>CM062817.1:537456752-537839856 GCA_031772625.1 Pinus tabuliformis | reverse complement strand
CTTGATTTTTCACTGTTTTTCTCCAAGCGTTGCACATAGTACAATTTTCCTGATTTTTCACTGTTTTTCTCCAGTTTTTACTTTCATCCCTGAGAATCAACTTTTTACTAATTTAATTGATATGGTAAATGTAATTATAGTCTTTTACTGTTACCTAGGGGTAAATACATTAGGTTAATATTATTCATCAAGTCAAGTGAATTAGTTTCAATATAATTAGGGATGAGCCACTTTTACCACACTACACTCTAGCTATCAGTTCAGGTTTTGGTCGAACTTCTCCTCCTCTCATGGATTCGACTCCTAAGATTGGGAGGAGTTTGTTTTGATGTCTATATCTTCCCTCTCTTCACTCTTTTCAGAGGTTGGAATCAGTTGGATGTTTGGCTTTTGATCAAGAGACACTATTGTATCATAATTTGGCTAGTTTTAATAGATGAGTTGTAGTTATTTCTTTGGGATGCATGTGGTATGGATGTTTATTATTTTTTCTTCTTTGTTATCATTTGTATGAATGTTTTGTAAGTTCATAAACCATTACATGTTTGTTACATGGTAATTTTCAAGTTGATAGGCAGAATACATGTTTTCCCATGCTCTATTTTGGGAAAGTTATCATAATTTGTCCATTATTTCTTTAGTTTAGGAAGAATATATCTCCTATTCTCTTCCTAACTCCTCATCAGTCTTAAACCATCTCACCAAATCACCTTTTAAGTTCTAAGCCTCTTGCCTACCTTTCCCCTTTGAATGTCTACAATCCTATCTAATTTGCCCTAACCTAGCCTCTTTGTCCTAATATCCTCATCCAGCATAACCCAATCAAATCAAATCAAACAACCTCTGCACATCATAACTAGCCTAAAAACTTAATCCATCTAGCCCTCCTAGTTGTGTTTCTTTGGAGAGAGCCCTCTCCAACTTGGTAGGGCTAGCTACCAAGTAAGAATATTGGTATGTGGTTACCTCAGCTGGACTCTTCCTCAGCCTTGGACCTCCAGAGGAGTGATAACATACTGGTGTCGTTTCTGGGGAGCGAAAGCTCTATCTTCTGTAGGAAAGAATGACAATGATTTATATCTAATTGTTGATGGTGAATAGCATTTGGACACATAGGAAGGCTGCACCATTCACCTGACGACTGAATTGACTGAAATATGCATAAAATCAACACTTCATGGCGACTCTAGTGCATTAAGATCAATATCTTTGAGAATTTTCAAGATGGAATCTGTTGCAAGAAGGTATGCTCCAATGAAAATAGATCACATTCCCGGTTTCCCAAATAAAATTCCTAAGGTAAATTGGCAAAGCAATTTTCCTATGTTCAAAGATGTGAAAGGTTATGATGTTGCTCTTCATTTGGTGAGGTTTCACATGCATGTGCATAGATTAAAGATTGGTTTTCCTGAAGACTGCTTGATGAAGATATTCATGGCCACTCTGGATGGTGAAGCCCAATCTTGGTATGAAAGTTTGCCGCATGCTTGTATTTATTTTTTAAAGTATTTTCATACCATGTTCTTTGAAAGGTATAAAGAAACTTGTCTATCCTTAATATTAGTTCAGAACTATTGTAAACATGTTGATAGTTTTATTGAAAATCTTGAGAATGTTTATGGAGATGATGAATTCATGGATGAGAAGATCATGGAAGCCCTATATGAAAATCCATTTCAGCAGCAGAAACAAAGCTTATAGGATACTTGTCAAGATCCTCAGGAAAGTTCGCATCAGGTTGAAGATCTTTGTACAGTTGAAAATGATGGAAGACAAGGTCTTATTTCAGATATGCATGCTGTAGAAGATGGTATAAAGGAAAATCAAGTTCCAATTTCAGATCATGATAAGGTCAAGCTGGCTATTCCAAATCTAGATTCAGATTGTGATGATGAAGAGTATGTTGTTCTGGATCCCATGAAGGACACCTCTATTGTTGAGATCACCTTGAATGAAGAAAATGAATTTATTGACCCAGGGTTCTCATCCCATTAGAAAAAAGTCTTTAGAAGGAGATAATCCATTTCCCTTATGAAAATCAAGATGAGATATTTGTTCAAGTAAGTGAAAAATCTTCTTTGGATGACTTTGTGGTATATGATATAAATTTCGGTTTTGAGTTTCAAGGACAATCTAAAGAAACTAGTCACTTTGACACACAAGATCATAGTCAGCATACAGTAACTTCGTCTTTGCTTGAAGATGAAGGAATTTTGCATCTTGATATTCAAAATGAGTCACATGAAATGAATCAGCAGTCTGATGAAAATTTATATACTCCTTTGCTTGAAATTAATGAAGATATTAAACATCCTTGTCAAACTTTAGGAGGTAAAGAAGACAATTATTGTTTTAGCCAAAAAAAACAAAAAGTACTATCTCCTCTGTCTGAAGATGAGATAGATCAACTCTTGAAAAGTCACATTACAGCCTAAGCTAATGTAGGTTTGTAGTGTTCACATAGTCAAGAAGGTGTTAGTGAAACTTCTTCCACTTTTGAAAATGAGGACAGTCTTGAAATAGATAACAGATATTACTTTCTTTCATGAAGATGATAGGGCTGTCATCTTTGATAATATTGAAGAATGTTTTCTATTTAAGAATGACATAGATTATGAATTTGAGGAGTATGAACCTAAGAGAGATAGTATGCCAAAAATCGAGTCAAAATTTCTCATGCTTGAGGAATTTACAACCAACACTCAGATGATAGAAGGTCATACTTCCATATGCCTTCTTATCAATCAACAACCAACTATTCTTTCAGATCAGAATGAAGGGAGTACTTGTATTTTTGTTTATGGATCTCAAGACAAGGTAATGCTTCAGGATTTTAAAGATCCCTTCAGCAGTATTTTTCAAGCATTGGAGAAGATGAATGTTTTCTGGTTTGTTAGCATAAGCCTTGGTTTCAATTGTTATTGTTAGTTGCCTACATGTACATCATTCTTCCTGCTCAAGGAAAGTGAGAGCAGAATTTCAGTAAGTAGCCATTTGTTGGATTGGTTACATTGGAAGGATCATTTCACATGATTGTACATATTTCTTTAGTAGGTAGGTGGTTGTCATCAGGATTTCAAGCCCTCAAATCTCGATGGTCTGCTACCATTAATAAGTTTTGTAAGTACTCTTGTTAGTTAAGTAAGTTAGTTTTGAGACATTTTTTAGTCAATTATCAGTCTTTCACAAGTCAGTTTGTGTCATTTGAGTTGTCAGCGTTTAGTTATGCATTTAAATTTATGTTTTTGACCTAATTGACCCACACGGTTAGGAACTTGGTCTACAATGTTCTTGACACCTCCAAGGAGCTACCATTCCCAATAAGGCTGATGTTAGTGTCAGTATTTGCATGCTACCATCAGTGATCAAAAATCCTCTTTTCATATCATATTATGGTCCCATTCTAAAATTTTTGTCATTCCACTAGGTCATCATGCAAAAATTTGGTCACTAAAGTTTGAATTAGGGTTTCCTTTACTCCTTTTAGAAATTTACCCTTGTTGGCTCATTTAACCCTTGCTGAGTATCCATTGTCCATAAAGTTAATGACATCATGCCATCACATCAGTCATGTCTTCTTGAAATTCAGTCCTTCAAAGTCTCATTAGGTCTTTTAGGGTTTTTCAAGGTTTCATTAGGTCATTAGGGTTTCCAAGGTTCCAATAAAACTCCATTCCATTGCATAAGACCAGGAAGTAAATGGTGATCAAATAACATCTCTTCACCATGTGAAGATGATTTGTAAAGAGAAATTCTTATTTCATCATGTAATTTTATGTTCACTATATGTAATAAGTATTGTTCCTAAGTTTCCAACTCAATCTCTATATGCCAACTTCATTAAAGCAAAGTCAAATTCAAAGAGTTCTCAAAGACCATCAAAAGATCAATTTGTCAAAGGAAATAGTCAAGTGAAAGGGTAATGTTTCAAAAAGTTAAGTGAATGCCAAAGGGAGTTGTCTTTTCCCAAGGGTGTCCAAATCATCATTTTCCACAAGCACTAAACCTTAATTTATTCTCCCACTAAGCTGTGGTTGGCTATGGAATTAGAGACATATGAGAAAAGGAGGCCTAAGGGAGGTCATTTCAACAAGTATGAGGCCATTCCAACTCATAAAAATCATGTCTCCATCATTTTTGAAGAAGTCATTCCAAGGGACAAATCATTTTCCACACATAGGGCCAGTTTTGCTTCAAAGTATGTTTCCAACCAAACAATTATGAATTTGGAAAAAGTGAGAGAGGGTTTGTCGATCACAAGCCAAGGATGAAAAATTGCCTTCACTTTTTACATAGGTGTCATGGTTTAGGACAAATGTCAAAAATATAGTTGCTACAAGAGAGTTGTTGCACTTCTGGCATGACATTGGGAAAATCCATGTTTCGCCTAGTTGGTTTGTCCAAATGACTTTTTTGTTACACGAAATGATAACTAGATAGAGATCTCCTTCCAGTGAGTTATCATGAGCTCAATTTGGAGTTGAGGAAGATCTCCAAAAGTTTCCTACAAGATCACACTTAATTTTTACACCCTCATTCTGTACCTTTTGACCAGTCTTGGAAGAATTGATTTTTGAGAGGCTATAATTGCTAATTTTCAGTGGTTGATAGGTACATTGTGTATCCAAGAGAGATATATTTCCAAGGAGCTATCATGGGCTCACTTTCTACTTTGGAAACTCACTCACAAGTTGGTTTGAAGATGGCGTTGCGCAAGTGTTATAGACATTTTTGTGCCCTACAACTCCAAGCATGAAATGTCCATAAATCAAGGGCTCCTAAGTCCCTAAAAGTGTTGTTCTAACCCCTAAAGGAACAAGGTCAACAGATTACAGCTTGTCCTAGAAGTTCTCCACCAGAAACTACTCAGAATGGGTCAAAACAGGATCATTTCAGCTGCTCCACTGGCTAGGTGCTTTGCATTGCACCTAAATACACTGTGAGGGTGCGTTGCATTTCAAAACTCCCTTGTATAGGGTGTGATGGGTGAGAAATGACAAATGGCAGTGTTATTCCGTGAGGTGGAGAGGCCATGGAAGCTTCCAGAATCTTCTCCTGTGACACTTGCCTCACTGAATTCAAACAAGGATGAGTAAGAGGCCCTCAGTCTCCAAGTGGAAGCAAGAACTGACAGAGAGAAGACACTAATCAAATCACAAGCTGACTCATCCTCCTTACAGATATCTATATATGGATCCCTCATCCCAGAGATCTAGAGGCTGGAATTTTGCATATTGTAAGGAATTGTTGTTGGTTTCTAGAGACAAACATCAGATTGTTGGGTGATTTATGCTTTGTTTGAGGTGAAGAGGGGTTTCTTTGTTGGGAGGTTGATGCTGGGTCGGAACCACTGGTTGTAACTCCTTCTGGATCTTTTCTTGTTTATCAATAAAAACTATTTGAGTTTTCCTCCATGCTTTTGTATCATTGATGCTTGTTACATTTTGTATGGTTAACTTAAATCTGATCCTAAGTTGTTTATGAATATAGATCCATGTCTTTGTATAGTGCTCTTCTTCTGTGATCTTACAGGTACTTTGTGAAGCTGGTCAAGCAAGGGAGCAGGTAGCTGGAGACTATCAAAGAAGAGAGGGATTGGATCAAAGGATTAGCACAAGACATAGGTTGGTTCTTTCTATTCCTCTCTATATATAATTCATAAAGGAAATACAAAAGTAGTTTTTCTCTGTTTGTTTCTAAGGCAGCTGTCACACCTTAGTGGGATAGAGCAGTTCTAAATAGACACTTTTCCCGGTAACAGCAAGCATCAAAGGCGCTACACATAGAGCAGTCAGGCGTTGCGCACACATCAAATGTGCTACGCACCTGTCAAACTTCGTCTATAAGCTCTAAAACCTCATGCAAGTGTTCTAAATCTTCATCACATGGTTTCTTAACCTCCTAGAAAGTAAGTAAGGCCCTGTCCATCCCTCCTTACATTTCACAAGTCATCAATTCATGCTATGAAGTTTCTTGTGTGAAATTTGGAATTCTTAAGACTTGCACACCCTAGTTTCATTCCTACACCTCCAAAACTGTTCCTGAGACCCTACTATCCTTCCCAAATCATAGTAAACCCTATCCCTACCCCTGTGTTGCTAAATCCCTATCCAAAATTTATTCTCCCTGAAACCCTAACTCCTAGGCAACCATACTGCATAACTGTAATAAAATACCAATTCCTAAATCCCATAAATATTTCAATCCCCTATCACCTCCCTAAGTTCCCTAATCCCTTCCCCCACTCCATAAATTTTTCCTACCCCATTCCCACTCCCATTTCGTAATCCCTAGGGTTTCAAGACAAAAAGAAAAAACACATCATGGAGGAGAAATATGGAGATTTTATAGAGGAGGAAGATACAGAAGAGAGAATACCCCACAAAGGAGGAAGAATATTGAGGTTTGAGACTACCAACATTAGAGAACTAATGGACTCACCCATGATAGTCACTTGTTTCAAGCATATGGGATGCTTTGATTTTTGTGAAATGATACAAAGAGTTCAAAGCCACCCTGTTTTGACTAGAGTTTTCATTTCAAATCTTAAAGAAAGTCAAGTGACACTTGTTGGTGTAACCTTCACCATATCCTCAGCCATTATTGTTGCTACTACTAGAATACCTAATGTGGGTAAAAAGTGGTTTAAAGCTAAAAACCTAGACAATCAATATTATTAGCCATACTTGAAGCCTCGATACAGGAATGAGAGAAAGAAATTCTTCCCTTTTAGTCACCTTCTTGATACATATGCTCCCATGATGAAAATCATCATGAAGTACTTCACTTGTGAAGGCAGATTTTCCAGGCTCTACACATACGATATCAGATTGCTCATGCATTTCAAAAGAGTCATAATGCTCAATATTCCTTATTATTTGTTTAGGAGCATTGAGAAAATGGCATACAAAGTTTAGGGAAAAAGGTATGATCAGCAAATGAATAGCCTCTTGCATCACTCCCTTATCAAGATCATTGTCCTCCATCACCTTAATCAGTTGAACATCTCATGGGACACTTTCATTGCCAATAATAATTTAACTGCTCTACATGCTGAAGATATGCCTTCTTCATCTCATCCCACTGATCATCAAGCTGAATACATACCCCCTCCATCTCAACCCACTACATATATCCCTCCATCATCTGAGCCTATTTCACCATCATCATCACCATTGTATGATCATACAGGGTCATCAAGCCTAAGAGGACTGGTTTTGGCACATTATCATGTACTTATTAGAGGGGTCATAGGTAGGTGTTTTCCCCACAGTTTGTGGGAGGGGCCCTTCCTTCTTCATCAGCAAAGAAGGTACAGAACAACAAGCAAAAGATCACAGAGACAGTTTTTCATGAGGAAACCAGGCCAGAGGATGAGGACTTAAATGAGACTGAAACAGAATTTGACCTTGTTTACTTCGATCAGCATGATGATCATGAAACACAAGCTTTATCATCAGAGGAAAAGAGGACCAAATCAAACAATTACAAACTCAACTGGATAGAGCTAAATATGTCATTTCATTTCTTGAGCAGGAAAACCAACAATTGAAAGAAAAAAACAGCTAATCATGGAGGTGGACCTTCTCAAAGCCAAAAGAGAAGAGAACAAGGCTAAGGCCTTACTTGATGAAGCATATGGAAAATATGGTGATCCTGATGAGCTGGAAGAAAAGGTGTCAATAGAAAGGCCAAGAAACAAAGTCCTAAAGAGAGCATTAGTACTAGAGAGACAGAAATAAGCTGAACTAGCCAAGGAGCTTACCTTAAATGAGCAATTTGCCATAAAGATCAATGAAAAAATGGAGCATTGGATTGAGAGAGTTAAAAAACCATATTAAGAAGCTCCTAAAGAAATCAAAGAAAGACGATGACATACAAAGGAGGATTGCAAAGTATTATTGCTGAAGAAACCAAATAACGAGGTCAAAACTCAAGAAAATGATGTCAAACACTGAAACCCCAAATATGCAAGAGGAGAAGAGAAAACTTGATATCCTTGCTAAGGCTTCTTTCCATGCTTGGCATAATCCATAAATAGTTCATGTATCAATTTTGACAAGTTTCTGGGCATTTTTTGAAATTTTTGGGTTTTTGTGAAAACTTGGACAGTTTTTGGCATAGTTGGACTCTCCTATGAGCAGTGCCTTAGGTGTTCCACATATTCTAGATTCCTCCAAATGCAAAACCAATAACACCATTGGATTCATAAGGAAGTGAACATACCATTTTGACTATTGGCACACCAAAATTGGCAATTTGACAAGGAGAAATGGCCAAAAACACCTCAAAAATCACCTTTTTGCCCTCTTTTTCAGCTAAGCGCTGCACATAGAAGCAGTCTGGAAGATTGAATTTTTGGAGGGAAAAATCTTATCATTTTGTGGAACCAAGTGCATTTCTGGAACGTAGACAGGATACGCTTTCCAATGAGCTATCCTGAGCTCAATTTTGACATTAGCACCCCCTTCAAAACTTAGCTAGAAGATAGTGTTGCACACAGACCAAAGGCATTGCGCATAGACCATTGACGCTGCACATAGGACAATTTGCCTGATTTTTCGATTTTCATCCTTGGGAATCAAATTTTTACTAATGTAATTGATATGGTAAATGTAATTATGGTCTTTTACTATTACCTAGGGGTAAATACATTAGGTTAATAGTCTTCATCAAGTCAAATGAATCAATTTCAATGTAATTAGGGATGAGTCACGTTGACCACCCTACACTCTAGCTATCAGTTCAGGTTTGGTGGAACTTCTCCTCCTCTCATAGATTCGACCCCTGAGGTTGGGAGGAGTTTGTTTTGATGTCTATATCTTCCCTTTATTCACTCATTTCAGAGGTTGGAATCAGTTCGATGTTTGGCTTCTGATCAAGAGACACTATTGTATTAGAATTTGGCCAGTTTTAATAGATGAGTTGCAAATATTTCTTTCAGATACATGTGGTATGGATGTTTAGCATTGTTTCTTCTTTGTTATCATTTGTATGAATGCTTTGTAAGTTCATAAACCATTTCATGTCTGTTACATGTTAATTTTCAAGTTGATAGGCAGAATACATGTTTGCTCATGCTCTGTGTTGGGAAAGTTATCATAATTTGTCCATTATTTCTTCAGTTTAGGAAGAATATATCTCCTATTCTCTTCCTAACTCCTCATCAACTTAAACCATCTCACAAAATCACCTTTTAAGTGATAAGCCTCTTGCCCTTTTGAATGTCTGCAATCATATCTAATTTGCCCTAACCTAGCCTCTTTGACCTAATATCCTCATCCAGCATAACCCAATCAAATCAAATAAAACAAGCTTTGCACATCATAACTATCTAAAAACCATAATCCATCCAACCCTCTTGGCTATGATTCTTTGGAGAGAGCCCTCTCTGGTTTGATAGGGCTAGCTACCAAGTCAGAAGACTATCTTCACCAGGAAAGAATGAAAATGATTTAGATCTAATTTTTGATGGTGAACAACATTTGGACACCTAGTAAGGTTGCACCATTCACCCGGCGACTCCATTGACTGAATGATCCCGAAAATCAACAATTCATGGCCAAGGAGCCTACCTTAAATGAGCAATTTGCCATAATGATCAATGAAAATAGGGAGCATTGGATTGAGAGAGTTAAAACCATATTTAGAAGCTCATGAACGAATCAAATAAATACAATGACATACAGAGGAGGACGGCAAAGTATTATTGCCAAAGAAACCAAATAACGAGGTCAAAACTCAAGAGGAGAAGAGAAAACTTGATATCCTTGTTGAGGCCTCTTTCCATGCTTGACATACTACATCAGTAGTTCATGTATCAATTTTGACAAGTTCCTGGGCTTTTTTTGAATTTTTTGGGTTTTTGTGCAAACTTGGATAGTTTTTGGCACAGTTGGATTGTCCTATGCGCAGTGTCCTATGCGTTGTGCATCCTTTATAGGCCTCAAAATAAAAAACCAAGACAACCATTGGATTCCAAAGGTAGTGAACATACAATTTGACTATTGGCACACCAAAATTGGGCAATTTCACATGGAGAAATGGCCAAAAGGACCTCCAAAATCACCTTTCTGCCCTCTTTTTCAGCTAGGCATTGCACACAGAAGTAGTCTTGGGAGATTGACATTTTGGAAGGTCACATATTATCATTTTTTGATCCAAGTGAATTTCTGGAACGTAGACATGATACTCTTTCCAATGAGCTATCTTGAGCTCAATTTGGACATCATCAACCCCTTCGAAACTCAGATAGAAGATGGTGTTGCACACAAACCAAAGGCGCTGCGCATAGGACAATTTGACTTATTTTTCACTGTTTTTCTCCAATTTTGATTTTCATCCTTGGGAATCAACTTTTTATTGATGTGATTGATATGGTAAATGTAATTATGGTCTTTTACTATTACATAGGGGTAAATAATTTAGGTTAGTAGTCTTCATCAAGTCAAATGAATCAGTTTCAATGTAATTAAGGAACAACCACTTTGACCACCCTACACTCTAGCTATCAGTTCAGGTTTTGGTGGAGCTGCTCCTCCTCTCATGGATTCGACCCCTGAGGTTTGGGGGAGTTTGTTTTAATGTCTATATCTTCCCTTTCTTCACTCTTTTCAGAGGTTGGAATTAGTTGGATGTTTGTCTTTTGATCAAGAGACATTATTGTATCAGAATTTGGCTAGTTTTAATAGATCAATTGCAGTTATTTCTTTGGGATACATGTGGTATGAATGTTTAGCATTGTTTCTTATTTGTTATCATTTGTACGAATGTTTTTTAATTTCATAAACCATTTCATGTCTATTACATGGTAATTTTCAAGTTCATAGGCAAAATACATGTTTTCTCATGCTCTATTTTGGGAAAGTTATCATAATTTGTCCATTATTTCTTTAGTTTAGGAAGAATATGTCTCCTATGCTCTTCCTAACTCCTCATCAATCATCAACCATCTCACCAAATCACCTTTTAAGTGCTAAGCCTCCTTCCTACCTTGCCCCTTTGAATGTCTGCAATCATATCTAATTTGCCCCGCCCTAGCCTCTTTGACCTAATATCCTCATCCGGTATAACCCAATCAAATCAAATCAAACAACCTCTGCACATCATAACTAGTTTAAAAACCTAATCCATCCAACCCTCTTGGCTGTGATTCTTTGGAGAGATCCCTCTCCGACTTGGTAGGGCTAGCTAGCAAGTCAAAAGATTGGTTTGTGGTTACCTTAGCTGGATTCTTCCTCAGCCTTGGAGATCCGGAGGAGTGATAACATACTGGCGCCATTGCTGGGGAGTAAAAGCTCCATCTTACCTGGGAAAGAACAACAATTATTTAGACCTAATTATTGATAGTGAACAACATTTAAACACATAGGAAGGCTACACCATTCACCTGGCGACTCCATTGATTGAAAGTTCTAGAAAATCAACACTTCATGGTGACTCCACTACATTGAGATCAATAGCTTGAAGAATTTTCAAGACGGAATATGTTGCAAGAATGTATGCTCCAATGAAAAGAGATCACATTCCAAGTTTCCCAAATAAAATCCCTAAGGTAAATTGGCAAAGAAATTTGCCTATCTTCAAAGATGTGAAAGGTTATGATGTTGCTCTTCATCTGGTGAGATTTCACATGGATGTGCGTATATTAAAGATTTATTTTCCTGAAGACTGCTTGATGAATATATTCATGGCCACTCTGGAAGGCGAAGACCAATCTTGGTATGAAAGCTTTCTGCCTACTTGTATTTATTTTTTAAAGGATTTTCATACCATGTTCTTTGAAAGGTATAAAGAATCTTGTCCATCCTTAATATTAGTTCAGAACTGTTGTAAACATGTTGATAGTTTTATTGAAAATCTTGAGAATATTTATGGAGATGATGAATTCATGGACGAGGATATCATTGAAGCCCTATATGAAAATCCATTTCAGTAGTAGAAAGAAATCTTAGAGGATACTTTTCAAGATCCTCATTAAAGTTCACAGCAGGCTGAAGATCCCTGTACAGTTGAAAATGATGGAAGACAAGTTCTTTTTTCAGATTTGCTTGCAGGAGATGATGGTATGAAGGAAAATCAAGTTCCAATTTCAGATTGTGATAAGGTCAAGCTAGCTATTCCAGATCTAGATTCAGATTGTGATGATGAAGAGTATGTTGTTTCGAATCCCATGAAGGACACCTCTATTGTTGAGACCGCCTTGAATGAAGAAAATGAAGGTATCGACCCAAGTGTTCTCATCCCATCAGAAAAAAGTCTTGAGAAGGAGGTAATCCAGTCCCCTTATGAAAAACAAGATGAGATCTTTGTTCAAGTAAGTGAAAAATATTCTTTGGATGACTCTATGGTAAATGATAGAAATTTCAGTTTTGAGTTTCAAGGACAATCTGAAGAAACTTGTCACTTTGACACACAAGATCATAGTCAGCATATAGTAGCTTCCTGTTTTCTTGAAGATGAATGAATTCTACATCTTGATAGTCAAAAGGAACCACATGAAATGAATCAGCAATCTGATGAAAATTTATATACTCCTTTGCTTGAAATTAACGAATATATTCAACATCCTTGTCAAAATTTAGGAGGGAAAGAATACAATTATTGTTTTAGCAAGAAAAAAAAAACAAAAAGTGCTATCTCCTCTATATAAAGATGAGATAGGTCAACTCCTAAAAAGTCATGTTATAGCCCAAGCTAATGCAGGTTTGCAGTGTTCACATAGTCAAGAAGGTGTTAGTGAAACTTCTTCCACTTTTGAAAATGAGGATAGTCTTGAAATTAGATTTATAGATCAGCTAAAAAATATTTATTTCTTTCATGAAGATGATAAGGCTGTCATCTTTGATAATCTTGAAGAATTTTTTCTATTTAAGAATGACTTAGACTGTGAATGTGAGGAGTATGAGCCTAAGAGAGACAGTATGCCAGAAATCGAGTTAGAATTTCTCATGCTTGAAAAATTTACAGCCAACACTCAGATAGTAGAAGGTTATACTTTCCTATGCCTTCCTATCAATCAACAAACAGATGTTCTTTTAGATCAGAATGAGGGGAGTACTTGTATTTTTGTTGCTGGATCTCAAGACAAGGTAATGCTTCAGGATTTTCAAGATCCATTCGGCAGTCTTTTGCAAGCATTAGAGAAGATGAATGTTGTCTGGTTTGTTATCATAAGCCTTGGTTTCAATTTTTATTGTCATTTGCCTACATGTACATCATTCTACCTGCTCGAGGAAAGTGAGAGAAGAATTTCAATAAGTAGCCATCTACTGGATTGGTTACACTGGAAGGATCACTTCGCATGATTGTACATATTTCTTCAATAGGTAGGTGGTTGTCATCAGGATTTGAATCCCTCAAATCTCAATGATCTGCTACCATTAATAAGTTTTGTAAGTACTTGTGTCAATTAAGTAAGCCAATATTGAGTCATTTTTTAGTCAATTCTCAGTTTGTCACAAGTCACTTTGTGTCATTTGAGTTGTCAGCATTTAGTTATGCATTTGAGTTTAAGTTTTTGACTGTATTGGCCCACATGGTTAGGCACTTGTTCTACAGTGTTCTTGACACCTCTAAGGAGCTTCCATCCCCAATAAGGCCGATGTTAGTGTCAGTATTTTCATACTTCCATCAGTGATAAAAGAATTTCTTTTCATATCATATTAGGGTCCCATTTCGAAATTTTTGTCATTCCACTAGGTCATCATGCAAAACTTTGGTCACTAAAGATTGAATTAGGGTTTCCTTTACTCCTTTTCTATAAATTTAATGACATCATGCCATCACATCAGTGATGTCATCTTGAAATTCAGTCCTTCAAGGTCTCATTAGGTCTTTTAGGGTTTTTCAAGGTTTCACTAGGTCATTAGGGTTTCCAAGGTTCCAATAAAACTCCATTCCATTGCATAAGACCGGAAAGTAAAGGGTGATCAAATCATCTCTTCACCATTTGAAGATGATTTGCAAAGATAAATCCTTATTTCATCATGTGATTTTATGTTCACTATATGTAATAAGTATTGTTCCTAAGCTACCAACTCAATTTCTATATGCCAACTTCATTAAAGCAAAGTCAAATTCAAAGAGTTCTCAAAGACCATGAAAAGATCAATTTGTCAAAGGAAATAATCAAGTGAAAGGGTAATGTTTCAAAAAGTTAAGTGAATGCGAAAGGGTGTTGTCTTTTTCTAAGGGTGTCCAAATCATCATTTTCCACAAGCACTAAACCATACTTTCCTCTCCCACTGGGCTAGGGTTAGCTATGGAATCAGAGACATCTGAGCAAAGGAGGCCTAAGGGAGGTCATTTCATCAAGTATGATGCCATTCCAACTCATAAACATCATGTCTCCATCATTTTTGAAGAATTCATTCCAAGGGACAAATCATTTGCCACACACAGGGCTAGTTTTGCTTAAAAATATGTTCCCAATCAAACAGGGATGAATTTGTCAAAAGTGAGAGAGAGGTTTGTCCATCATAGGACAAGGATGAAAAACCACCTTCACTTTTTAAACAGGTGTCATGGTTTTGGAGAAATGTAAAAAATACAGTTGCTACAAGAGAGTTGTTGCACTTCTAGAGTGACCTTCGGAAATCAATTTTTTTGTTATTTGGTGTGTCCAAATGATTGCCATGATGTGCCAAATAATAACTAGACAGAATTATCTTTCCAATGAGCTATCATGAGCTTAATTTTGAGTTGAGGAAGGCCTCCAAAATATTCCTACAAGAACACACTTAATGTTTGCACCCTCATTCTATACTTTTATACCAGTCTTTGGATAATTGATGTTTGAGGAGCTATAATTGATACTTTTTAGTGCTTGATAGGTCCATTGTGTAGCCATGAGATATTTGTTTCCAGCGAGCTATCATGTTCTCAATTTGGACTTCGATAAGTCACTCAAAAGTTAGTTTTAAGATGGTCTTGTGCATAGAGCAGTTAGGCGCTGCACATGCATCAAAGGCACTACGCACCTATCAAACTTTGTCGATAACCTCTCGAACTTCATGAAAGTGTTCTAAACCTTCAGAACATGGTTTCTTAACCTCTTAGAAAGTAATTAAATTCCTATCCATCCCTCCTTACATTTCACAAGTCATCAATTCATGTTATGAAGTTTCTTATGTGAAATTTGAAATTTTAAGACTTCCAAAGCCTAATTTCATTCCTACACCTCCAAAACTATTCCTAAGACCCAACTATCCTTCCCACATCATAGTAAACCCTATCCCAAGTGTATTCTCCCTTAAACCCTAAGTCCTAGTCATCCATACCGCATACCTGTAATAAAATACCAATTCCTAAATCCCATAAATATTTCAATCCCTTATCACCTCCCTAAGTTCCCTAATCCCTTCCCCCACTCCCTAAAGTTTTCCTAATCCATTCTCACTCCCATTTCCTAATACCGATGGTTTCAAGGAAAAAATAACAAAAACGCATCATGGAGGAGGAAGATGGATTTTTACAGAGGAGGAAGATATAGAAGAAAGAAGGCCACAAAAAGGAGGAAGAATATTGAGGATTGAGCCTATCAACACTAGAGAACTAATGGCCTCACCCATAATAGTCACTTGTTTCAATCATATGGGATGCTTTGATTTTTGTCAAATAATAGAAAGATTTCAAAGCCACCCTGTTTTGACTAGAGTTTTCATTTCAAATCTTAAGGACAATCAACTGACCCTTGCTGGTGTAACCTTCACGATATCCTCAGCCATTATTGTTGCTGCTAGTGGAATACCTAATGTGGGTGAAAAGTGGTTTAAAGCTCAAAACCAAGATGATTAGTATTATCAGTCATACTTGAAGCCTCGGTACAGGAATGTGAGAAAGAAATTCTTCCCTTTCAGTCACCTTCTTGGTACATATCCTCCCATGATGAAAATCGTCATGAAGTACTTCATTTGTGAAGGAAGATTTTCCAAAATCTACACATACCATATCAGATTGCTCATGCACTTCACAAGAGTCAAAATGCTCAATATTCCTTATTATTTGTTTAGGAGAATTGAGAAAATGGCATACACAGTTCATGGAAAAAGGTATGATCAGCAAATGAATAGCCTCTTTCATCACTCTTTGATCAAGATCATTGTCCTCCATCACCTTAATTAGCTAAACATCTCATGGGACACTTTCATTGCCAATAATATTTTCATTACTCCACAAGCTCCATATGCTAAAGATATGCCTTCCTCATGTCATCCCACTTATCATCATGTTGAAGACATACCCCCTCCATCTCAGCCCACTACATCTATTCGTCCATCATCTCATCCTATTTCACCATCATCATCACCATTGTATGATCATACCTGGTCACCTAACAGAGCTGAGGTCATCAAGCGTAAGAGGATAGATTTTGGCACGTTATCATGTACTTATCAGAGAGGTCATATGTAGGTGTTTTCCCCACAGATTATGGGAGTGGCTTTTCCTTCTTCATCAGCAAAGTAGGTACAGAAGGGCAAGAAAAATATCATAGAGACAGTTGTTCATGAGGAAATCAGGCCAGAGGATGAGGACTCACATGAGACAAAAATAGAATTTAACCTTGTTGACTTGGATCAGCATGATGATCATGAAAACAAAAGCTTTAACATCGAAGGAAAATAGGCCCAAATCAAACAATTACAAACTAAATTAGATAGAGCTAAATATGTCATTTCATTTCTTGAGCAGGAAAACCAACAATTGAAAATAAAACAGCTAATCATGGAGGTGGACCTTCTCAAAGCGAAAAGGGAAGAGACCAAGGTTAAGGCCTCACTTGATGAAGCATATGGAAAATATAGTGATCCTAATGAGATGGAAGAACAAGTGTCAAGAAAAATGCCAAGAACCAAAGGCCTAAAGAGAGAATTAGAACTAGAGAGACAGAAAGAAGCTGAACTAGCCAAGGAGCTTACCTTAAATGGGAAATTTGCCATAATGATCAATGAGAATGGAAGAATTGGATTGAGAGAGTTAAAAACCATCTTGAGAAGCTCCTGAAGAAATCAAAGAAATACAATGACATACATGGGAAGATGGAAAAGTATTATTGCGGAAGAAACCAAATAACGAGGTCAAACCTTAAGAAGATGAAGTCAAAGCCTGAAACCCCAAATATGCAAGAGGAGAAGAGAAAACTTGATATCCTTGTTGAGGCCTCTTTCCATGCTTGACATACTCCATCAATAGTTCATGTATCAATTTTGACAAGTTTTTGGGCATTTTTTGAAATTTTTGGGTTTTTGTGCAAACTTGGACAGTTTTTGGCAAAGTTGGATTGTCTTATGCGCAGCGCCTAGGGCACTACGCATCTTCTAGAGGCCTCAAAATACAAAACCAAGACGAGAGTGGGATTTCGAAGGTAGTGAAAATACAATTTTACTGTTGGCACACCAAAATTGGGAAATTTGATAGGGAGAAATGGCCAAAAACACCTCCAAAATCACCTTTCTGCCCTCTTTTTTAGCTAGGCGCTGCGCACAGATACAGTCTTGGGAAATTGACGTTTTGAAAGGTCACATCTTATCATTTTTTTGGTCCAAGTATATTTCTGGAAAGTAGACATGATACTCTTTCGAATGAGCTATCCTGAGCTCAATTTGGACATCAGTAACCCCTTCGAAACTCAGCTGGAAGATGGCGCTGTGCACAAACCAAAGGTGCTGCGCATAGGACAATTTCCCTGATTTTTCATTGTTTTTCTCTAGTTTTGATTTTCTTCCTTGGGAATCAAATTTCTACTAATGTAATTGATATGGTAAATTTCATTATGGTATTTTACTATTAGCTAGGGGTAAATACTTTAGGTTAATAGTCTTCATCAAATCAAATGAATCATTTGACCACCCTACACTCTTGCTATCAGTTCAGGTTTTGCTAGAACTTCTCCTCCTCTCATGGATTCAACCCTTGAGGTTAGGAGGACTTTGTTTTTATGTCTACATCTTCTTTCTTCACTCTTTTCATAGGTTGGAATCAGTTGGATGTTTCTCTTTTGATGAAGAGACACTATTGTATCAAAATTTGGCTAGTTTTAATAGATGAGTTGCAGCTTTTTCTTTGGGATACATGTGGTATGGATGTTTAGCATTATTTTTTTTTGTTATCATTTGTATGAATGTTTTGTGAGTTCGTAAACCATTTCATTTCTGTTACATGGTAATTTTCAAGTTGATAGGAAGAATACATGTTTTCTTATGCTCTATTTTGGGAAAGTTATCATAATTTGTCCATTATTTCTTCAGTTTAGGAAGAACACATCTCCTATGCTCTTCCTAAATCCTCATCAGTCTTAAGCCATCTCAAAAAATCACCTTTTAAGTGCTAAGCCTTCTATCTACCTTGCCCCTTTGAATGTCTACAATCATATCTAATTTTCCCTGACCTAGCCTCTTTGACCTAATATCCTTATCTAGTATAACCTAATCAAATCAAATCAAACAACCTCTGCACATCATAACTAGCCTAAAACCATAATCCATCTAGCCCTCTTGGCTGTGATTCTTCGGAGAGATCCCTCTCCGGCTTGGTAGGTCTAGCTACCAAGTTAGAAGATTGGTTTGTGGTTACCTCAGCTGAACTCTTCCTCCTCCTTGGATATCTGGAGGAGTGATAACATACTGGAACTGTTGCCAGGGAGCGAAAGCTCTATCTTCCCCAGGAAAGAACAAAAATGATTTAGATCTAATTGTTGATGGTGAACAACATTTGGACACATAGGAAGGCTACACCATTCACCTGGTGACTCCATTGACTGAAAGTTCCAGAAAATCAACACTTCATGGTGACTCCACTGCATTAAGATTAGTAGCTTGAAGAATTTTCAAGATGGAATATGTTGCAAGAAGGTATGCTCCAATGAAAAGAGATCACATTCCAGGTTTCCCAAATAAAATGCCTCAGTTAAATTGGCAAAGAAATTTTCCTATGTTCAAAGATGTGAAAGGTTATGATGTTACTCTTCATCTGGTGAGATTTCACATGCATGTGCGTAGATTAGAGATTGATTTTCCTAAAGACTGCTTGATTAAGATATTCATGGCCACTTTGGAAGGTGAAGCCCAATCTTGGTATGAAATTTTTTCTCCTGCTTGTATTTATTGTTTAAAGGATTTTCATATCATGTTCTTTGAAAGGTATAAAGAATCTTGTCCATCCTTAATATTAGTTCAGAACTGTTGTAAACATGTTGATAGTTTTAGTGAAAATCTTGAGAATGTTTATGGAGATGATGAATTCATGGATGAGGTGATCATGGAAGCCCTGTATGAAAATCCATTTCAGTACCAGAAAGAAAGCTTAGAGGATACTTGTCAAGATCCTCAGGAAATTTTGTAGCATGCTAAAGATCTTTGTACAGTTGAAAATATTTTAGATATGCTTGTAGCAAAAGATGGTATGAAAGAAAATCAAGTTCCAATTTCAAATTGTGATAAGTTAAGCTGGCTATTCTAGATCTAGATTTAGATTGTGATGATGAAGAGTATGCTATTCTGGAAACCATGAAGGAGACCTATATTGTTGAGATCACCTTGAATGAAGAAAATGGAGTTATCAACCCAAGTGTTCTCATCCCATCAGAACAAAATCTTCAGAAGGAGGTAATCTAGTCCCCTTATGAACAATAAAATGAGATCTTTGTTCAAGTAAGTGAAAAATCTTCTTTGGATGAATCTGTGGTAAATAATAGAAATTTCAGTTTTGAGTTTCATGGACAATCTGAAGAAACTAGTCACTTTGACACACAAGATCATAGTCAGCATACAATAGCTTCCTCTTTTCTTGAAGATGAAGCAATTCTACATCTTGATAGTCAAAAGGAATCACATGAAATGAATCAACAGTTTGATCAAAATTTATATACTCCTTTTCTTGAAATTAACGAAGATATTCAACATCCCTGTCCAACTTTAGGAGGGAAAGAAGACAATTATTTTTTTAGCAAAAACAAACAAAAAGTACTATCTCCTCTGTCTGCAGATGAGATAGATCAACTCCTAAAAAGTCATGTTACAACCCAAGCTAATGCAGGTTTGCAATGTTCACATAGTCAAGAAGGCGTTAGTGAAACTTCTTCCACTTTTGAAAATGAGGACAGTCTTGAAATTAGATTTATAGATTAGCTAATAGATATTGCTTTCTTTCATGAAGATTATAGGGTTGTCATCTCTGATAATCTTGAAGAATGTTTTCTGTTTAAGAATGACTTAGACTATGAATTTGAGGAGTATAATCCTAAGAGAGACTGAATGCCAGAAATCGATTCAGAATTTCTCATGCTCGAGTAATTTACAGCCAACACTCATATAGCAGAAGGTTATACTTCCATATGCCTTCCTATCAATCAACAACCTATTGTTCTTTTAGATCATAATGAAGGGAGTACTTGTATATTTGTTGTTGGATCTCAAGACAAGGTAATGCTTCACGATTTTCAAGATCCCTTTAGTGGTGTTTTCCAAGCATTGGAGAATATGAATGTTGTCTGGTTTGTTAGCATAAGCCTTGGTTTCAGTTTTTATTATCAGTTGCCTACATGTACATCATTCTGCTTGCTCAAGGAAAGTGAGAGCAGAATTTCAGTAAGTAGCCATCTGCTGGATTGGTTACACTGGAAGGATCACTTCACATGATTGTACATATTTCTTCAGTAGGAAGGTGGTTGTCATCAGGATTTGAAGCCCTCAAATCTCGATGGTCTGCTTCCACTAATAAGTTTTGTAAGTACTTGTGTCAGTTGAGTAAGTCAGTATTGAGTAATTTTTCAATCAATTATCAGTTCATCACAAGTTAGTTTGTGTCATTTGAGTTGTCAGCATTTAGTTATGCATTTTAATTTAAGTTTTTGACCATCTTGGCCCACATGGTTAGGCACTTGGTCTATGGTGTTCTTGACACCTCCAAGGAGCTGCCATCCCCAATAAGGACAATGTTAGTGTCATTATTTTCATATTTCCATCAGTGATCAAAAATCCTCTTTTCATATCATATTAGTGTCCCATTCTGAAATTTTTGTCATTCCACTAGGTCGTCATGCAAAAATTTGGTCACTAAAGGTTGAATTAGGGTTTCCTTTACTCCTTTTAGAAATTTACCCCTTGCTGACTAATTTCAACCTTGTTGAGCATCCATTGTCCATAAAGTTAATGTCGTCATGCCATCACATCAGTCATGTGATCTTCAAATTCAATCCTTCAAGGTCTCATTAGGTCTTTTAGGGGTTTTCAAGGTTTCATTAGGTCATTAGGGTTTCTTAGGTTCCAATAAACTCCATTCCATTTCATAAGACTAGAAAGTAAAGGGTGATCAAATAATGTCTCTTCACCATGTGAAGACGATTTGTAAAGAGAAATGCTTATTTCATCATGAAATTTATGTTCACTATATGTAATAATTATTGTTCCTATGCTGCCAACTCAATCTCTAAATGCCAACTTCGATAAAGAAAAGTGAAATTCAAAGAGTTCTCAAAGGCTATCAAAAGATCAATTTGTCAAAGGAAATAGTCAAGTGAAAGAGTAATGTTTCAAAAATTTAAGTGAAAGCCAAAGGGAGTTGTCTTTTTCCAAGGGTGTCCAAATCATCATTTTCCACAACACTAAACCCTAATTTCCTCTCCCACTGAGCTATGGTTGGCTATGGAATCAGAGACATCTGAGTAGAGGAGGCCTAAGGGAGGTCATCTCAGGAATTATGAGGCCATTCCAACTCATAAACATCATGTCTCCATTATTTTTCAAGAAGTCATTCCAAGGGAAAAATCATTTGCCCCACATTGGGCCAGTTTTTCTTCAAAGTATGTTTCCAACCAAAAAGTGATGAATCTGGAAAAAGTGAGAGAGGGGTTTTTCCATCATAGGCCAAGTATGAAAAACCACCTTCACTTTTTACGCAGGTGTCAAGGGTTTGGAGAAATGTGAAAAATACAGTTTCTATAAGAGAGTTGTTGCACTTGTGGAGTTACCTTGGGAATATCAATGTTTCTCATATATTGTGTGTCCAAATGACTTTCTTGATGCATTAAATGATAACTAGACAGACATATATTTCCAATTAGCTATCATGAGATGAATTTTGTATTGAGGAATACCTCCAAACATTTCTTGCAAGAGCACACTTAATTCTTCCACCCTCATTCTCCACTTTTTGACCAATCTTGGAAGAATTGATTTTTTAGGGGCTATAATTAATCCCTTTCAGTGCTTGATAGGTCCATTGTGTAGCCAAGAGAGATATATTTCCAACGAGATATCATGGGATAAATTTTGACTTCAGGAAGTCACCCACAAGTTGGTTTGAAGATGGCATTGCGCACGTATCAAAGGAAATGCACATAGAGTAGTGAGGCACTACACACCTGTCAAAATTCGTCTATAAGCTCTAAAAATTCATGAAAGTGTTATAAAACTTTAGCACATGGTTTCTTAATGTCCTATAAATTAATTAAATCACCTTCCACCCCTCCTTAAATTTCACAAGTCATCAATTCATGCTATGAAGTTTCTTGTGTGAAATTTGGAATTCTTAAGACTTGCAAACCCTAATTTCATTCCTACACCTCCAAAACTATTCCTAAGACCATAATATCCTTCCCACATCACATTAAACCATATCCCTACCCTTTTATTGTGAAATCCTTATCCCATGTGTATTCTCCCTTAAACCCTAAGTCCTAGGTAGCAAATTCCTAGACGGCCATACTGCATACCTGTAATAAAATACCAATTCCTAAAACCCTTAAATATTTCAATCCCCTATGACCTGCCTAAGTTCCCTAATACCTTCTCCCACTCCCTAAATTTTTCCTACCCCATTCCCAATCCCATTTCCTAATCCCTAGGGTTTCAAGACAAAAAGAACAAAAACACATCATGGAGGAGGAAGATGGAGCTTTTACAGAGGAGGAAGATACAGAAGAAATAAGGCCACAAAAAGGAGGAATAATATTGAGGTTTGAGCCTACCAACACTAGAGAACTAATGGCCTCACCCATGATAGTCACCTGTTTCAAGCATATGGGATGCTTTGATTTTTGTGAAATGATACAAAGAGTTCAAAGCCACCCTGTTTTGACTAGAGTTTTCATTTGAAATCTTAAGGACAATCGAGTGACCCTTGCTGGTGTAACCTTCACCATATCCTCAGCCATTATTGTTGTTGCTACTGGAATACCAAATGTAGGTGAAAAGTGGTTTAATTCTCAAAACCTATATGATTAGTATTATCAACCATACTTGAAGTCACGGTACAAGAATGAGAGAAAGTAATTCTTCCCTTTCAGTCACCTTCTTGATACATATGCTCCCATGATGAAAATCATCATGAAGTACATCACTTATGAAGGCATATTTTCTAGACTCTACACATACCATATCATATTGCTCATGCTCTACACAAGAGTCAGAATGCTCAATATTCCTTATTATTTATTTAGG
Organism: Pinus tabuliformis; assembly: GCA_031772625.1. Classification (NCBI taxonomy): domain Eukaryota; kingdom Viridiplantae; phylum Streptophyta; class Pinopsida; order Pinales; family Pinaceae; genus Pinus; species Pinus tabuliformis. The sequence continues at coordinate 537,816,418 of CM062817.1, read as the reverse complement.
AGCATTGAGAAAATGACATACATAATTCAGGGAAAAAAGTATGATTAGCAAATGAAGAGCCTATTTCATCACTATCTGATCAAGATCATTGCCCTCCATCACCTTAATCAGCCGAACATCTCATTGGACACTTTCATTGCCAATAATATTTTCACTGCTCCACAAGCTCCACATGCTAAAGATATCCCTTCTTCATCTCATCCCACTAATAATCAAGTTGAAGACATACCCCCTCCATCTCAACCCACTACATCTATCCCTCCATCATATCAACCTATTTCACCATCATCATCACCATTGTATGATCATACAGGGTCACCTAGCAGAGCTGAGGTAATCAAGCCTAAGAGGACAGATTTGGGAACATTATCATATACTTATTAGAGAGGTCATAGGTAGGTGCTTGCTCCACAGATTGTGGAAGGGGGCCTGCCTTCTTCATCAGCAAAGTACGTACAGAAGGGCAAGTAAAAGATCATAGAGACAGTTGTTCATGAGGAAATCATGCCAGAGGATGAGGATTTACATGAGACAGAAACTGAATTTGACCTTGTTTACTTGGATCAGCATGATGATCATGAAAACACAAGCTTGAACATCAAAGGAAAAGAGGCCCAAATCAAACAATTACAAACTCAATTGGATAGAGCTAAATATGTCATTTCATTTCTTGAGCAGGAAAACCAACAATTGAAAACAAAATAGCTAATCATGGAGGTGGACCTTCTCAAAGCCAAAAGAGAAGAGACCAAGGCTAAGGCCTTACTTGATCAAGAATATGGAAATATGGTGATCCTAGTGAGTTGGAAGAACAAGTTTCAAGAAAAATGCCAAGAACCAAAGGCCTAAAGAGAGCATTAGAATTAGAGAGACAAAAAGAAGCTTAACTAACCAAGGATCTTACCTTAAATGAGCAATTTGCCATAATGATCAATGAAAATAGGGAGCATTGGCTTGAGAGAGTTGACAACCATCTTAAGAAGATCCTGAAAACTCAAGAAAATGAAGTCAAAGCCTGAAACCCCAAATATGCAAGAGGAGAGGAGAAAACTAGATATCCTTGTTGAGGCCTCTTTCCATGCTTAACATACTCCATCAGCAGTTCATGTATCAATTTTGACAATTTTCTCAACATTTTTTGAAATTTTTGGGCTTTTGAGCAAACTTGGACAGTTTTCGTCACAGTTGGACTATCCTATGCACAGCGCCTAGGCGTTGCGCATATTCTAGAGGCCTCCAAATGGAAAACAAAGACCACCATTAGATTCAGAAGGTAGTGAAAATACAATTTTGACTATTGGCACACTAAAATTGGGCAATTTGATTTGGAAGAATGGCCAAAAACTCCTCAAAAAACACCTTTCTTCCCTCTTTTTCAACTAGGTGCTATGCACAGAAGCAATCTTAGGAGATTGACTTTTTGGAGGGTCAAATCCTATCATTTTTTGGAACCAAGTGCATTTCTGGAAAGTAGACAGGATAATATTTCCAATGAGCTATTTGGAGCTCAATTTGGACATCATAAACCCTTCAAAACTTAGCTGGAAGATGGCATTGCGAAAAGACCAAAGGCGCTGCGCATATGACAATTTGCCTGATATTTCACTATTTTTCTCTAGTTTTGATTTTCATCCTTGGGAATCCACTTTTTACTGATGTAATTGATATCTTAAATGTAATTATGGTCTTTTACTATTACCTAGGGGTAAATACATTAGGTTAGTAGTCTTGATCAAGTCAAATGAATCAATTTCAAAGTAATTAGGGATGAGTCACTTTAACCACCCTACACTCTAGCTATCAGTTTAGGTTTTGGTGGAACTTCTCCTACTCTCATGGATTCAACCCCTAAGGTTGGGAGGGGTTTGTTTTTATGTCTATATATTCCCTTTCTTCACTCTTTTCATAGGTTGGAATCAATTGTATGTTTGGATTTTGATCAAGAGACACTATTGTATCATAATTTGGCCAGTTTTAATAGATGAGTTGCAGTTATTTCTTTGGGATACATGTGGTATGGATGTTTAGCATTTTTTCTTATTTTTTATGATTTTTATGAATGTTTTGTAAGTTCATAAATCATTTCATGTCTATAACATGGTAATTTTCAAGTTGATAGGCAAAATACATGTTTGCTCATACTCTATTTTGGGAAAGTTATCATAATTTGTCCATTATTTCTTCAGTTTAGGAAGAATACATCTCCTACTCTCTTCCTAACTCCTCATTAATCTTAAACCATCTCAAAAAATCACCTTTTAAGTGCTAAGCCTCCTACCTACCTTTCCCCTGTGAATGTCTACAATCATATCTAATTTTCCCTGACCTAGCCTCTTTAACCTAATACCCTCATCCAGTATAACCCAATCAAATCAAATCAAACAACCTGTGCACATCATAACTAGCTTGAAACTCTAATCCATCCAACCCTCTTGGCTATGATTCTTTGGAGAGAGCCCTCTTCGGCTTGGTAGGGCTAGCTACCAAGTCAAAATATTGGTCTGTGGTTACCTCAGCTGGACTCTTCCTCAGCCTTGGAGATCCAAAGGAGTGATAACACACTCATAAGCTTAAAGGAAGAAATAAGGAATCTTAAGGTAGACAATGATAGAATCATACAGGCACAGGAAAAGCTGGCAGAGGTAAATGCAGTGATACTTCAGAGTTTTTCATATTTACAGCGACAAGGGCCACTTCGAATCAGCCATGAGCAGGAGGGTAGAACTAATGGGGCATATGGTAGTAGATCGCATGGTGGTCACAGATCAGAAAAAGATGACACCATCAGAGATGGAAGATTGTTGGATACTCTGGATAGGTGAGGGGATATACATAGGTATGATTCTAGTTTTGATTTAAATAAGAACTATGATCGCCATCGGTATCATCCTTATAGGAGGAGTTATAAGGGATATTTTCCATATGAGTTTAAGAAATCAAATCCACCTAATATTGATGGAGAGGTAAAGAAATCACAAATTGTAGAGGCATGGTTGCTAGGAATGAAGAAGTTCTTCACGTTGCATGACTATTCAGAAAACATGAAAGCTAAACTAGCTATGTTCAGTCTCAAAGGTAAAGCAGACATTTAGTGGGAAGATGTGAAGAATGCCAGAGGTATAAATGAGGAAGACTTGACTTGGGGTGAATTTGAGTGGTTATTCAAGAAGTATTTGTTAGGGAGATACTTTGATGACAGAGAAAAAGAATTCTATGAGTTAAATATGGAACCTATGATAGACGATGAGTACACTAGCGGGTTCTTGGAGCTACTAAGGTATGTACCTTACCTAAATGAGGATAAGGCTATGATTCAAAGATTAATTAGTGGATTATGAGTTGCATTTAAATATAGGATTGAGTTTGATGAGCCTAGATCATTAAAGGAGGCCATTCGAAAGCTAAGGCATTGCTATGAATAGTCGAAGCACAGATCTAAGACTAAGCCAGACTAGAGAGTTAATGCAAAGAACAAAGTAAAATGGGAAAAGAAATGAGAAATACCTTAGAGTACAGATAATAAAGAGAATGTAGTGCCATCTAATAATTTCAGTGCATCAGATAGCGGACAAGGATTTCGATCAGGAGAACAGAACAAGGAAACAGGCTCAAAGCCCATAGAGTGTTGGATTTGTGGTAAAGATCATCACAGGAGAGATTGTCCACAAAATTAGGGTGGTAGACCTCAGATATACAGTGCATAGGAGTTACAAACAATTGTGGATGTTGGTTAGAGTATTCCACGTATCTATGCAACACTATATAACATACAGGCATATCATTGGGAATCTATCATTGAGATGGACTGTAAGCTATGTGATAAAGTTATTTCTATTTTGATTGACCCTGGATCTAATTATAGCTATGTTAGTCCTGACTTGGTGGATAAGTGTGTTTTGAGGAAGGAATTGCATATAGAGTCTTGGTTAGTGCAGTTGGTTATAGGTACGAAGAAGCAAGTTCATCATTGGGTAAGAGCTTGTGCATTTGATTTAAATGGTATGCCTACCGCAACACATTTGAATGTATTACCATTTGGTTCATACAATATGTTGTTGGTCATGGATTGGTTGTATCTTCATAGAACCAAGGTAGGTTGTTATGACAAAGCCATTGAGTGTGTTGATGAAAATGGCGAACCAAGAATCTTACAGGGTAAGAAAAAAACCACATCAGTTAGGATGGCGACAGTTATGCAAGCAAAGCATAGTCGCAGGAAAGGGTGTAAGTTATTGTAGTGCACATTTCTAGTGCTAAAAGTAATGAACTTGAGGATGCAGATGTGTTGAGCAAGTACCCAGTTTTACAGAAATTCAAGGATGTATTTCTTGAGGATATTTTAGAGTTTCCACCTCACAGGGAGTTATACTTTTCTATTGAGTTAGTGCCAGGCACAACTCCAGCACCAAAATCACCTTACAGAATGAGCACACCTAGCTTGGTACAATTAAAGTTATAGTTGAAGGAAATGTTGGACAAGGGATACATTAGGCCAAGTGTATCACCATTGGGCACACCAGTATTGCTTGTAAATAAGAAAGATGAAACTCTCATATTATGCATTGACTACAAGCAATTGAACAAAGTGACCATCAAGAATAGGTATTCATTACCTAGGATTGATGACTTGTTCGATCAGTTGAAGGGAGAAGTTGTATTCTCAAACATCAGCTTGAGATCCGAATATCATCAGTACGCATCAAAGAGGAGGACATTTACAAGACAACATTTCAGACTAGGTATAAGCATTATGAGTTTGTTGTAGTTCCATTTGGTTTGACTAATTCCCTAGCTACGTTCATGTTCTTGATGAATAGTGTGTTGTGTCCGTATTTGGATAAGTTTGTTATTATGTTCATTAATGATATACTAGTATATTCTAAAAATGAGGAAGAGCATGCAGAACATTTAGTAGCAGTGTTAAGGTTGTTGAGAGAGCATCAGTTGTATGCTAATCTTAGAAAGTGTAGGTTCTTTCAGACTGAGGTACATTACTTGGGGCATGTTGTCTCAAAGGAGGGAATTGTAGTAGATCCAGAAAAGATAAGAGCCATCATGGAGTTGGTGGCTCATAAGAAGGTGGATGAGGTGAGATATTTCATGGGTTTGGTAAGCTACTATAATAGGTTCATCAGGAAATTCACAGAGATTTCTTAGCCTATCACATCATTGCAGAGGAAAAGTAAGAAGTTCGAATGGATAGAGGAGTGTGAAGCTAGTTTTGAGTAGCTAAAGCAGTTGTTGAAACATGCACCGATGTTAAAGATTGCAAATCCGAAAAAATAATTTGTAGTATGCAAATATTCTTGCAAGAGAGGACTTGGTGGAGTCCTTATGCAGGATGGACAGGTGGTATTCTATGAGTCACAAAAACTGATTGAGCACAAGTAGAACTACCGCAGACATGATCTTGAGTTGGCAGTGATTATACATGCATTGAATATGTGGAGACACTATCTTCTAAGTAGGAGGTTTACATTGATTAGTGATCACAGTGGTTTACGGTATCTATTTTACCAATTGAATCTGAATGGTATGCAGGCTCATTGGTTGGCTATGATAAGTGAGTTTGATTTTGATATTAGGTAGATCAAAGGTAAAAAAAATGGAGTGGATACAGGTAAATCACTTGGCAGCTATGAGATTCTATGGGATAGACTTACAAGATAGGATCTTGCAGGCAGGTCTACAGGATGTCTGATACATGAAGATTATGCATAGGTTACAGCAGAGTACAGGTATAGGTGATGGTACAAGTACAGGTAGTGGTACAAGTACAAGTAGTTTTACAGGAACATGTATAGGTGCAAGTGCACAGGTAGTGGATTATTGCCTTATAGCAGATGGATTGGTGAGGTTCAGAGACAGGATATATGTGATAGATAGCAGTGAGCTCAAGAAGGTGATCTAGAGGGAGATTCATGTGAAATCTTATTTGGGTCACCTAGGTTACGAGAAGACACTGACAGTGGCAAAGAGATTTTACTATTGGCTGAATCTAAAGAGGGATGTAGCATAGTTTGTGTCTAGATGTTTTGATTGTTAGCGTGTGAAGGCAAAGTGTAAACATCCAAGTGGACTACTACAGCCGATTTCAATTCTAGAGTGGAAATGGGAGGTCATTTCCATGGACTTCATCACAGGATTGTCGAGGATAATGAGATAGCATGATTTGATCATGGTTATTGTGGACAGGTTGACAAAGGTTTCACATTTCATTCCCGTGAAGCCTACATTCTCAGCTAGCGATGTAGCACAAGTATTCATCTGAGATGTGGTCAGATTGCATGGTGTTCCAAAGAAGATTGTGTCAAACAAGGATGAAAAGTTCACTTCCAAGTTTTGGAAGGACTTGTTTGTAGGTTTGGGCATAGAGTTGGCCTTCGGTACGGCTTATCATCCACAGACAAATGGATAGATAGAGAGGGTCAATAGGATATTGGAGGACATGTTGAGGATGTATGTGATGCATCAACTATAGAAATGGGAGGAGTATCTACCCTTGGTGGAGTTTTCATACAACAACAGTTATCAGGAATCATTGAGTGTGAGTCCTTTCAAGCCATTGTATGCATAGAGTTGTAATACTTACATCAGTTAGAGTGATCTACATAACAGGGTGTTGATTGGACCAAACATGTTAGCAAACATGGAATAGGAAATGCACGTAATCAAGAAGAATCTAAAGGCAGCACAAGATAGGTAGAATAGTTATGCAGATCAGGACAGGTTGTTCAGCAAGTTCCAGTTTGGGGAGCAGGTGTACTTGTGCATCAAGCTGAAGAATATCTCCTTGCATATTAGATCATGTGCCAAGCTAGAACCATGGTTTGTGGACCTTGTTAGGGTCATATAATAATAGGATTCATAATTTTGAATTGGTTATGGTTAGTCTTGTAATATTGTACATAGTTTTTATTTCTGAAAAATGTTTTCCCATATTAAAATTAAAAAATATAAAGAGGGTATGTCCTAAGAGAATAATCAAAGGACAAAAAGAAAGAAAAAAGATCAAAAAAGTGAAAAATATGAACCCCAAAAAGAGATAAAAAAAATAGATCATGAAAGTGTGCAAATTCAAATTTCACTCCTTTTACTTTACTTTGAAAAATAACATTGTGTGTAGCTTGTCAAAAATGTCACAATCCATGATGGTCAAATAATTTAATCTTGACTCATTCATGCTTTAAATTTCATGTTGATAGATAGAGAATAAATATCTAGCCAAACTATTTAAACTTAGCAGATCAGTAGTTAGGTAGACAATAATAAAGAGCTCATCAATTTAATCTGAGCCATTGGAAGTATAAGGTTAGAATTAGATAGTTTTCTTATCAAAAGAAAAGGAAATAAAGGGCCAGCAAGCTCAAATGCACCCAATTAATGAAGATAAAATGCTAGGGTAAATAAAGGGTAGGTATAAGAAATGTTGCAAATGCATAAGGTTACTAAGTCAAAAGCACATTCATCATGCTTAATCCTATTTTTCATGTGCAGGAGGAATTGTGAAAGAGGAATAAAATTCACTAAAGCTTATTTACTAATTTCCTCTCATTTCACTAGACCCCCACATACTTATTTGCTAATTTCCCCTCATTATCCCTTCATTACTTGTAAAAACCCTTTCACTCCATTTTCACCTTTTATCCCTTTGTTTCACACATTTCCCTACGCCTTACCCTTAAAAAATCATCCCCCCTTCCCAAAACCCCTTTCCCCTACTGTGAAACACATTTCCATCACAACTAATACTTTCCCCCTTATTAATTTCCATTTTTCCCTTAAAAAACCCACAAAAACCCTTTATCCTAAGCTTTTTCTAAAGTCCCACTTTATAACTCCCCCATGTTAATATTCCCTGACACCCTTTTTTAACCCACCAACCCTTAGTGCAATTAAAAAACCCTACCATATAACCCATGGTCCCACCTTTATTAACCATTTTCTTATATTAAAAAATCCCGAAATTATTCATTAATTAATTACAAATATTTGTGATTAAACCTTGGGCCCCGCCAACCAGTTTCCCAATTCTGTCCATGCAAGTTCACTATGTGATATCCCTGTGATCTCCCACCCCTAGATCCAATGGCACATAACCATATCACGCAGATTCATCGTCTGATAGTTAACGTCCTGAGAGCACGGGAAATTCGCGATTTTGGCCGAGAATTGTTCTGCTATGTAGCGGCACCAGGTTATATCGCGTGCTTGTGAAAAATATTTCCTACCATCCAAAAGTTGAGCAATATCGCACAAAACTACCTCCCCGCCTAAAGGAAAAACTGCCATTATTCATTGGCAAAATTCTGTGCCAAAATGTAACCGTTATCGGTTAAAAGGCCGAAAAAGACCCAATTCATTCTTTTCATTCATTTTCGCTGTAAACCTTTGCTAAGCCATTTGTGACACCCTGAACCTCTGAGTGACCAATTTATCCACATTTTTCCACTTGAGACATTGCGGACACCAAATTGAAGCAGAAAATTTCCAGTTCAAGCCTCAATACCCTCTGCAACTACCACAGAACCCCATCTGTGCACCAAATCGCCAATTTCCAGGTATTCTTGGAAAAACCAGAATGGCCCTGTGAATTTGAAAAATGCATAGTAATTATTGAATGGTTAATTAATTAAATTAATTAAGAAACATTCATAAACTGAAGAAAGACTTGATGTGCACACAAACCCTTTTTTACAAATTGAAATTACCCTCCCACTATCCAGAGCTAATAAACCTTACTCCCAAAGCCATAAAAAGAGTAATTCAATTCAACACACCAAATTATGGCTTCCCAAACCTCTCTAGATGTAATACCTCTGCAAACCCCTCACCTATATATTGACCACCTTGCATTAACCGACAGAGAATTTCAAATCAAGGACATTGCTTCCCCTGCCTACCTACTGAAACTTGACAGTTGGAGTAAAGACAAGTTTTTTAACCAGAATGATGAGATTCACCTATGGGAGTCCAATTTGCCCAAGTACTTGTTCCCAGAAGTACACACATTCCCAGAAATCATCCACTTCTGCCAAGCTTTCTATATTCCCGAACAAAGAGCCATAGTCACCCCTGACCAGCAAGTCTTATTCACCATTACTACAAAATCACTTAATCAAATGTTGCAAATCTAGCCAGGCCCCAATGAGACCCCACTCTCCATTGAAGGCTTACTTGAACTCTACATCAAGATATACCTTCCCAAGAAGGCTTATATTTTTCAAATCTTCATCATAGAGGAGTCTCATACTCCAAGAGATAGTCCTCCATATGCTGCCACCGTTTTTTCTGAGAGAGGCTGACAAATTTTAACCATGCTCTCTTGCATTCTAGGGTACACCACAGATGAACATGTGGATTTGTCCTTGCTTTCCTTTCTATATTTTTCCCAGGCAAACCTCATGCTACCATTTACAACTATGCTCAGTTTATATCGGACATAATCCATGAGAAGTTTAACAGACTACCAAATGAGAGAGTCTTCAAATACTCTTCGGCTTTGTTTCACATGTTCCTATATTATCAGTCAGACAAATTTCCATTCAACATTTAGAAGTTAGAAACCAAAGGCAATCCAAGATCAATCATTTATTGGACACCATTGATCCAAAAATACTCCACTATTTTTTCCTATAAAGACTTCATTGATTCATTTTTCCATCCAGTTACAAATATGCTAACCAGTAGCTATCAGCCTAGGATCAGTCAGCAGATTAAAAGAGTTCTATAGTTGGAAAAGAAAAGTAGAGTGGGAGACTAGTATCTATACCAGGACCACACAGAGATCAGGATATATGGATGCCAACTAGCTCCCTACAAACTACCCAAATACCTCCTCATGAGGATATTTGCTTTAGAGTAATTTAGGCAGATTATAAACTATGATGAAGTCAATTTCCTATCAGCTAGGAAGAAGACCCAGTTTAAAATGGAAAATAAATTGGGCCCCTTTATTTGTAATAATAGGGAAGCTGGACCAGAGGCAGATAAATTTTGCAGCAATTGAATTTCAAGAATAGTTTTATGTGGTAGTATGACCTCATGGAGTCATAAATAAACTAAGGCTCAAAGTCAAATTGGGTCCTTTCATACATCATCCTAGGCCAGACATTGAGAGATTTTCCAACCAGTCAGAATGGTTGGAAAACACTTTGATAGATATGCACAACACTATAGTAGATGTGGAGAATAGATTGTTGAAATGTGGCAACAAGAATATTCCATTTAATTTGTCCTTGAATTAAATTGTGAATTAAAATCGAATTTAGTCTTAACATCTACTTGGAAATAATTAATTAATTTGTTTCAAATTAATTAGTTGGATAAATTCAAGTTAGAAGTCTTTCTAAAGTCATGCAAGAGTTATCCCTAAAATTTAGGAGATAAGATTGAGTTATATTTGAATTGTAATTAATTAACTCAGTTTACTGAGTTAACTCCAGTTAAATTAGTTCCAAACTATTTGAGGAACTAATAGAGATTTAACAGTCAGTTGATGCATGCGTGCACTCAACTAGTGCTACTCCAGTTAACTGAAGATTCCCTCATTAGAAACTCATGCATGTCTATTATGAGAAAGACCCAGTTGAGATTAAAGTCAAGGACAATGTACTATCAGTTGCATGTGTTTTCTTATAAATAAAATTCATGCATGTAGTCAAGGAATCATTCCTTGAGGATTGCATAGTTTGGACAATGTGTAAGAGAGGTTTTCCACTTGGTGAGGTGAAGATCATCCACAAGGAACAGCGCAAGGAAATAAGAGCTTGGAGGGCAGAGAGGAAGGTTGGTGAGAAGCCAAGATTTCCTATGAGGATTGTACTGAAAGCTAGCTAGATGTGAGAGCTAAAGCTTTGTATAATTCCTATGTATTTCCACCTTGTATGAAAATACAAATAGTGGGGTTTTTTAGCTGAGGCTTTCCCCAAAGTATTTTCATGTGTATTGTGCAATTGATTCTTATTCTTCTAGTTATATGTGTTCAGATTGATCTTTAAGCTTTCGCAAATTGATAGTAGAAGTAGGTTATAGTATTCTGCTTTGATTTATATTGCATTATCGAGTTAACCTACATCAGATTTTCTACATGGTATCAGAGCCAGGGTTGTAGAGAATTTCTACATGGTATACAGTATACTGAGAAGAGAATTCAAAGTTTGAAGTTTGAGGTTGCAGGTGAAAATCGAATTCATATCATACTTCAAGGTTGGCCAATGGCGTTCTATGGCTTGAGACTCGAGTATGCCTTGGAAGGTAGCTCGAATTACATAGCATGGAAATATAGAATGGAGGTTGTATTAGAAGACGATGGCTTGAAGGAAATCATTGATCAAGAAATCCCAAAGCCATCTTCAACTAATGCACAAGAGTTGGCTGAGTGGAAGAAGTGTGTGGCAAAGGCGAGATGGATCATCCTTGAGGGAGTTCGAGACCATATTTTCTCGAGTCTCCATGGGAAGGATACTCCATTTTCAATCTGGAAGACATTGAAGGACCTCTACCAAAACAGTAGCGACCATAGGAAATTGGTGCTCAAGGATAAGCTTTGAATAATCAAGATGGAGAAGGGCGACGGTATTTCCACATATCTGAACAAGCTCACCACCTGCAGAGATGGGCTTGGCAGTGTGGAAATAACTATTTTCGATGATGATATGGTGAGCCTTGCTCTCCTTGCCTTCCAAAGAGTTGGAATATCTACTAGGACTCTATGAATGGAAGGGAGAAATTGCCAGATTGGGAACGACTATGGTCGGATTCGATGCAGGAGGAGATCAGGAAGAGCACATAAGATGGTTCTTCATCTAAGGATGATGATGAAGAAAATCTGGCCTTAGTAAGTAAGGCAAGGAAAGGGGAGGGGGAAGGCTTCCCATTTCAAATTGAATTCTTCTCATGGAGGGAAGAAGGGTGACATGTTTAAAGTAAGATGCTTTAATTATCACAAGATGGGACATTATGCAACTAATTTCCCATCGAAGAAGTCCAAGAAGGGATCCTCAGAAGGATCGGAAGGTGAGGCATTATTCTCTCAATTCAAAATAGACTTTACCCTCATCGCATGCATGGTGTCATCGATGATGGGTTGCGTCTGGTATCTTGACAGTGGAGCCTCATTCCACATGACTGATGATAAAAGTTTATTCAGTGCCTTGGAGGAGAAAGACCTCAAGATGCGCATAGAGATGGGTGACGACGGAAGGTATAGTGTTGCAGGAGTGGGCACAATTGCTTTTTAGAGGGAGCATGGATCTCCCCTCACCTTGACAGATGTGAAGTATGTGCCTGGACTGAAGAATAACTTGGTATCGGTCGCGATGTTGGAGGACAAAGGCTACGATGTTGTCTTCAGTAAAGGAAAGGCATTCCTAAGACACATAGCCATGGGTCAGACCAATAGGATAGGGATTCAGGTGAAGAATCTCTATAAACCAGAGGTAGATGATTGTGCAGCATTGAGTATGAAAGCAGAATTGGTGCAAAGCCAAGAAATTGGCAAGTTGTGGCACAGGCAGTTGGGCCATTTGCATCATGGGGCTTTGAAGATAATGCAGTTGATATCTACAAGACTTCCCAAAGGTAAACTTGAGCAAGTTAACACATGCAAAGGTTGTACCTTGGGAAAGTACACCAAGTCTTCCTTTCATGATCGAGATAGTCGAGCAAAGGCTATCTTAGAGCGAGTTCATACTGATGTGTGTGGACCATTCTCAAAGGCATCCACAATGAAGCAAAGGTATTTTGTGAATTTCAGTGATGACTATTCTCGTAAATGCTAGATTTATTTCATGCAGAAGAAGGAAAAAACCTTCACAAAGTTTTTTGAGTTCAAAGATTTGGTCAAGAAAGAGTCATGGAAGAAGATCAAGGCCTTGAGAAGCAACAATGGTGGAGAATATGTCTCTCAAGAGTTTAAGGACTTCTATGCAGTGGAAGGAATTAAATGAGATTTGACGGCACCTCATAACCCAAAATAGAATGGGGTGGCCGAGAGGAAGAACAGAACTATTGTAGAGGCAGCACAGGAAATGTTGCATGACCAAGGCCTACCACTTCACTTATGGACTAAGGCATGCAACACATCGGTCTATTTGCAGAATAGAATCCTGCATTGCATACTTGGGATAAAGACACCAGAGGAAGCTTTCTCTGGTAAGAGACCAGATGTGGGTCACTTTAGGATCTTTGGCTCATCGGTATGTTGCCCTGTGACAAAGGATGCACGGAAGAAGCTTGAGTTGACAACAGAGTTGGGGATACTTGTGGGGTACACTGATACACCTCACCACTATCGGGTGTACTTGCCTACCAGTCAGAGGACAGTGGTTCGCAGAGATCTCAAGTTTGATGAGCAGAAGGCCATGCGAGTTTCCCTTGAGAGGGAGGTCCAACTACGGGCTGTGGAGGAACTATTGGTTCCTAAGGAGGAGCCTTAGACCGATGCGAAGCAGATGCATGCATAGGTTCTAGGAGTGGAGACATCCACTCAAGCAGAGTCTTCCAGATATGGAAGAAAGTGCACAAGAGAATCTGACAGATTGTTGGAGGATGCGAGAGAGAATGTGGGAGCACCACTTTCTCAGCACAGATAGAGGAGGTCATCTAAGAGGTACACTGGATACATGGCCCTTGCTAGGGAATGTGTTGAGACTGAGCCATCTTCCTTTGAGGAAGTAGTGCAACAGCCGATTTGGGTTGATGCTATGGTTGAGGAGTGTGACTTCATAGTTCATAACAGTGTTTGGGACATGGTTCCGAGACCAGAGAACAAGTCAGTTGTGAGTTCCTATTGGCTTTACAAGGTAAAGAAAGTTGCTGATGGTAGTGTGGAGAAGCATAAGGCAAGATTTGTTGCTCGTGGCTTTTCTTAGGTCGAGGGGATTGACTATGATGAGACTTTTGCTCCTGTCGCAAGGTACTCATCTATCAGATCTATGTTGGCACTATCAGCACAAATGGGTTGGAAGATCCATTAGATGGATGTGAAGACTGCATTCCTCAATCGCCAAATTGAGGAAGAGGTGTACATAGAGCAGCCGGAAGGTTTTGAGACCTTCAATTGTGAGTCACATGGGTGCCAACTCAAGAGATCATTGTACGGGCTGAAGCAAGCACCTCGTGCTTGGTACACCAGGATAGACAACTACTTCACCGGGTTGGGCTTCACAAAGAGTGAAGCGGATGCGAACCTGTACCACATCGAGGTGAAGATAAGTTGTTGATCATCATACTTTATGTTGATGATCTCATATTGACTGGTGATTATCAGTTGATTGTGGCTTGCAAGGAGGACCTTGCAAGAGAATTCGAGATGAAAGACATGGGTATCATGCATTACTTCCTTGGCATGGAAGTGTGGCAGAAGGATGGGGAGTTGTTTGTGTCTCAAGGCAAGTATGCCAATGAGATACTTAGGAGATTCCACATGGAGAAGTGTAAGCCCATGCAAACTCCTCTAGCAGGTATTTGGAGGAATGAGGATGCTACTTCAAGAGAAGTGGTAGAGGCTATTCTGTACAAACATCTTGTGGGTTCACTGATGTACTTAGTGAAAACAAGACCAAATTTGTGTTATGCAGTGAACCAACTGAGTCAAGCAATGGTTCAGCCTACCAAGATGTTTTGGAAGGTGGCAAAGCATGTATTGAGATACCTTAGAGGTACATCTCAGTATGGATTATGGTACAGACGAACAGAGGGAGTGAAGCTATAGGGCTTCACTGATGCAAATTGGGCAAGGCGTCCATCAAATCGAAAGAGCACATCAAGAGGGATTTTCAACCTTGGGTCAGCGATAGTTTCTTGGTACGACAAGAAACAAAGGTTAGTTGCACTCATCCCGGCAGAGGTAGAATACATGGCTGCAAGTCAGGAAACATGTGAGGCCATCTAGATGTAGAAAATCCTAGTTGGTTTGTTTGATCATAGGATGGACCCAACTATGATCTATTGTGATAATCAGAGTTGTATCAAACTCTTTGAGAATCCAATATTTCATGATAGGTCCAAGCACATTGACATCCAATATCATCATCTTAGATATTGTGTAGTGAGGAGGATCATGTTGTTGTAGTATATTTCGACAGAGGAGCAAGATGCTGACATTTTGACAAAGCCATTGTCAAAGTGTAAATTCAAGTTCCATAGAGACAGGATCGGGGTGGTTGATAATCCCTTTCTTGTTTAAAGGGAGTGTTGAAATGTGGAAACAAATATATTCAAATTTAATTTGTCCTTGAATTAAATTGTGAATTAAAATCAAATTTAGTCTTAACAGCTACTTGGAAATAATTAATTAATTTTTTTCAAATTAATTAGTTGGAGAAATTCAAGTTAGAGGTTTTTCTGAAGTCATGCAAGAGTTATCCCTAAAATTTAGGAGATAATATTAAGTTATATTTGAGTTGTAATTATTTAACTCAGTTTATTGAGTTAAGTCTAGTTAAATTAGTTCCAAACTATTTGAGGAACTAATAGAGAGTTAACAGTCAGATGATGCACGCATGCACTCAACTAGTGCTACTCCAGTTAAATGAAGATTCCCTCATCAGAAACTCATGCATGTCTATTCTGAGAAAGACCCAATTGAGATTAATTCAAGGGCATTTTAGTATCAGTTGCATGTGTTTTCTTATAAAGAAAACTCATGCATGCAGTTAAGGAATCATTCCTTGAGGATTGCGCAATTCTGACAGTGTGTGAGAGAGGTTTTCCACTTGGTGAGGTGAAGATCATCCACAAGGAACAGTGCAAGGAAATAGGAGCTTGGAGGGTAGAGAGGAAGGTCCTATGAGCATCTATGAGGATTGTACTAAGAGCTGGCTAGCTGTGAGAGCTAAGGCTTTGTATAATTCATATGTATTACCACGTTGTATGATAATACAAATAGTGGGGTTTTTTAACTGAGTCTTTCCCCAAAGTATTTTCATGTGTATTGTGTGATTGATTCTTCTTCTCCTAGTTATATGTGTTCATCTCGATCTTTAATCTTCCGCAAATTGATAGTAGAAGTAGGTTATAGTATTCTGCTTTGATTTATATTGCATTATCGGGTTAACCTACATTAGATTTTCTACATACATTAATAGATGTGGAAAAGCGGATTCATACTAGTTCCTTTCTGCAGGTTCTAGCCCTAGAAGAACAGATGAATATTATTCCCACCTTACAAACTCCATCAAATGAAGACAGGAATGTGAAAAGAACCAGGGAAGAAGGTTCTAGTTCAGAAATGGACACTACAAATGACCAATTTGAGATTAGTTACAGGAAGAGGCCCAAGCTTAATCCTGTAACTGAACAAGAAGACACCATTGATACAGTGGAAAACACTGACACTAAAACAATGGTTGGAAGGAATCCAGGCCCAACATCTTTAGAAGAAACACACCAACCTTCTACCTCAAACACCTAACTTATTGAGAAACAACTTAGAATTGAGGTCTCTTCATCCAACAAGCTTGTGGGTAAAGAGTGTAGAAATTCCCACTGTAGATGACCTGATAATGCAATATACTAAAGAAAAATTCTTGATCTACTTCTACAAACAATTATGCAGAAGCTTAATCGAATATGAGTAAGATAAATAGAACACATATAACTAATAAGGGGAAATCAATCACACATAACACAGAAGAAATAACCCGGGGAAAACCTCAGCCTAAAACCCCAACTTTGTATTATCATACAAGTGGAAATATAGTTTGAATTACAAAAAGAATCAGCTCTCAAGATATCCTACTCTCTCTTCAATCCCTCTGCTGCTCATAGATAGTCAAAGGCCTCTCTCAAACCTTCTCCTCTGCCCTCCAAGCCTCCTATTTCTTTGTGCAATTTTCCTTGGGGTCCAGTGTTGTCACTTGTGTGAATTGGCCTCTTCACACACTCACTAACCTCTGATCCAACTGTGAAATCTTGAAGTTGATAAATCCTTCTGCATAGACGCATTTTCTTTATAGGAAAAATCCATCCAACTAATAGTACACTGTCCCTCCTCTGATCTCAACTAGGTCTCTGAACTAAGATGCATGAGTTATTCATGAGAGAATATTCAGTTATTTGAAGTGCAACAGTTATATGCAAGCATTCATTAACTAACTGAACTCACATTAATTTAAACAAGCTGTTTAAATCAATCTAACTGGACTTCACTCAGTTAACTGAGCCAACTAATTACAACTCAAATTAGAACTCATCCTTATCTCTTTAGCTGATGGATAAATTCCTCAATTAATGGATAAACTGTTGCATGTCCCCACATAGACTTCATGTTTGATTTTCCTTAACTAATTAAATCATGGTGAATTAATTAATTTATTTTCAAACAACTGTTAAGTTCAAATTCGAATTTTACTTCACTATTTTAGTTCAGGGACTAACTAAAATAAGAATCTATCCTGAACTACTAAAAATAGAAATGTTATTTTTAGCACTTCCATTTTTCATTCCCTATTGCTCAATCCAGCACTAGTACCCAAACTGCTATTTATAGCAGTGCTATTTTTAGCACTTCTATTTTTAGCATTTCTTGTGGCCATTTTCAACAAAGAAAGATATTAAAGAGAAATACAAAGAAATTAAGTTGAGGAATGAGGCACTGAAGGCTGAGATGTATGCCCAGTACTTCAAGCAGACACCTGCAAATAAAATAGATTAATGTCAACATTTGACATTAAAATAGGTAAAATGAAAATGACATTCATTCAGCCTACACTCCAGTAGCCTAGTTCTTCAGCAGACTACAGGAAAACAAATTTTGAGGTTTTGGCTAGGGATGTTCACCCTATTGACCAAACTGAGTTCCACAAATAGGCAGGTGAGATGATCTATTCCACCATGACAAATAAAGTTATGATTGTGCACAAACTTCAAAGTTCATTGGATGATATCACTACACAGTACAAGCTAGAAAAGGCCTCCTCACAGGCCAAGGACAACAGAATCAAGTCACTGGAAGACTTGGTGATTGATCTTGGGTATAATCCTAATGATGTCAAAACTGCAGAGAAATTAATAAAAAAGAAGAATGAGGATATTGTTGCTTTAAATAAGAAATTGAAGCTGCCTCATTTAAAGAATCCACGGACCAAGGAGGTCCTTGAAAGTCAAACCCAGCAAGAGGAGATGATGGACCTCATTCTCCAATTAAATGATCAATTAAAGGAAATGGAGAAGGAATTGGACAGTTTGATATAGTTGAAACAGGCTAGCCTTGAGACAGCCACTGCCACTTCCATTCCAACAGTCACTACAGCAGTACTATCCACCTTGGAAGCTTCATTAGCCCCCAGAGCACCACTGGCTACAGCACTTCCAACTGCAACAACATCTACATCAGCAATAGGTTCCACAACAGAAGCAACTCAGCCACGTGATGAGGCTATAAAATTGGTCAAAGCAATGGAGTACATGTCCATTCAGACCATAGAGATAAATAAACTTAAAGAAAATATAACAAGTCTATTGAATGAGAATAAACTTGCACAGATTATGCACAAGGATAAGTTTCGAAGTCAACCAGGTTGATTGAAAGAATGAAGAGCTTGGAAAAAGAGTTGACATTAAAGGAGCCACTTGGCCAAGCTAAAGAACAACTATGGGCCAATATCATTGACTCTGTCAATGATATTTGGCCATCTATACAAGTTGTGTTTGAAAAAAATGACTTAGTCAAAGAGGCTGCAGAAGCAATTCAAAGAGTTAAGGGTGAACATGGAGACACACCAGAAGAAGCCACCAGATTAATCCACTTCCTTAACTCTAAAAATAAATATGAATTGTAGGAGTTGGACATAGCTAACAGGATTGGCACCATACTAGAGGTGAAACAAGTGCTCACCAAGAGGAATTTAATGATGAACCTTTAGAACAAATGCCAAACCATGCAATTGGCTATAGATAGGTTCATGGTAAAGTTTGATGCTTTAAGGCAGAAAGGTCTTCCAAATCCTTTGGTGATAAATGACAGATTGATGCCACAAGAAAACTACAACAGGAAAATCATAGAGGTGGCAAGAGATCAAGCCAATAATTCCTCTATGAAGGGGATGCCTATAGCAAAGGTTCTGTACCAAACATTTGAGAACCTATTTACCTCCAACATGAGGTAAAACACCTTTTTGTTAATAGGCCCACCTTTGATAAGTACACAGAAGCAGATGAAATTTATAGAAAAATGGTAAATATCAAATTACCAGATGCAGACACATGGGAAAAGTTAGATGACTTACTATAAAAATGCACAGTAAAAGTGAAAACATCACAGTGAAAGAATAGTGACAGATCAGCGAGATGAAAGAGTATCAGGTGAAAGTGTATCAGTTGAAAGGGAAAAGTAAAAAGAATAGCCAACGTAGAAGACCAACAATAGAGGAGAATAAACAACAAAATATCAAATCATAAAGACAACACAACCAATTAAACAGAGACAACTTATATCAGTTGAATATCTGTCTCTATCTTCTTGCATGAAGATATTTCTTTTTCCTAGATTAATTCACAAGAAAGTTTGGGATATTTTTGTAAACTATTTTTGTATGAATACTTCTTAATTCGAAGTATAGGGGGTGGATTGCTAGACATTGCTATAGTTGTATTGATCTGTAACCTGAGGGTTCATTGTACCAATTTTTCAAGTCAGCAGACTGGAGTAAGTAATAAAGAGATTTCATTACAGGATTCATGCATTGAGCTACTTCACTGAAGTATTTTCTTTGTCAAATTGTTATTTTCTTATGTATTTCACAAACTTGCATGTTTCTAAATTGAACGAATTAACTGGAAATTTATTTCAGAATTTGTTTAAGTACACTCTGCCTTGAACAGTTAATCATTTTAATGTTTCCTTCTGATATCTGAATCTAAGAATCCTTAATTTCTCTCCCATACCAATTGACCTCTTTCATTTCCTTCATTATCTGGTTTAAGGAACCCTTAATTTCTCCTTGGATCCGATTGAAAACCACTTCACCATCCAGCCTTAAGATCTGAATTTACTCAGCTACCTTGCCCTATAAACACTATCTTTAGAAATTAATCCAATCATGTTTTCTTGACATTTGACCCCATAGCCCAATGGTAAAAGACATCCCTCTATCCATCGACGTAAGTGATCCCACCACCAAATCAAAATCAAAACCCAAGTACAATCATAACTAGCCTAAAAACAATTAACTAAACAAAGTTAAATCATAAAGAGAGAGCCCTCTCTAAGCATTAGGAAGGCTAGATCCTAATCTCCAAAGTAGGTTTGTGGTTACATCTATCATTTCTTTCACAACAACTCTAGAGAAATTTTGGAGTGATAACATATTGGTGACCATACTGGGGACTGCTCCTAAGTATAATAAAACTTTAAGGAAATTTTAAATCTTACCTTTTGCACCTTAAGGTCATTTTATAGTTGTTTAAAAGTTTCATAAAATAATTAAAAAATTAAAATTCTGGCTTCTAGGAGAACACACTATACCAGGGAAAATCCAGATCCAAACCCTGCTACAATAGTTGATGACCCTGACAAAATCTTAAGAAAAAAAAATTAGAAACTCAAGGAAGTAGTAGTAGTTAATTAAAGCAAATTCACTCCCTAAGGAGTTGTCAAGTTTAGTGGATATTCAGTTTTATTTATCATTTGAGCTTTCTTTGTTTAGAACCAAATATAAAAATTCAATTCATGATATTGTAATAGACCCCAATTTTATTCAATTTATTGAGTCAAAAAAGGTGCCTATACATCCTAATTTAGATCAACTTGTTTTGGATACTTTTGATAAACTAGAAGCTTTAACCTCAACCTTGATAAACCATATAGACGATGCCTATCTTCAACAATCAGTTGAATTAGTTTCCCTCACTACTACTGCCTCTGAACTTTCTACAGAATCTTCAAAAATTGTAAATACAGTTTCATTTACTACCACCTCACCTATAATATCCACCATAGTTCATTCCCCTAAACCATTCATACCTCAGCTTCCTCTCCAACCAAACATTTCAACTCCATCTAGTTCATCTACAGCCATCTCAAGTCCTTCTTCAAGCACCACTACTTTGCCCCACAGTCAAAACAAAATCTCAACCATGGTAGAAAAATATGCACCTTTGGTTTTACCAGCCCAACTACATGCCATGCCCCAAGACTATCAAAGTAAAATCTTTTTGTTTGATGGTACCGATCAGTATATTGCCCAACAGCATGTGAATAAATGACTGAATATTTTGAGTTGCATGAGATTGATGAGTCTAATGTCCAAATGAGGTTATTTGCCTAAACATTGAAATGGGATGTTAAAAAATGGTTCAAAGGTTTACCTGTTAATCATATTGCAGATTTAGCTACTTTTCATAGATTTTTTATTAATAGATGGGAAAGAAAGAAAAACCCTCTGCAAATATTATTTGAATATGACAACATTAGAATAGCTCCTAATGAGTCTGTTCAGGTGATCAGGTGCTCATGTCCTAAGTGTCATAAAATGCTCAAAATTCCAAGTTCTCAGAACTAGTTCAAAGTTGAATGACTAGAAATTGCTCGTCTTCCCGATTCTGGCGCCACAAACGGTTTGAAAAACGGTCGCTGTATGAGGAAGTTATGGCAAAAAGAAGAATTTGTCAATAACATTGGAAATTTTAATTTTTGAAAAAAAATTTAAAAAGGAATATTCCGCAGAATATTCCTTGGAATATTCCAGGGAATATTCTACAAAATATTCCTTGGAATATTCCAGGGAATATTCCCTTTTCAGCAACCAATCATAGGCTGGCACATGGCAGGCCCAGAGGCTGCCACGTGGCCCTCAGATGACGTCAGCAGCTTCATGGGCGCATATTCAAATTTTTTTTTGGGAGTTCAGAGTTTTGAACCCCCGACCTATGGTTTAATAGTCCAGCACCTTACCATTAGCCCACGGGGTCACTTGTTGATTAAAGGGTGGAATAAACAATTATTGAAGTTTGAAATGTAGTGGGGCGGAAACCAAAGGGGGCCAGCCCCTAAGGGCCAGCCCCCCTTTCATATGACCACGACCCAGAACCAAGGGCTTAAGCCCCAACCGCCAACCCAAACTGCCAGCACGAACTCCGAGGACAACATTAAATGTAACTGCAGTTTTGGCGGAAATTCTGGCAGGAGCGCCAAAATTGGCAGGCCCGCCATATTTGGCGGGCCTAACTGGACATTAACTAAAGTTAGCTGGAGTTCTTTTAGGCTAAACTGGAGGGGATCATTAAATGGCCATAACTTTGGCTAGGAAAGGCAGTTTTGGACGAATTTTTTTTTTATTTTTGGGTATTTTCGATCCTCTGAAGCCATTGGTGTAGGTCTTACAGCCATCTGAGGTCATTTGCAGAGGTTTTGGAGCCGTGAAAGTTCTAGGAGCCACCAGGGCCCAGTATTGTGAAGGCTGTATAGGGTTGCAGGTATCCATTGGAAGTGATCCAATAGTCAATCTTGAAGGATTCAAGTGTTCTGAATCCATTTTTACCATCTCTTTCACCTGTAGATGCTTCTATTCAGCTGTATTTTTCAATTTGAGCATTTAATGAAAACAAGGACAAGCCCATTTGGGAGCTTTGGACCCAGCGGACGTAGCCTAGGAGGGGTGAACTGCTTTATCAACTTCTTTTGCATCTGTGGTTGAGTTATTTTGCAGAACAAATTCATTTTAGTGTGTTAAACAGTAAAAGGAAATAAATCTGCTATGCTTAAATGGGTCATGAATAGCTGAAAATTTCATTTGTTTTCTTTTTGCAAGACATGGAAATCTTTTAAACATGTATAATTCTGAATTGAATACCTTGCAAACAAATTTCAAGTAGTTTCAAATTCAGATCAAGTTGGTATCAGAGCTCAGGGTTTTGTGCAAATATCTTCTAACTGTCTTGCAAATATTGATGCTTACCAGGTTGAAACTTAAAAGAGGGGAAGGACAGTTGACTAGAGAACGAGAGAATCCTCAGTCAAGGAAGGCCAGAGAGCCATCACCTCCACCTTCAATTTCACCCTCAAGAGTCTCAGCAAAAGCTTCAAGGATGTCTGAACATGAAGGAGAAATTCCTACAGAGACAGATACAAGAGAAGAAGAAAGAGTCTTCAGAAAGGCTTTCTTAGACCTCACTGAAATGGTGAGGATATTGTACCAAGAAAGAAATGAGAAATTGGCTGGAGAAGGGTCCAAACGTCCACATGAAGGAGAGGGCTCTTCAGGAGGTAAGAAGAATGATGATCATTCCAAGAAAGGACATGGAGGAAATGGTGATCCACCACCCCCATCTTCACCTTCTTCCTCTTCATCCTCGTCTTCTTCTGTTCATAAGCATAGATCCTCTGGAAAAAGTCCTTTTTTGAAGCTTGATGTAAAATTCGAATTACCTATGTTTAATGGTGAAGTGAATGCAGAAAAGATTGACAACTGGATTAGGCAGTTGGAAGTTTACTTGAGGATCTAGAATATGCATGATGATGCCACAAAAATTCAGTTGGCTTCTTTGAGAATGGATGGAGCAGCATTGGTCTGGTGGGAGGCAAAGACTAAAGAGGAGATCAAGAAATTTGGTAAGGTTACCTTAACATGGCCTGAATTTCTGTTAGCCATTAAAAAACAGTTTTATCCTCTTGCTCACATGCAGAAAGCCATTATGAATTGGCAAAATTTCAGACAACTTAAGGGTCAGAGTGTCCAAGACTACACCCAAGAATTCAGGAGAAGAGCTCTCTTGTTAGGGGTAGATTTACAGACCCAGGAAACCTTGCTGAAATACATTGGTGGCTTGCATAGCTACCTTAGACACACCATCTTGATGTTTAACCCTACTAGCCTGGACGAGGTTTGTGTCCAAGCTACCCATTTAGAGGCAAGGGGAAAAAACACATTTGAAGAGGGTAGAAACAAGCCCCCCAAGGGGAAAAACAAAGAGAAAACCTCCAAGGGAAAGGGAAAAAAGAATGCATCTGTCAAACAGGAGAGTGAGAAAGTGATCTGTAAACACTGTTCTAAACCAGGCCATGAGGAGAAAAACTGTTGGAAATTACATCCTGAAAAAAAGACCTCAATCTAACAAATCCAAAGGGAAACAGAAAACTGCTGCTACTACATCTACACCACAGGATTTAGGGGATGATTCAGGTGATGAAACCAAAATTGCAGCCATGGGTTTGAAAAACTTGAAGGGAAAAGAAATTGAAACTCAAGCCAGCACTAGTACCTCAAACTGCCATGTACAAGCTCCTAATGAGGAAGAAAGAATTGAACTGTTTCATGTGAGGGTGATTTCAAAACATACTAAAATTGACACACTTTTTGATAGTGGGTCACAAGCAAACCTTATATCAGAGAACTTGGTCAAGCAGCTTAAACTTGAGACCGTTCCACATCCGAAGCCATATCCACTTGGATGGATTTGCAAGGATGCAAATTTACAAGTTTCAAAAAAGTGCACATTGAGCTTTGCCATTACTGCACATTTTATTGACACAGTTGAACTTGATGTGGTACCTTTTGATATAGCAAGAATTGTTTTGGGAAGTCCTTACTTGTTTGACAGGAAAACTATCTTTCATCACCATGAAAACAAATATCATCTTTTCAAATATGGCAAGGAGTTCATTGTTAGAGCTCATCGCAAGAAGACAAATATAGCGACGGTGAATGCAGGACAGGTAAAAAGGCTGGTCAATTCAAGTAAGAATTTTGTTCTTCTTACGATTAAGCCCAAGGTTGATGTGAATCATGAGTCATTTGAAAATTGTGATCCAAAACTTAAATCAGATATGTATGATGTAGTTGATGCATATCATGAGATGTTTCAGGAGCCAACAGGTTTGCCTCCTAAGAGGGATATTCAGCATGAAATCCATTTGCATCCAGATTGTCCTCTTCCAAACATAGGCATGTACCGCATGTCTATTATGGAGAATGCTGAAATAAAGAAGCAAATCAAGGACTTGTTGGACAAGGGTTTCATAACGCCAAGTACTTCGCCATGTGGGTCACCGATTGTACTGATTCCAAAGAAAGATGGCACTTGGTGTATGTGTGTTGATTTCAGGGCCTTGAACAAGATAACGGTCAAGAATCATTACCCACTCCCAAGGATAGATGATTTGTTAGACCAGCTGAAAGATGCTCGATATTTCACTAAGCTAGACTTGCGCAGTGGATATCATCAAGTAAGAATTGAAGAAAGTGACATTTGGAAGACAACCTTTAAAACCAAACAAGGACTCTTTGAGTGGCTTGTGATGTCGTTTGGTTTGTGCAATGCACCTGCAACTTTCATGCGGGTAATGGATGATGTCTTGCGTCCTTTTCTTGATGATTTCTTTATTGTCTACTTAGATGACATCTTAATTTTTAGCAAGTCTAGAGAAGATCATGTCATGCATGTTAGGAAAGTACTTGATGTTTTGAAGAAGAATCAGTTATTTCTTAAAATGTCAAAGTGTGAATTTGGAAAGACTTCTTTGGTTTATTTGGGACACATAGTAGGAGGAGGTGCTTTGAGAATTGATCCTGCTAAGATTGAGGCTATTGTGAAGTGGCCTACTCCCAAATCCATAACAGAGGTAAGAAGTTTTTTGGGTGCAGCTCAATATTGGAGGAAGTTTATCTCTAACTTCTCTTCTATAGTAGCTCCTATGCATGCAGTGACAAGTGTGAAGCATGCTTTCCAATGGGGAGGCAAGCAGCAAAAAGCTTTCGAATCTTTGAAAGAGAATATTAGTTCAGCTCCAGTCCTTGCATTACCGGATTTGAGACAGCCATTTGAGATACAAACTGATGCTAGTGATTATGCTATGGGTGCAGTTCTTTTATAGCATGGTAAGCTTATTGCTTTTCATTCTGAAACTTTTAATGGTGCTGTTGTAAATTATCCTACATATGATAAGGAGTTGTATGCATTGGTACAAAGCGTCAAAAAGTGGAAACACTATTTGATGGGCAAAGAAATTGTTATACATACCGACCATCAACCCTTACAGTACTTGCAATCACAAAGCAAGTTACAACAGTCACGACACTTCAGATGGATGGGCTTCTTGCAACAGTTCCATTTGGTAATAAGGTACAAGAAAGGTACTTTGAATAAGGTTGCTGATATGCTTTCAAGGTCTATTATTGGTGTTGTTACTTTACTTAAGAATGATTCCATTGTACATGATAGTTACATAGAACAATATGCATCTGATGATGACTTTAAAGATGTGTATGCTAACTTGAGTAAAGGGAATCATGTAGAGGAAAATGACTATCACATGCATAACAATTTGTTGTTTCATTTGGGCAAGTTGTGTATACCACAGGGGGAGAGGATAAATGTCATAAGAGAAGCTCATTCTTCTCTTATTGCTGGCCATTTTGGTGTGAGCAAAACAGTTGCACATCTACAGAGGTATTGCTATTGGCCTCGCATGGTAGATTCTGTTTCAAGGTTCATAAGAGGTTGTTCATTATGTGCTACAAGCAAGCCTAGCAATAGGAAGCTTGGTTTGTATACTCCTTTGCCGGTACCTTCTAGACCATGGGAGAGCATCTCTATGGATTTTGTAGGAGGTTTGCCAAAATCTAGAAAGCAACATGATTATTTATATGTAGTAGTTGATCGTTTCAGCAAAATGTGTATACTTATGCCTTGTAAGAAAACTATAACTGCTGAAAAAAATGCTGAATTATTTTTTCATCATGTATGGATTCACTTTGGTTTGCCTACTTCCATTATTAGTGACAGGGATTCCAGATTTGTGGGGAATTTTTGGTCCAACCTATGGGAGATGATGGACACAAAGTTGAAGAAAAGTACTGCTTTCCATCCACAAACAGATGGACAAACCGAAGTTGTCAACAGAACCATTGTGCACCTCTTGAGAGGTTATTGCAGCAAGCATCCCAAGCTTTGGGATGAACATTTGCACTACATACAGCATGCTTACAATCGTGCCAAACACTCTTCCACAAACACCTCACCGTTTGAAGCTTGTTTTGGTTACTTGCCAAAATCACCTCTTGATTTCATTCTTGAGAAAGATGTTGCCATTGAGGGACATAGTGATATTGACAAAGCTCGTTCGTTCATTGAAAGAATTCAGCAAATACATCAACGAATTCAAGAACAGCTTGAGAAGAGTCAAGGCAAGTACAAGGAAAGACACAACAAGCATAGAGTCGATCACAAGTTTCAAGAAGGGGATGAGGTATGGTTGTACATTAGTAAGGAAAGGATGCAAGGAGAAGGTAAAAAGCTGAAGCCTATTCATTATGTTCCATTCAAAATCCTCAAGAAGGTTCGAAATAATGCTTTTCAATTAGATTTGCCTTCCTACATGCAAATGTATTCTGTTGTCAATGTGGAGAACTTACATTTGTATGAACCTCCTTTGATTGCTGATCATGAAAGTGTTGTTCAGCTGCCATCTATAGAAGATTTCTCGCCAAAATTCTTAGATGAGCTGAAAGAAGATACAATCCTTGACAGAAGGACACGCACTTCAAGGAGGGGTAGTGTAGATTATGTTCGGGTTGGTTTCAAAGGCAGCAAACCGAACAAGGCAAAGTGGATGGAGGTGGACAGAGTGAGGGAGCTATACCCTCACCTCTTTAACAGGTAGTTGAAGGCTTTTGGGGTCCAAAAGCTTCCCAATGGGGAGGCGTGATCAGGTGCTCATGTCCTAAGTGTCGTAAAATGCTCAAAATTCAAAGTGCTCAGAACTAGTTCAAAGTTGAACAACTGGAAAGTGCTCATCTTCCCGATTCCGGTGCCGCAAATAGTTTGAAAAATGGTCGCCGTATGAGGAAGTTATGGCAAAAAGAAGAATTTGTCAATAACATTGGAAATTTTAATTTTTGAAAAAAAAAATTAAAAAGGAATATTCTGTAGAATATTCCCTTTTCAGCAACCAATCACAGGCTGCCACGTGGCAGGCTCAGAGGCTACCACGTGGCCCTCAGATGACGTCAGCAGCTTCATGGGCGCATATTCAAAATTTTTTTTGGGAGTTCAGAGTTTTGAACCTCCGACCTATGGTTTAATAGTCCAGTGCCTTACCATTAGCCCACGGGGTCACTTGTTGATTAAAGGGTGGAATAAACAATTATTGAAGTTTGAAATGCAGTGGGGCGGAAACCAAAGGGGGCCAGCCCCTAAGGGCCAGCCCCCCTTTCATATGACCACGACCCAGAACCAAGTGCTTAAGCCCCAACCGCTAGCCCAAACTGCCAGCACGAACTCTGAGGACAACATTAAATGTAACTGCAGTTTTGGTGGAAATTCTGGCAGGAGCGCCAAAATTGGCGGGCCCGCCATATTTGGCGGGCCTAACTGGACATTAACTAAAGTTAGCTGGAGTTCTTTTAGGCTAAACTGGAGGGGATCATTAAATGGCCATAACTTTGGCTAGGAAAGGCGGTTTTGGACGAATTTTTTTTTTTTTTTTTGGGTATTTTCGATCTTCTGAAGCCATTGGTGCAGGTATTACATCCATCTGAGGTCATTTGCAGAGGTTTTGGAGCCGTGAAAGTTCTAGGAGCCACCAGGGCCCAGTATTGTGAAGACTATATAGGGTTGCAGGTATCCATTGGAGGTGATCCAATAGTCAATCCTGAAGGATTCAAGTGTTCTGAATCCATTTTTACCATCTATTTCACCTGTAGATGCTTCTATTCAGCTGTATTTTTCAATTTGAACATTTAATGAAAACAAGGACAAGCCCATTTGGGAGCTTTGGACCCAGCAGACGTAGCCCAGGAGGGGTGAACTGCTTTATCAACTTCTTTTGCATCTGTGGTTGAGTTATTTTGCAGAACAAATTCGTTTTAGTGTGTTAAATAGTAAAAGGAAATAAAACTGCTATGCTTAAATGGGTCATGAACAGCTGAAAATTTCATTTGTTTTCTTTCTGCAAGACATGGAAATCTTTTAAACATGTATAATTCTAAATTGAATACCTTGCAAACAAATTTCAAGTAGTTTCAAATTCAGATCATCAGGACTATTGCACTAGGTTCAATAGTATCTACATTGAAATCCCTACTAATATTAAACCTCCACCAGACCTAGCATTAATTAAATTTCCTAATGGTTTTGACACTGACATGTCTTACCAGTTGAGGGAAAGAAACCCTGAAACATTGGAACAGATGCAAAGTAGTGTTGTTAGTGTAGAAGCCAATATATTAGCTAAGAAAACTAGGATGAGAAATGAGAAAAGAGTTATCATTAAAGAGGAAACCTCAACTTCAGATGGTAAAATAGATAGTCTAGCCAAAAGTGTAGAAAGCATAATGGATAGATTAGAAAACATGGAAAGAAAAAATCAGTGGGAAAATCAATAGCCACCCCGAATAAGAAACCCCAACTTTAGGAAAAATCCAAACACTGGAAAAAATGCTATACCAGATCAGCATATTAGACCACCCTTCCGAGAAAACTATGCTGAGGGTTCACAAAACCATGAAGAAGACGAGGATACCTAGATAAATCTATTAGGAACTAAAAATGAAGATGTTGTTTTTCTTACTCAGGAAGAACAGGAAAAGTACTTGTTACAACAATTGAAATTAGAATCAGGGGAGTCCTTTGACTACAAACAAGGTTATGAGTCTGCTATCTATGAAGTTCACAAATAGTATAGCCTTAGAAGCAAAAAGAATAATGAAATTCCCACTAAGAAATCAATCTAAACCAAAACTAAAAGATAACAGAAGCTCTTGTGACCAAAGTTCTACAAATTCTCCCTAGAGGAACTCAGGAAACTTCCACCCCAAAAATTGTAGATATAACTTCAACTGAAAATCAAACTGAAACTGTCACTCAAACCATTCCAAATAAGAGAATTCAAAATAAAACTGCTGAAACACAAACTGAATTGCCAAATTTTGAAAAAGAAGATAAAGGTACACAAACCACATTTTCTAAGAAAGATCTCATATAATCAGGAAAAACTCAACTGCCATTCAACATTAAGACTGAGATATCCAAGTTGAAAGATTTGTTCCTTTGACAAATTTGGTGAAAAATGAATCATACAGAACACAAATCACTGAAACAATAAACATAGGTGAAGGAGAAGATGTTGCAAAACCTGAATGATGATCAACCTGAGTTATTGTTTGGTCCAGAAGTAAATGGCAAACATCAACAAGGGGGTATCCCTCCATTCTACATTAGCTTAAATGTTCATGATAAAATCTTACATAATGCTATGCTATATTGAGGGGCATCCCATAACCTAATGCCTAAAGCAATCATAGAGAGATTAAACTTAGATATCACCAGACCATACAAAGACTTCTTTTCCTTTGATTCTAGCCAAGTCAAATGCCTTGGCCTAATTAAATATTTGTGTGTGACTCTAGTCCAGTGCCCGATAAAGAGTATTGTCATGGACATAGTAGTTGTTGATATCCCACCTAAGTATGGAATGTTATTATCTTGCTCATGGGGAGAAAAATTGCAGGGATCTCTACAATTAGACATTTCATATGCCACCATATCTGTTTTTGGTTAACAAAGGAAACTTTACAGAGAAAATTTGATGAAATACATGGTAAGTAGTGCAGAAAAACACAAAATTACCCCATATACTCCATGCATTCTGATATGGACTCATTTATCTTGTACAATTCAAACAACGACAAAAATGAAATAACAGCTGTAGAAGAAAAATACAAAGCACCTGATAGTGAAAACATATTTCATGAGTCTCTATGACATTTAGATTTTGATGGCTCTATGAATAGATTAGGATCAAGTGCGGGAGTTTGGATTCACAACATGGAAAACAATCATTCTGAAGGTCATGCCTTTAGATTAAACTTTAAATGCACAAACAACATGGCATAGTATGAAGCTTTAATCTTAGGACTACAAATTGTAAGAAAACTTGGAGCCAAGAGAGTTTATATCATGGGAGATTCAGAATTGATTATAAAACAAATCAAAGGAGAATACTTTGTGAATAATCCCAAACTTAGCCAATATAGAGAGACTGTCCTAGATTTGATTAAGGACCTTCTTGAAACTGATTTTGTTGCTATTCCTAGGAAACAGAACATGCAAGCTCACAGTTTGGCTACTTTTGCTAGCACTTGCAAACTACCTTTTCAGCGCAACCACAAGTACACTACAAAAGTAAGACACAAACTTGTCATACCTGACAATTTGAAATATTGGCAGATTTTTTCACAAGATTCTCAAATCTATGATTTCATGAATGCTGAAGGAGAGTTTCAAAACTGTAACATAGATACTGACTGTACAATAGATAACATCATAGATAGTAAATTAGATATAAATTCTTTAGATGTAGATAAACCCACTAGATTCACTAAAGAAGAGATAGATAACTTAGAAAAAGTAGAAATAGAAGAAATAATCAATGATGATTCTGAGATTTTAAACCTTAAAAATAACTTTTTGCCTAAGGGATTAGTCCCATTAGAATATTTATTTGATTCAAATGATGTAGCTAGGAAACCAAAACTGTAGCCTTTAAGAGCATACATAGAAGAATGTAACATAGGAACAGAAGGAAACCCCAAGCTTATCAAAATATCCAAAGCATTACCTCCAGATGAAAAGTTGAAATACATAAGTCTGTTCAAAGAGTTTGAAGATATCTTTACCTGGAGTTATGAAGACCTTAAGTCTTATGATACCAGCGTTATTCAACATAAGATACCCATCAAAGAAGATCAGAAACCCTTTAAATAGAAGCTTAGGAGAATTAATCTAGTTCTTATGCAATTAATTGAAAAATAAGTATAAAGGATGTATGATGCACAAATCATAGCACCAATTAGATATTTAGATTGGGTCTCTAATTTAGTCACTACTAGAAAGAAAACAGGAGAAATCATACTTTGTGTTGATTTCGGGAATTTGAACAAAGTGTCATTAAAAGATAACTACCCTCTCCCTAAAATGGATCACATTCTCCAAAGGGTGGTAGGCTCATCCAAAATTTCATTGCTTGATGGATTCTCTGGATACAATCAAATCTTAGTTCAATAAGAGGATCAAGAAAAGACTGCATTTATCACTCCTTGTGGTACTTTCATGTACTTGAAAATGCCTTTTGGATTGATGAATGCAGGAGAAACATTCCAAAGAGTTATGGACATAGCATTTGCAAAAGAAATCCATGACTTTCTAGTGGTTTACCAAGATGACATCACAGTGTTTTACAAATCAGATAATGAACATCTAGATCACTTAAGAAGAGTTTTCATTAAATGCAAAAAATTTGGGATTTCATTGAATCCCAAAAAGACACTCTTTGGTATAGATGAAGGTAAAATCTTTGGACACATAATATCAAAATATGGAATTAGAATAGATCCAGCTAGAATAGAGGCAATCCTGATAATCACTCATCCTAGAAACATCAAGGAATTACAATCATTTTTAGGCAAAATAATTTTTCTTAAGAGATTCATTTCTAACTTAGCAGAATTAATCAGAGAATTAAATAACATGTTAAAGAAAGATTCAGCACTTAAGTGGACAGTAGATGCTAAACAATATTTTGAGGAAATCAAAGAAGCCCTTACTAAAACACCAGTCCTCATAAGTCCTGATTTCAAAAAAGATTTTATAATTTTTTCTTTTTCTTCAGAACATACTATTGCAGCAGTCTTGTTGCAAAAGAATGATCAAGGATATGAGTAGCCTATTGCATTTTTCAACAAACCTTTGAGAGATGCTACACTAAAGTACAACATAATGGAAAAAGAATAACTTGCTTTAGTGAAAGATATTAAAGATTTTAGAGTGTACATATTATATTCACACATCATTGCTTATGTTCCAAATTTAGTAGTAAGGGTAATTCTGATACAAAATGGGCCTGAAGGAAAGAGAGGCAAATGTATTGCCACTATTTTGGAATATGACATAGAAATAAAGCCTACAAAACTTATCAAAGGCTAAGGTTTAGCTAAACTCATGGTTGAATCAAACTTTCAGGCCTTAGATATAAATTTCATTGGTGCCCTAGATGATCAGGAAGAGATGGCGACTCCACAAATCAGTGAACCTTTCATAGATTCACCTTAGTATGCAGATATCATATTTGTTTTACTAAACTTACAAGCTCCTCCTAGTTTATCTAGAACTAAAAGTATATTTTTGAAAATGAAATCCATGACATATTGTATCATAGATAATGCTTTATTTTGGAAAGATAATGGCGGCATTCTATTAAATTGTTTATTAAAAGATGAAGTTGACAAATTTATGCAAGAATTTCATGCAGTAGATTATGGAGGACACCTATATTGGAAAACAATAGTTGATAAGATTTTAAGGGAGGGTTTTTACTAGCCCACCCTTTTTGCAGATGTCAAGAAATGTGTGACCTCCTGTCACAAGTGCCAAATATTTGAATGAAAAAAAAGCTCTTACCATTACCTCTCAAACCCATCTCCACAGAAATGCCTTTTCAACAATGGGGTCTAGACTTCATTAGGGAAATTCACCCAGCCTCCTTAGCCCAGCATAAATGGATTTTGACAGCCACCGATTACTTTACTAAATGGATAGAAGCCATCCCTTCTAGACAAGCCATAAACTCTTTCATCATCTCATTCCTTGAGAACAATATCCTTTCTAGGTTTGGATGCCCACAAAAGCTCATTACAAATAATGCAACTGCTTTCAAATCCAAGAAAATGGTGGAATTTTGTAACAGATATCATATTACTCTTGGCCATTCCAATACCTATTACCCTCAAGGTAATGTACTTGCAGATTCTTCAAACAAAATCCTTGTCAATATCGTCAATAAACTGCTAGAAGACAATAAGAAGACTTGGAACAAAAAGTTGGTTAATGACCTGTGGGCAGATAGACTAACTACCAAAAATCCATTGGTACATCTCCTTACCAGTTAGTATATGGATGGATGTTGTTTTTCCATCCTCTCTAGGAGTACCAGTGATGAAAATGATTCAAGAGTTGCAAGTAGAACCAAATTATATCCAAAGGAGGATAAATCAGACAATACACTTGCAGCAAACGAGAGAAGAAGTCTATGTCAAATCACAAGTGATCCAGGATAAAATCAAAAATATTTTTGACAAAAAGACCAAAGCTGATGATTTTTACATAGTTGACAAAGTACTCAAATGGGATTCTAGAAGAGAAGAAAAGGGTAAACATGGTAAATTTGATTTAATATGACAAGGCCCTTATATCATTTATGGTTACAGAGGTAATAATACATTTTTCTTGAGATGGTTAGATGGAACAGATTTACCAAGAGGACCAGTCAATGGTAGAATTTTGAAGCACTACTTATCCAGAGATTAACAGTAGTTCATTTGTTTACTTTTCTCATTGTATATAACATTGCAAAGTTTAGATTAGATTGGAAGGTAATCTTTTGAGGTTGAAGCTCGGAGAGAAGGCCCTGAGCTTTGAAAGGCTTACCATCAGATGTAGGAATAAAGCAGATCATAGAGGAGTAGTTACAAGGAAATCACAGTCAAAGTTTCAAAGGCTACTAATCTTAAAGTTCTTGACATTTCACCAGGAAATGCCATCCCCATGTGGAGCCACTCTTAGGGTCCTATAATAATAGGATTCATAATTTTGAATTGGCTATGGTTAGTCTTGTAATATCGTACATACTCTTTCTTTCTGCAAAATGTTTTCCCATATTAAAATTAAAAAATGTAAAGAGGGCATGTCCTAAAATAATAATCAAAGGACAAACAGAAATAAAAAATATCAAAAAGGTGAAAAGTATGAATCCCAAAAGGAGATAAAAAAATAGATCACGAAAGTGTGCAAATTCAATGCCACTACTTTTACTTTACTTTGCAAAATAACATTCTGTGCAGATTGTCAAAAATGTCACAATCCATGATGGTCAAATAGTTTAATATTGACTCATTCATGCTTTAAATTTCATGTTGATAGATAGAGAATAAACATCTAGCCAAACTATTTAAACTTGGCAGATCAGTAGTTAGGTAGACAATAATAATGAGCTCATCAGTTCAATCTGAGCCATTGGAAGTTATAAAGTTAGAATTAGATAGTTTTCTAATCAAAATAAAAGGAAATAAAGGGTCACCAAGCTCAAATGCACCCAATGAATGAAGAGAAAATGCTAGGGTAAATAAAGGGTAGGTAGAAGAAATGTTGCAAATGCATAAGGTTACTAAGTCAAAAGCACATTCATCATGATTAATCCTATTTTTCATGTGTAGGAGGAATTGTGAAAGAGGAATAACATTCACTAAAGCCTATTTACTAATTTCCCCTCATTTCACTAGACCTCCACATACTTATTTGCTAATTTCCCCTCATTATCCCTTCATTACTTGTAAAAACCCTTTCCCTCCATTTTCACCTTTTATCCCTTTGTTTCACACATTTCCGTACACCTTACCCTTCAAAAATCATCCCCCCTTCCCAAAACCCCTTTCCCTAGTGTGAAACACATTTCCATCACAACTAATACTTCCCCCCTTATTAATTTCCATTTTTCCCTTAAAAAACCCACAAAAACCCTTTATCCTAAGTTTTTCCTAAAGTCCCGCTTTATAACTCCCCCATGTTAATATTCCCCAACACCCTTTTTTAACCCACCAACCCTTGGTACAATTAAAAAACCCCGCCATATAACCCATGGTCCCACCTTTATTAACCATTTTCTTATATTAAAAAATCCCAACATTATTCGTTAATTAATTACAAATCTTTGTGATTAAACCTCGGCCCTGCCAACCACTTTCCCAACTCCGTCCATGCAACTTCACTACGTGATATCCCTCTGATCTCCCACCCCTAGATCCAATGGCACACAGCCATATCGCATAGATTCATCGTGCGATAGTTAACGGCCCTAGACCATGTGAGATTCACAGTTTTGGCCAGGCACTGTTCTGCTATATGGCGGCACCAGGCTATATCTCGTGCTCGCGAAAAATACCCCTAGCCATCTAAAAGTGGTGTGATATCACACAAAACCACCTCCCCACCTAAAGAAAAAATTTCCCACTATTCATTGGCCAAATTCTGTGCCAAAACGTAACCATTATCGGTTAAAAGGCCGAAAAAGCCCCAATTCACTCTTTTCTTTCATTTTCGTTGTAAACATCTGCTAAGCCATTTGTGACACCCTGAACCTCTGAACAACCAACTTAGCCACCTTTTGCCACCTGAAGACATTGCAGACACCAAATTGAAGCAGCAAATTGCCAGTTCAAGCCTCATTACCCTCTGTAGCTACAACAAAACCCCATCTGCGCACCAAATCGCCAATTTCCAAGTATTCTTGGAAAAACCATAATGGCCTCATGAATCTGAAAAATGCACAGTAATTATTGAATTGTTAATTAATTCAATTAATTAAGGAACCTTCATAAACTGAAGAAAGACTTGTTGTGTATCCAAACCCTTTTTACATATTGAAATTACCCTCCCACTATCCAGAGCTAATAAACCTTACTCCCAAAGCCATAGAAAGAGTAATTCAATTCAACACACCAAATTATGGCTTTCCAAACCTCTCTGGATGTAAGACCTCTGCAATCCCCTCACTTGGATGTTTACCACCTTGCATTAGCCGATAGAGAATTTGAAATCAAGGACACTGCTTCCCCTGCCTACCTACTAAAACTCCACTGCTGGAGTAAAGACAATATTTTGAACCAGAATGATGACATTCACCTATGGGAGTCCAATTTTCCCAAGTACTTATTCCCAGAAGTACACACATTCCCACAAATAATCCACTTCTACCAAGATTTCTATATTCCCAATCAAAGAGCCATAGTCACCCCTGACCAGCAAGTTTTATTCACCATTACTGCAGAATCAATTAATCAAATGTTGCAAATCCAACGAGGCCCCAATGAGACCCCACTCTCCTTTGAAGGCTTACTTGAACTCTACATAAAGCTAGACCTTACCAAGAAGGCTTATATTTTTCAAACCTTCATCATAGAGGAGTCTCATACTCCAACAAATATTCCTCCATATGCTGCCACCATTTTGTTTGAGAGAGGAAGACAAATTATAACCATGCTCTATTGCATTCTAGGGTACACCACAGATGAACATGTGGATGAGGTTGTCCTTGATTTCCTTTCTATGTTTTTCCCAGGCAAACCTCCTGCTACTGTTATTGGGAAAACTAGTGTCCATTCAGAGCTGCTAGTCCCACTAAGACGGGTAGCTATCTTAGAAACAAACAAACTAAAGTTACTTGTGTTTTCCTTTATGAGAGATAGATGAGATAGAAGCAGAGAGTACCAACCTTAGTCTTTCGCTAGTCTCCTTGCTTGTTTCCTCTCTCCTTTGATAGAGCTTTCGCCACTCCTTTCTCACTTGTCCTACTTCAAAGAACACTTGTAGAGTCAAAGCAGCAAAATACCATCAAAGCATAGAGATCTATAACCATAAAAAATGTAGGATTAGATGTACATTAACCATATAAATGCATATACAAATACAAGATTTAGAGATATACAAGCATATGGAGGAAAACTCAAATAGATTTATTAATAGAAGTAGTAGAAGAGAGGATTACAACCAAGCTTCCTGATCCAACATCATCCTCCTAGCATGAAAGCCCTCTTCACCTCATACAAAGCAAGATCACCCAACAATGTCTTCAAAGAGAAACCAATAGCACTTCCTTGCAAATTACAAAATTCCAGCCCTTGGATCTCTAGGATGAGGGATCCATATATAGATGTTTGTAGGAGAGTGAGTTAGCTTCTAGGATTTTGATTAGTGTCATTTCACTGATAGTTCTTGGTTCCATTTGGAGATTTCATGATCTCTTACTCATGCTTGGGCGAATTCAGAGAGGAAAGTGTCATATGAGCAGTTTCTAGAAGATTCTTTGAGTTTCCACCTAGCAAACTATTTCTGCCATTTGTCTGCTCTTGCTCATTGCACCCTACAGAAGGGCTTTTCAGTATGCATCGCACCCCCAGTGTGTAATGGGTGAGATGCATTGCGCCCTTAGCATGGAGCAGTCTGTATGGTCCAGTTTTGACTAGTTCTGAGCAGTTTTTCAGGGAGAACTTCTAGGAAATGATGTAATCATCTAACCTTGTTCCTTTAGGGTATGAAACAACATTTTTAGGGGTTTAGAAGCCCCTAGTTTATGGACATATGTGATTGGGGTTGCAGTGCCCAAATATGTCTATAGAAGTTTCCCCCTAAAGCATGAGGTCGTAAATCTTCTGATGTCGGGTGAAATGCTTTATAATGACGATTCGAGGTTTTTCGAACTGGAAGGTGACCTGTAATAAGATACAATACAATACATTATCTTCATAATATTTTCATGATCTAGCTGAGGCAGGCATTCCCATGCTCAGCTTTATAAATTCATTTTCATGTACATAGGACAGATAATCGTCTATGTGGCAGACTGATGATTCTGGTAGAGCCATCATCCCTTAGTTTGGATGATTATCTGTGTAGTTGTGATGTACATTTGATGTCTTTATTTTCCTGAATATATCGTAGCTCAGATGGATGAAACTAGATCCGGGGTCTTCAAACTCATTCAATCTTTGCTCGAAGTACAAGTTGATACATGTGAAAAGACATTCTGATGTCGAACATGGAAAGACATCGCCTGATTACCAGCCAATGATGTAAGTTGTTAACAGGCGCGAGAGAAATCACCGATAATGATAATGACCCTTAAGGTACTATAGTACAATTCATGTGGTGTGAATACATGAGTTGATGTCGAACACCACGCAAAATCTTTCGGTCAAAGGCCATTGATGTAAACCTGTCGCCGAAAGTGAGAAACTTGCCATTAAGGCATGCAAGCTTCAAAGTACTGAAAGGGTTGTTCCTAAGTCAACTTCTTGGATAATGAGTTGATGTTGACAAGAAGTGACCCATCGTAGGAAGGCCTTAATGAATCCCACATCTACGACACGGAACGGAGCAAATGATTTTGTGGAGGTGAAAATGATCTGATGATATAAGGTTCATGGTGGCGGTCATGATAAATGGAGAGTGAAGGTATTGCAGCAGATGAGGCGTTAGCTAGGTTGGTGAATTCTCTAAGTGACTTCTCTTGAACATATCAGCGACACTGAAATGGATTGGTAGCATTAACCCCAAAATGGATGGTACGACGAACCAATGGTGATATGACCGGTGAACGGAATAACCCAACCCAACTCAATCATGGTGACGGAGTGAAAGTGTCATGTTCAAGAGCGACCTACTACCAATGAATTTATTCAAGTTTTCTTTCCTTCTGCCCCAGTCATTGTTGACCAGTACCTCTTTATTTTTGTCAAGCTTGAGGAGCATAACATATGCTTGTTCTATAATTTTCCCTTTGGGAAAACCTGTCGCTATGTTTTAACGAGCCTAGCGATAGTGAAACTCGCTCTTGTCTGCATGGACAAGCTTGTCGCTATTGTTTTAACAAGTTTAATGACAAAGATAACTCGGTCCTTTTCAATTTTAGAGAGTCTAAAAAGAGACGTAAAGGCAACTCCAGTGGTCCTTTTTTTGTAATATAATCCCTTAAGTCTAAAAAAGTATAAAATAATACGAAAGGGATGAATTTTTGATAGTTTTAATGAGCTGAACAACACAAGTTCTCGATATTTTTGTGTAATGATCCCTCAGGTCCAAAAAGATTAAAATCTAGAGGAGGGATGGCACTTCCAATCACTTTAAAGAGCTGGAGAGGCCAATTGCTCGGCAATCTTTTCATATTTTATGAGTCAGATGAAGAGAGCTTAAAGGAGACTCATTTTTTGACAAACGAGTGATGTTTTCGAATAGCAACTGGTTCCAAGTAAGGTTTGGAACTTTTCAATCACGGTGGTGTAAAGAAGGTGGCTAATAGGATCACTCATCGTAGTTGTTCCTCAAAAGGGGTAAATAATAAAATGGAGGCAGATGATCAGATAAAAAATAGTGGAGGTGATGGTAAGAACATGACCAAGGTTCAAAAGTTGATAGTCATGCGATCGGCGTGGTTATTTACCGAAGGTGGGTTCATTTTTTAATGAGCTTGAACTCTAAGGGAACATGTGCTCATTGCTAGGTTTATTTTTTAACAAGATTGAACTTCACGTAAAATTGCTCGTGCCAGTCGTATAATAAGGATGTCTCATCGATAGGTTCATTTTTTAGGGAGCTTGCCCATTCGAAACTTTGCTCCGGAGCCTTTTGTTATGTAATCTAGGAACGACCAACCTACGAGTTTAAAGGGTTAAGAACCTACAAACTAAGAAAATAAATGGTTGCTTTTCACTTGCATGCAAAAAGCTTTGCATGCCCCCAGGTATAACGAAATAGAGTTTCCAGGTTACCATACGGAAGTTCTTGCATTAGCAAGATTGTTCTATCCGCGCGGAAAACAAAACACTTCTTTGGCAATGTCCATCGAAATGGACAAAGGTGATTGTTGTCAATGCCAATCACTTAACATTTGACGGGGGAATCCTTTTCCAGTCTGATCCATTTTCCTAAATTGACATGATTGTTAGACTAGTCATATTCCTACGTGGAAACCTATCTTATATCTAGGGTTTTCCTATCGAAGCAGACCAGGGCGCATGCCTCCTGGGTTTCAGTCACAATCATTGAATCACCCGTGCTCATCAAGTGGATGGACTGGAGATTGATGAGACATTCCTTGTGCAAAAATACCAGTTAGGGATGGCATTTGACTAGTAGCTGTGTTTGAACTGGGGAATGAAAGTTGGTCTATGAGCAGGACCAATCTGCCTTCATGTGGGAAATACATCACTCAAAAGAGTGAGGAAACAATAGCTCCCATGTTATAAATGTAGTCACGCCCAAGGAGTAGATTCTAATCTAGAGGCCCTTTGACTACCATCACGTTTAGATGAATGGTTTTCCTTCTCAAAGATATAGGAAAATTTGGAAGGATCCCTAACGGTCGACTGATTCCTTTGTCAAAGCCTGTCAGATTTCGAATCTCAGGCAGAAGTGGCGAACCAAGCGCTTTCAAAGCAGTTGAGGAAAGGATACTCATAGAAGCCCCTTCATCTATGATAGTACCAACCATGATCATTCTGTAAGCTTGTACTATGATTCAGAATGGTACATTAGATGGTAAGCGAGGTCTCCCTGGTAGATTCCAATCAAAGGAAATGACTAGATTGCTTGGAGGAGGGACCGAATAAACAGTCGGATAAATCTTTGACGAAATTCCTTCCTGCGGTAAAGGAATGGGTAGATTGCCCCCATGTTCATCGAATTCTGTGTTAGTGAAAAGAATTTGAACAGTGTCATTCTCATCCTCTTTGGTGACTATATCATCTAAAGGTGGACCTTGTGAAGACAAGACTGGGTTGACTGTTGTCTCGACTTGTTGACTTTGGTCCGGTGTGGACTCAGAGGGTTTATCTTCAATGATAGGTGCTTCGACCAAAAACAACGGTGTGTCAGTCAGATTTTCAACTAGCGATGGACTCAACAAGAGTTTCTTGTATCCGGGAGGAAGTCGCTGCAGTGAAGCAGGACGGTTATCCAAGACTCTTTTAGCTTCGTCTAGGAAAGGACAATGGTGGAGGGCATGATCGCCTTCACACAATCTACAAGGAAATTTAGATCTTCCTTTTTGTCCATTGACTTCATTTTCACTAGTTGATGGTGTGCTCTCAACATGATCGTCAGAGGTTGAAGACACCGGATTGTGCAAGCGGGGAGACCAGTCCCTCAAGATCCGTGGGATGCAAGGACAATCTCGATGATAGTGGTCTCCCTTGCAAATGACACATGGAGATTTAGGTTTGGATGGTGCAGTGTGTGGATTTTTGCCAGACGATGCATGGTTGCCCCCTTTTTCCATTGGCTTCTTCTTCTTCTTCTCCTTCCCTTTCTTCTTCTTCTCAGTTACTTGGTTTTTAGTGTTACTAGTTTCACCAAGCGAAGAGGAAGAAGGAGAGGGAGAAACAAACAAAGTAGAAGTTGGGGGAGCGACTTTAGGATCATCTGGTTGCTAATTTGATTGCTGAGGAATTGCGGTTTTTTGAATGATAGAGGTCGAGAAAATCCATACTGTCAGGCCAATTGTGAGTCCTAGAAGGGACAATGTAGCCATGTGTGGAGCACCAACATCTTCCCAAGAGGAGAAGGGACTAGGATTTCCCCCAAGGGGAAATCCTTGATTGGTAGACTCCATTTTCCCAACCCAAGACCAATGAGGGAATAGTGATGTTATTCTGATTAAAATAAATTTTATGACGCTTTGACACAACTTGATTTTTCAATTTTTAAGAGTCGAGAAAAAGCTAAAGATAACTCTAGTCGCCTTCGATTTTTAATGAGCCTGAAGTGAAAAGTGCTCATATGGACCTTTTCTTTTAAAGAGCCTAAAAAGGAACGAAAGTGACTACTTTGGAAATCTAGACAGAGGGATTACCAAACCAATCGTAAAACTGCAGAATACTTTTTACAGTACGGCAGTCAATCTTCCTGAATGTTGTGTTTAGTGCATTGTGATCGATAGGGCAGTAGACACGGCTTCCTAAGGATAAAGGATGTAGCCTATTGTGGTCTCCCAATATATACTCAATGGTATGTGGGAGCACAAGTCCATACTAGCACTTGTCGTCTCAAAGAGGAGGAATCACCCAACCTACGATGAAAGCTATAGTTACCAGGCTTTATGACACCGGAATACGTCTCTAGCCTAGACTTCTAAATGTTGTGCATTAGGTTCCAAAGCGTTTTTATGTTCATTGAGGTTTATTTTAAAGTTGATCTTTCTTAGGAAGTTTTCCTTTAAGGTTCACCGCTTGATGTAGATATACAATTCCTAAATGTGCAATCTAAGATGATAAACAGTCGTTTACTTTCTTTTTGCAATGAAAATCCTAGCTACTAAGGAAACAGAGATGAAATTCTTTCAACATAGAGCAGAGAGCACACACTAGATGCACTTTTCCTAAATCAATTTCGTCATGCAATCTAAATGCAAATGCACATGCATGTATTGTTTTTTAGTTTCCTTAATGTGAGAATGACAAAAATAAAACTAAGTACAAATCTAAATTATCTTCTTTCAAAGCGACAATACCAACAATTTTCTCTTCAAAAAATGAAAGGAAGGCTAAGACGACACTTTGCGATTTTGAATTTAAAACTATTTTCGACACTCGAAATACTATTAATTCAAATCAAATACAATGGAAAAAGTGTAATCGAATATTTGAAATAGGAAGGCTTTATGACACTCTTTTTCTTGACTGAAAACGACACTTGCGACACTTTCAAATCAAAATACGACAGTTCGATTAAGCTACTATTTGCAAAGGAGAATTGTAAATGATGAAAAATACATTAAAAAACATTCACAATTCCTTCTGATGGAGGCTGAAATAATGCAAAGGAATCTGGTTTCAATAGTGATGTATTGATCATAGACAACAAAACTACTGAATAAAGCTGAAGACAATGAAGAAAAAACCAAAATCTGGAGGCGGAAATTGTCTTAGTCAATCATCGCACCTGTAACACACGGAAACAGGGATGCATCTCACCTGCAACACATGGGAGGTGTGATGCATCCAGATTGCCAATGAGAGACAATGTGATGGTCTAGGGACGAGACTAAGCTTGGTTTTCACTCACAGTTTGCAACTAAGTTCAGGGATTTAGGCTAAGCTAATGATTGTCAGTTAACACAAAGTATAGGGGCTGATCTAATGAGGTTATTTGAGCTACCACTAGGGCACTTAGGATGTTTGCAAGCTAGATGTTCTGTTCATAAACCAACCTGGAGATTGACTGAAGCAGCGTTGATCTACTTTTCAATTGCGTAGCAAAAGCAGTTCGAAGGCTAGTTGGCTTAACTTCAGGCTCCATCTATGGTTTATAAAGTAAACAATAGTAACAAAACAAACAAACTATTCCCTCCCCAGTGGAGTTGCCATTTTGTTATCGGGAAAACTAGCGTCCATTCAGAGCTTCTAGTCCCACTAAGATGGGTAGCTATCTTAGAAACAAGCAAACTAAAGTTACTTGTGTTTTCCTTTATGAGAGATAGATGAGAGAGAAGCAGAGAGTACCAACCTCAGTCTTTCGCTAGTCTCCTTGCTTGTTTCCTCTCTCCTTTGATAGAGCTTTTGCCACTCCTTTCTCACTTGTCCCGCTTCAAAGAACACCTGTAGAGTCAAAGCAGCAAAATACCATCAAAGCATAGAGATCTATAACCATAAATGATGTAGGATCAGATGTACATTAACCATATAAATGCATATACAAATACAAGATTCAGAGATATACAAGCATATGGAGGAAAACTCAAATAGCTTTATTGATAGAAGTAGTAGAAGAGAATATTACAACCAAGCTTTCTGATCCAGCATCATCCTCCCAGCATGAAAGCCCTCTTCACCTCATACAAAGCAAGAGCATCTAACAATTTCATCAAAGAGAAACCAACAGCACTTCCTTGCAAATTACAAAATTCCAGCCCCTGGATCTCTAGGATGAGGGATCCATATATAGATGTTTGTAGGAGAGTGAGTCAGCTTCTGAGATTTTTATTAGTGTCATTTCACTGATAGTTCTTGGTTCCACTTGGAGATTTCATGATCTCTTACTCATCCCTGGGCGAATTCAAAGAGGTAAGTGTCATATGAGCAGTTTCTAGAAGATTCTTTGAGTTTCCACCTAGCAAACTGCTTCTGCCATTTGTCTGCTCTCACTCGTCGCACCCTAAAAAAGGGATTTTTAGTATGCATCGCACCCCCCATGTGTAATAGGTGAGATGCATCACACCGTTAGCATGGAGCAGTCAGTATGGTCCAGTTTTGACCAATTCTGAGCAGTTTTTTAGGGAGAACTTCTGGGAAATGATGTAATCATCTAACCTTGTTCCTTTAGGGTATGAAACAATGATTTTAGGGGTTTAGAAGCCCTTGGTTTATGGACATATGTGATTGGGGTTGCAGTGCCCAAATATGTCTATAACAGCTACCATTTACA
Organism: Pinus tabuliformis; assembly: GCA_031772625.1. Classification (NCBI taxonomy): domain Eukaryota; kingdom Viridiplantae; phylum Streptophyta; class Pinopsida; order Pinales; family Pinaceae; genus Pinus; species Pinus tabuliformis. The sequence goes on along the minus strand of CM062817.1, from coordinate 537,771,451 downwards.
ATTGTGCTAATTTTATAGCATACATAATCCATGAGCAGTTTATCAGACTACCAAATGAGAGAGTCTTCAAATACTCTTCGGTTTTGTTTCACATGTTCCTATATTATCAGTCTGACAAATTTCCAATCAACATTCAGAAGTTAGACACCAAAGGCAATCCAATATCAGTCATCTATTGGACACCATTGATCCAAAAATACTCCACTATTTTTTCCTATAAAGACTTCATTGATTCATTTGTCCATCTAGTTATAAATATGCTAACCAGTAGCTATCAACCCAGGATCAATCAGGAGATTAAAAGAGTTTTACAGTTGGCAAAGAACAGTAGAGTGGGAGACTGGTATCTATACTAGGACCACACAGAGATTAGGATATATGGATGCCAACTAGCTCCCTACAAACTGCCCAAATACCTCCCCATGAGGATATTTGCATTAGAGAACTTTAGGCAGATTATAAACTCTGATGAATTCAATTTCCTATTAGCTAGGAGGAAGACCTAGTTTTAAATGAAAAATAAATTGGGCCCCTTTATTTGTAATAATATGGAAGTTGGACCAAAGGCAGATAAAATTTTGCAGCAAATGAATTTCAAGAACAATTTTATGTGGCAGTATGACCTTCATGGAGTCGTAAATAAACTAAGGCTCAAAGTCAAATTGGGTCCTTTCATACACCATCCTAGGCTAGACATTGAGATATTTTCCAACCAGTCAGAATGGTTGGAAGACACTTTGATAGATATGGAAAATACTGTAGTAGATGTGGAGAATACATTAATAGATGTGGAAAAGCAGACTCATACTAGTTCCTTTCTGCATGTTCCAACCCTATAATAACAAATGAATATTACTCCCATCCTACAAACTCTGGAAAATGAAGACAGGAATGTGCAAAGAACTAGGGAAGAAGGTTCTAGTTCAGCAATGGACATTACAAATGACTAATTTGAGATTAGTTATAGGAAGAGGCCCAAGCTTAATCTTGTAATTGAACAGGAAGACACCATCGATACAGTGATAATCACTGACACTAAAACAATGGTTGGAAGGAATACATGCCCAACAACTTCATAAGAAACACACCAACCTTCTACCTCAAACACCCAACTTATTGAGAAACATCTTGGCATTGAGGTCTCTTCATCCAGCAAGCCTGTGGATAAAGAGAAAGATATTAAAGAGAAATACAAAGAAATTAAGTTGAGGAATGAGGCATTGAAGGCTTAGACTTATGCCCAGTACTTCAAGCAGACACCTACAAATCAAAACAGATTAATGTCAGCCTTTGACATTAAAACAGGTAAAATGGAAATGACATTCATGTAGCCTACAGTCCAGCAACCCAGATCTTCAACAGACTATAGGAAAACAGATTTTGAGGTTTTGGCTAGGGATTTTCACACTATTGACCAAATTGAGTTCTACAAATAGGCAGGTGAGATGATCTATTCCACCATGATAAATAAAGCTATGACTGTGCACAAATTTCAAAGTTCATTAGATAATATCACTGCACAGTACAAGCTGGAAAAGGCCTCCTCACAGGCCAAGGACAACAGAATCAAGTCACTGGAAAACTTGGCGATTGAGCTTGGGTATAATCCCAATGATGTCAAAGTTGTTGAGAAGTTAATAAAAAAGAAGAAAGAGGATATTGTTGCTTTAAAGAAGCAACTGAAGCTGCCTCATTTAGAGAATCCATAGACCATGGAGGTCCTTGAAAGCCAAACCCAACAAGAGGAGATGATGGACCTCATTCTCCAATTAAATGATCAATTAAAAGAAATGGAGAATGAATTAGACAGTTTGATACAGTTGAAACAGGCAAGCCTTGAGATAGCCACTGCCACTACCATTCCAACAGTCACTATAGAAGTACCATCCACCTTGGCAGCTTCATTGGCCCCCATAACACCATTGGCTATAGCACTTCCAGCTACAACAACATCTACATCAGCAACATGTTCAACAACAACAGCAGCTCAGCCAAGTGATGAGGCTAGCAAATTGGTCAAAGCAATGGAGGACATGTCCATTCAAACCACAAAGATAAATAAACTTAAAGAAAAGATAACAACTCTAGATAATGAGAATAAAATTGCACAAATTATGCACAAGGATGAAGTTCAGAAGTCAACCAGGTTGACTGAAAGAATGAAGATTTTGGAAAAAGAGTTGACATTAAAGGAGCCACTTGGCCAAGCTATAGAAAAACTATGGACCAATATCATTGAATCTGTCAATGATATTTGGCCATCTCTAAAAGTCATCTTTGAACAAAATGACCTAGTCAAAGAGGCTACAGAACTAATTCAAAGAGTTAAGGATGAACTTGGAGACATGCCAAAAGAAGCCACCAGATTAATCCACTTCCTTAACTCTAAAAATAAATATGAATTTCAGGAGCTAGACATAGTTGACAAGACTGTCACCACACTAGAGGTGAAAAAATTTCTCACCAAGATGAATTTAATGATGAACCTTGAGGACAAATGCCAAACCATGCAACTGGCTATAGACAAGTTCATGGTAAAGTTTGATGCTTTAAGGCAGAAAGGTCTGCCAAATACTTTGGTGATAAATGACAGATTGATGCCATAGGAAGACTACAACAAGAAAATCAAAGAGGTGGCAAGAGATCAAGCCAATAATTCCTCTATGAAGGGGATGCATACAGGAAAGGTTCTTTACCAAACATTTGAGAATCTATTTTACCTCCAGCATGAGGTAAAACACCTTTTTGTGAATAGGCCCACCTTTGCTAAGTACACAGAAGCAGATGAAATTTACAGAAAAATGGTAAATATCAAATTACTAGATGCAGACACATGGGAAAAGTTAAATGACTTACTGTAAAAATGCACAGTAAAAGTTAAAACAACACAGTAAAAGAAAAGTGACAGATCAGCCAGATGAAAGAGTATCAAGTGAAAGTGTATCAGTTAAAAGGGCAAAGTAAAAAGAACAGCCAACGTAGAAGACCAACAGCAAAGGAGAATAAACAGAGAGAGATCAAAGCATAAAGTCAACACAACCAAATAAGTAGGGACAACTTATATTAGTTGAATATCTATCTCTATCTTCTTGCATGAAGATATTTCTTTTTCCTAGATTAATTACCAAGACAATTTGGGATATTTTGTAAACTATTTTTGTATAAATACTTCATAATTCAAAGTATAGAGGGTGGATTGCTAGACATTGCTATAGTTGTATTGATTTGTAACCTGAGGGTTCATTGTACCAATTTTTCAAGTCAGCAGATGTTGGGTGTGGAATCCTCCCCAAGGCATGTTTTGAGGCTTAAGGCCCAAGTTTTGACTAAGTCCATTATTAAGACTCCACGAATTGTGGGCGCAGAGCAAGAAGTCGTAATACAGTCATAGAGTTGTCTGCCCTTGTTTTTGTAATGTAATGATGGTTTGAAAGATCTACCCAAGGTCCACGGACCATGGGATTGTATAAATAGAGAAAGGCTCTAAGTGTAGAGAAAATCAAATCTAAAAAAAGAAAGGATGGATCTAAGGAATTGATGAAGCATTGAGTCAAAGTGTAAGTCGTGTCTTTGGTCGTAGGGTAGGAGAAGGCTCTGCAGCTGAGTGCTCAGAGGCCTAGTAGTCCACACTTGAGTTAGCGGACCCCTACAGCTGAGTGCGCAGGGAAGGTCGAGTCTGTAACCATGGGAAGAATTAATAAAAGAGAAGTTTTACCATATTTCTATGTATCTTTTCCTGGTTTATGTATTATTGGGTATGAATTTCAAGTTTAATGTTTATTTACTGCGTGAACTCATATGAATGTGTTGAATAAGTAAATATAATATAAGGCATCTATTTACACAAAGATAACTAATGGTTATAAGATGATAAGTAAGATCTTGAGTGTGACTTAGGGAAATAGTGTAGATCGTTGCTCCAGTAGTGCGAAAGCCCCACAACCCTTAGTTAGGGCTATGCGAAGGTGAATATATCAGGGTGCAAAGGCTAGGGAAGTTTGCGAAGTAACCTATGCAAAGGGACTCTCAGTTGGACTAAATCAACCCCTTAGACATCTCAAGGGTGCGGAAACCTAGTTCCAACACCCCCCTATACTACCTCGGGTGAGACCTCAGTCCGCGCTCCGTGGACTATTGCTGAAAGGGCCAATAGTACAGAGATTTGTTTGTCTAATTAACTTTGAACCTAGGTCAGGCCCCAACAAGCCAAAAAATTGTTCCGTTGTTGGGACCGTGATCTGCATAGAGATGTTTGATGTCATATCATTGGAATCCAACTAAGAAATAAATTGAAGTTTGGTTGGACAGAAGGATTCACGAGTTCGCAGCGTAGGAGAACAGGCATCCACGACTATCAAAAGAAGAGTGGTTAGACTGCTACTTGTACACAGAGATCCATGAAATTTTCTTCGCATCTTTCCCTACTGAGTTGTATGAGTGGATTACAAAGATAACAGATAGCTAAGGAAGTCGCAAGCTCGACAGTCCTATTATGTGGACCCCAAAGTTGGTGCGCAAATTGGAAGCATCGAGGATAAGATTGTGCACATTGTTGATCACTGGCTCGATCGAATTATATGAGGATTCATCACTAAGTTTGCGGTAGATAATTTAGTTAGCGATAGCGAGGCAAAGTAACGCTTCCTCAAAGGACTGTGAGGTAAGTACGTTAAGTCTTTGAACACTTGGATTAAAATGCTACTATGTGAAAAGTGGGTTATGTGAATAGTTAATGTTTGGCGCTATGTGAAGTGGGAGAATTTACAGAAACAAAGGTAGTGCAGAACTAAAAACTTGCCCCTTAATTTAACCTCTGCGAGGGAACGAGGAAGAGCTCGCGAAGGTCTCACCAAGAAGTGCAATCAATTCGATAAGGCAGAGGATACCGCGCATACCACCCCCACCCACACCACCACTAGCTTCACTGCCTTCACCCCCATATTCACCCATACCACCTCTGCCACCACCGCAAGTCAATATGGCAAGCGCGATAAAGTTGTCAATGTTCAAGGGAGTAGGAAATGAAGATCTGGAGCAGTTTGGTTCATGATAAAAGTTGTATGGGAAGCGTAGGGAGTTATGGATGACCATATAAAGAAAGCATTGTTGGTCAATGCTTTGCAAGATCACGCGCTAACCTGGTATATTAAGCATTCTAATGACAATCTAAATGTGGGGATCGTAGACATCCAAACTGCGCTGAACAGAGAATTTAGCAGACCGAAGTCAGAGGCATAGTCGATCATTGGGTCCAAGGAGAACACAATGCTACCACATGAGGCTCCTTGGGAGTTGGATCAAGACTGAAGTGCACAATTTGCGAAGCTAATATGACTTTGACAGATCGAGAACACCACGAATGGTTTGTAGCATCGCTAACACCACATTTAAGGAACACACTGTCACAACAAAGGCTGACAACTTAGGCCGAGGCCTGGGAGATCGCGATGAGGCTGCATGAAACCATGATACAAGATCATAACCTAGGAGTTTAGTAGATCCACGCACAGTTGAAAAACTTGTGCCTTGAGATGCAAAGTCTGAAACAAGACAGGACAACTCACCCAAAAGTGTGCGACAAGGTATGGTGTGTTAAATGTAAGGGTCAGGGTCATGACAAGGACCACTGCCCAATGTTTGTGAATTACCTCGCGGGAGGAGGACCGATGCTACTAACACTGGAGGCACAAGCAAGACCTAGCACAACACCTACTTTGTGGTGCACAATTTGTCAAATAGGAGGAAAACATGCTATAGACAACTGTCATTTGTTGCAGAAGTACATGCAGAATTCGCAATAGTTGTTCTGTAATTTTTGTAGGTCAGTAGGACATGATGAGTGCACATGTAGAAGTTATGAGTCGATGATGGATAGGACTCCCAGCTACAAAGCTCAAGCTGAAACACGACTCCTTGACCAGAATGTTGGACTGGCGCAAACCCGATTTCAGGGGCACGGACGAGGCCGAGGTGGAGGAGGACCTTGAAGAGGTCACAAACAACTGATATGTTACAATTTCGAGGGGCCAAGACATTATGCCCATTATTGTATGAATCCAACATGCCCCTCATGGCTGTATTGTACAATGTTTGATCATGAGACATAGGATTATCCCACACTGATAGCGAGGCTATGTGACAAGGGAGTGCTCCAGCCTCCCCCGACTTAGAACCTACAAATGATGAGGTCTGAGCTGCGCGAGGAAGACCCTAATGTGAACATTGTGCTTTGAAGTGGAATTACGATAGGGGATGATAAGGGCAATCACCCTGAAGATACTACTTGCATTCACAAGGCTCCGATGAAAGAACCTGAGTTTGATTTGGCGCTCGCTAAGGAAACCTTCATGGAAGCTAGGAATAGCTTCACTGATGCCTCCACTTTAGGAAGCAAAGAAAAACCGAAGCTAGAAATGGACCCATCAATGCTCATGACATTCCTAGAAATATGCATGAAGCTGTTGCATGATAGTAAGGTTGTAAAGGGATTGCAGGAACTCATTAATAGGTGCACTGGGACCGCCCCAGGAGAATCGTGCATAGTCTGGAAGATTGGAAAGCATGCAATGAGGACGGGAATATAAATGAGATTGACCATGTAGATTGGATAATATGAGATGGACCAAGTAATTATGGACATAGGATCAAACGTGAACATTTTTCCAAAGCAGAAATGGGAGCGCATGGGGAGGCCTACGCTACAATGGTCTCCTATCCAACTGCGAATGATGAACCAGCAAAAGATAACACCTATGGGGAGATTGCATGGAATCACCGTAGATATCGAAGGGGCAAGTGAACTATACCCTACGCTATTAGGAATTGATTGGGCCACTGAAATGAACGGGATGATAAATCTGAAGAAGTGCAAGATGATTTTTGAGAAAAAGTCTCTATGCATAGTTGTACCTTTGGACCCTGCAAAAGGATCGTGCTACATGAAGCCAGTGCGTGACTATGAAAGAGACAATGATTTAGACTGAATCTACAAGATAATCGCGCTAGAGCAAGACTGGGAAAATCCCACCACAGATGGTTGAATCTCATGGGAGCACGAAAGCTCTGTATGTCGGATTTAGATGAAGAGATAGAGCGATGGTAGAACCGGTTACACGAGGTAGCCATGTTGAACTGCAACATGATGACAAGATCTACCTATGTATGATGGGTTAAGTAAGAGATCTACCTTCATATGATGGGTTAAGTGAGGTAGATGCTTTCCTTAACAAATTCGAAAGAGAAGTGCCGGAACAGCAATGTTTCGAGGCTTTGAAATGGGTACTGTGCGCTACGCCTTCGAGGTGGTGGGCACACACCAAGGAAGCTTTGAGGACTGGTGTGAATGTAGGAGAATGATGTGCATGTGGTTTGGGAAGCCTTAGATGCGATTAACCAAGAAAATTTCCAGACAGAATGCTTCGTGTGCGCACCTATCCAGATGGATACATGCATATCTTAAAAAAACTATGCGGATGCACATAGACTTCGTGTTAGGAGACACGATCAATAAGCACATGTGGGGAAGGAAATTGTGTGAATGACCCCTCTAGTTAGAACAATAGAGTATGGAAAGAATGAGTGTGTAGAAAGTTATCCACATAGTAGCCGTTAACGAAGTGTGCGAAGCATTGAACAAGGTATATGATGCGCAACAGACTGATTGGGACCTGTGCGTACCAGCAGTTCAGTGGGCTTATAGGACAATTTGCAAGAAACTGATGGAGTAGACACCTCCAAGGTTAGAGTATGGAGCAAACGCTGTAATCCCCATAGAGTATAAAATGCCTAGTCCATGCATAGTAGCGCCAGCAGATATCACGGCTCGCAGAGTCTTAAAAGAAGGGATCGCGCAGCAGAACAAAGCAGAATGCTTGGGACCTGAGGAAGAAATTTGATAGGGTGATCTTAGGCTCCAAGAACTTATGAAAGAAAGGGTGAAATTAAGGGAGAAAAACGCTTTAGTGGAAGTGAAAGTCAAGAAGCGGGAGGATGAAATAAAGAAGAATTTTCTCGATAAGAAAACCAGGGTGATAAAACAGGATGCGCAAAATTACTTTGAATAATTTGGGGACTACCGCCAAGAGTTGATTAGCCTAATGCCTTGGATTGGACCCCATATTACGAAAGGGATCACCCATGGTGGCCCATTGCAAATGATAAAGTGCACGACGCAACTAGTAACAATCGAAGGTGAATGTTTTCTAGGAAAAGTGATGGATGACTGGTTGAACCCTATACAGGTGGTGCGACCACCTGACTATCCATGGGAAGTGCAGTCTTAGCGCTCAAGGTAGTTGAAAGGAGGCGTGGGACTATAAACTACTCTACCCAGGAGCTGCATAATGTTGAGGTTGCATGCAGGAGGAAAGTGTCATAAGGTCCGCGATCGTGCAAGGCGGGTTGCGCTGCCATGCGGGTTGGCTGGAAAGTGATCATTGTATTCACTATTCACAATGTGATGCTTGACTTGAGACCAAATGGAGTGGGCGGCAGGCATTTAAGATGTGCTTTATGGGTAATATTTGGGAAAATCTGCCACCAAGGGAGCATTAATGGATTGGATTTGGGGGGAACGGTCGAATTCAAATTCAAAAGGTGCTATAAATTACAAAGGGCTTCCCAACAAACAACACTTGGTCATTTGCAAATTGAGCTATCGTATGCCCCGCGTATTTTGAGCTGAGACCTGGTTTCCCTATGCAGAGCATTGATTGAGCCCCTGATTGAGTGATTGAGAGATTTTTGGACGAGCAAGATGGAAGCATCTGAGGAAGCTAGGGAAATTGCAGAGATGACCGCTGAAGAGGCCGCGCAGGCCCTGACCGTAGAAGATGCCCCTGAAGGCATCAGGATTGTTGTGGAAATCCCTAAATCACCACACATGCTGAGACCAAAGAAAGACAAATAGCCAATGATTCTGGTGCATGTGTCCCCTCAAAACCTGTTGCGCACCAGATTAACGATGGAGGAAAAAGGGAAAGCAGTTAACCTGGAAATCGTCAAGGAGGAAGACGACCTGGAGGACCTCATAATTGAAGAAGATGAGGATGAGGGCATGGAGGAAGCAATCGAGGCTACACACCCTCCAACAAATATGCCCGCATATGTCCCCCCGTGGAAGGGGAAGGAAAAAGTGTGAAAGGACCTCGACGAGAGCAAGAGCTCTCTCTAGACTCCACTCCTCCCAGACGACATCATCTTTGAGGGCACGCACTTGGGACGAGTGCCAAACTTGAAGTTTGAATATTGGGATATTACTAACCACAAGAAATTCCCTCACATAGAGAACGCGCAGCTCATGAATCCCAAGCATAACACCATAGTGGGAGTTATATAATTGGAGCCATGAAAGTGGTTATGCGGAGTTGAAAAGGAAGGGTTATTAAACCTACTCTGGGTGTTGCATTACCACTGCACCCCAATGACGATCTTCGTCATTAGGCAGCTCCTCTACCTGGTGCATGGTGGGTGTTTGTGGCTGGAGGATCCCATCCCCGTCACAGACCACTTAATCTATCGCATTACCCAGCTCCCATGTAAAGGAGAGGACCCTGCAGACATCTCAGAGGGGAAGAGCAGCGATTTGGCCATCACGGAGGCCATGAATAAAAAATACAAGTTGGAAAAGAAGAAGAGGGGCTATGCTATCTCTAGTATCAACAACAAAGTAGTTAGGGTGGCGATTCAAAGACTGGCAAGTAAGGTCATGCGGAAGTGCAACATGGACGAGGTACCCATGCTGGTGGTGGCACTTGCTGAACAATGCGTAGAAGGGGTCCAGTTTAACTGGTCTAAATTCTTGTGCAAAGAGTTCCCGGAGAATTACTACGAGGCACAGGAACAAGGAAAAATGTTCCACTATGCATCACTTTTTTTGTCCATAGTGTTAGTGGCAGGGGACTTGCCGGAGGACAGCCAGTTCCCCACGATTGCAAGGGATCTCCCGAAGGCTACAAAGTATGCTTCGCTCTAGGCCACTAAGGATGTGAACTAAATCTGCGATAGCAAGATATTATGGGTGTTCATGGAGATGAACATCAGAATGGAGATTAACTGCAAGCCACAGTTATCACCCACTGTCTACAACAGCCTGCAAAGTTTTGTAGAATTTAAGGTGGAATTTCATCACATATACCTCGGGGTGTGCAAGGACCCTGCCAAGAATTGGAGCGAGTTACCCTTCATAGCCACCGATGATGTGATTTTCAATGTACTGGAGACGTGGCTGCCAGAATGGCATGCCCTAGAAATTGCCATAGTGGAAAAGTCTATCACGCAGAAGAAGAAGGAGGAGGCCAAAATGCGCATGGAATAGTTGGCAGAAAAGAGAAGGCAAGAAGCAATGATAGAAAAAGTGCAGGAGGCACAAAATGCTATGCAGGCAGCAGCAAAATAGAAAAAGGTCACAGCAGCAGCACAGAAGGCAACAAAGAAGACGCATGAGGGCCAGAAGTCACCTTCACCTGATCAGGAGAAAGAGATGGAAATAGAGGAAGAAGAGGGTGGTGTGGACCCAAAAAAAACATCAATACAACTAAACGCTAGTGACCAAGGTAGCAGACGGGGCCACGTAAAAAGGTAAAAGCGTCCAAGCTGTCTATCGACCTGATCACCCTTACTAAGGGGGATCTGCATGACATAGGAGAAACAGTGCATGATGTCACCACTGAGACTCTCCAGAATTTGGCAGAGGAGAATCAAATTGTGTTGGGGGCCCTCCGAGCATAGATTCAGGAGCTGCAGGTGTGCACCCTCAGGCTGGTACTCTTTCGACCAGCTTCGTAGTAGGGACAACTACAACTGAGGAAATGTTGTGCCCTCACACAACCAACACAATAGTGTAGCCAGAAGGGGCACTGGTGACATCAAATGAGGCCAACTGGCCTATGGTTAGTGCACTAAAAGGGATAGGGATCAACATGGCTGCACTCCAGCGAGAGACACTCTATGTTCTACAAGATAGGATTACTGTGGAATTACAGTCTAGTGAGAGCTATGCATTGCAGGTGTTGAGCAAGCAAAAGATCAACATGGAGCAGTTAAGCTTGTAGTGCGACAAGGTCGTGTCGCATAATAGGCAAATGGTACAGGCACTAGAAGAAGCCTGCCATATGGCCCCTGAGTTGGCCATCCCAACAGAAGCACTAATAGAGGTGTGCATCCACATATTAGCAGCAAGGGTGTTTGAGGCACGAGAAGAAATGGCCAAGGTTTAGCTAGAGCTGAACCTTCAAATAGAAGAGCTGCGGTTGAAGGCATAGCCATCCACTCCTCTAAAAGTAAGGGAATAGTGCACTAACGCTATTACATCGAGGATGGAGGAGATCAGTAGTGTAGTAAGGGACTACACCAGAATGTTGGAAGAGTCATTCGACGTCCTCACCAATCTGCAGGAGGACCCTAACATCCAGTGCTTAGAGATAGAGGCATGTGAGCTCCAGCAGTAGTATGATAGCGTTAAAGGCATCGCATAAATGGTGGCCCTCACTTAGAGGCTCGCGTGAATGCAACCGGCCAAAGCGCTTAAAAAACAACTAGATGCAATGCAACATAGAGAGGCAATTTTGAAAGTGCGCGTTCAGCATTAGATTAACGAGGCCTTTGTCATTATAGCAACAATTGAAGGCAATCTCACACAATGCAAGGGATGCAGGAATAGATGTAGGGGAGCAGTTCTGTCACCGTGGTCTCAGAACAATGAGTACAGGAGATTCAGTAGGTAGTCGTTTAGTGCCCTGCTAACCTTGTAGCCATCCGAGCAGAGTTGGAGGGTCTCTATGAAAATATCTCCACACCAATAGAGTGACTCAAGGGCGAGTCACCATGTTTTTGTTGGGGGCCTGTTGGGCATGGAATCCCCCCCAAGGCATGTTTTGCGGCTTAAAGCCCATGTTTTTACTAAGTCCATTGTGAAGACTTTGCGAATTGTGGGCGCAGAGCGTGAAGTCGTAATAGAGTCATAGGGTTGTCTGCCCTTGTTTTTGTAATGTAATTTCAGTTTGAAAGATCTTACCCATGCTTTGCGGACCATGGGATTGTATAAATAGAGCAAGGCTCTAAGTGTAGAAAAAATCGAATCTAAAAAAAGAAAGGATGGATCTAAGGAATTGATTGTAGGTTTTAACCCCATACAGAAATTACATGCATACGAATTCTAAAACACAGAAAATAAACAATGCAATATCATAACACATAAAACACATATACATAGAGATTTTCCCCTGGATCCCAAAACCGGGACTACCAGCTTGATTTTTCATTATGTTCCTTCAATGTTATAATACATATTTATACATGCCGAAGCATCCAATACCATGGACTGAAAACCATCGCATCCAATACCATGGACCGAAAACCATCGTGTCCAAAAACATGTGCAAAAATCATGCACAAAACCATAGGTGGGTTATGAGTACCCCTCAAACCCCCTGTGACCTCCCCCCTCTAACCCCCAGTTAACTACGTGGGCTAGTCGTGGAAAGAATATAACACAACCCAACATTGATGAAGCATTGAGTCGAAGTGTAAGTCGTGTCTTTGGTCGTAGAGTAGCATAAGGCTCTGTAGCTGAGTGTGTAAAGGCCTAGTAGTCCGCAGCTGAGTGCACGGACCCCTGTAGCTAAGTGCGCAGGGCAGGTCGAGTCTGTAACCCTAGGAAGAATTAATAAAAGAGAAGTTTTACCCTATTTCTGTGTATCTTTTCCTAGTTTATGTATTATTCGGTATGAATTGCAAGTTCATTGTTTATTTACTACGTGAACTCATATTAATGTGTTGAATAAGTAAATATAATATAAGGAATTTGTTTACGTGATGATAACTAACTGTTATAAGAAGATAAGTAAGATATTGGGTGTGACTTAGGGAAATAGTGCAGATCACTGCTCCAGCAACGCGAAAGCCCGAAAAAACCATAGGTGGGGTTACGGGTACCCCTCAAACCCCCTATGACCTCCCCCCCTCTAACCCCCAGTTAACTATGTGGGCTAGTCATGGAAAAAACATAACACAACCCAAAATTCTCCCACTTGTTGTTTTCTTTCCACAGGGGGGCCACAAGAGAGCTTAGTCATTTTTCTAGCCCTGAAATGCCCATTGTCTCTCTACACCAAGAGAAGTTCTCAGAGCTCACAGATTTTGTCAATGCATCTGTAGTATTCTTCAAAGTGCCCACCTTTACCAGCAACACCTTTTTGTCTTCTATCATATCCCTCACAAAGTGATACTAAACATCAATGTGCTTTGTCTTTGAATGATATGTGGGGTTCTTTGCCAAGAAAATTGCACTTTGGCTATCACAGTCTATCCTTATAGCTCCATGTACTAACCCCATACTTGAACACAATCTCTGCAACCAAACTGCTTCCTTGCTTGCATGAGTGGCTGCCATGTATTTTGCCTTTGTAGTTGATAGTGCCACTACAAATTGTTTCTTATTCATCCAACTGACTGCACCTCCAAATAAGTTAAACACATACCCACTTGTAGATCTTCTCTAATCCAGATCTCCAGCCCAGTCTGCATCAACAAAGCCACGAATATCCAACACTCTATACAATCTTTGTCTTCCTTGGTAGCATAAATCATAATCACTAGTGCCATGTAAATACCTGAAAACCCGCTTCACTGTTGTCCAATGCTCCTTTCCTGGTTTTGACATAAACCTGATCAATACTCCCACTGCATGTGCAATGTCCGGTCTAGTACAAACCATTGCATACATCAGGCTACCAACTACACTTGCATATGGAACACGGGACATGTCCTCTTTCTCTTCTTGTGTCTTGGGACACTGTTCAGTAGATAACCTCACACCTACAGGAATAGGAACCTTCACCGGTTTACTATTCTACATAATAAACCTCTACAGTATTGTCTCGACATACTTCCTCTGGTTTAACCAGAGCTTACTCTTTGCCTGATCTCTTTTAATTTCCATGCCCAAAATATAGTTTGTAGCAAGAAGATCTTTCATTTCGAATTTGGAGGACAATTGGGTCTTCAAATCCTGGATCATTTCTTTGTCATTTCCAACCAACAACATATCATCCACATACAAGACCAGATAAATAACATGGTCACCAATTAATTTAAAATACACATAGTGATATACTTTGCTTCTGGTGAAGCCAAATCCCTGTATAAATGTATCAAATTTCTAATACCAATTATTGGTGACTATGTTAACCCATACAGAGACTTCTTTAACTTGCATACCAGTCTTTTCTTACCCTTCACTGCAAAGCCTTCAGGTTGCTTCATGTAGATTTCTTCTTCCAAATCCCCGTGAAGAAATCTTGTCTTCACATCCATCTATTCTACCTCAAAATCAAAATCAGCAGCAACAGATAAAAGTAATCTAATAGAAGTTACCTTGGCAACAAGAGAAAAAATATCACCAAAATCAATTCCGGACACCTGGGAATAACCTTTCGCTACCAACTGAGCTTGGTATTTCTCCACTTTTCCTTCTACATTTTTCTTCTTTTTGAATACCCATTTGCTGCCAATGGGTTTCATTCCAGCCAGCAACTCCACCAGATCCCAAGCCTCATTATTGTGCAAAGATGCCATTTCATCAACCATGGCCTCTTTCCAGAGTTTTCCATCCTCTGAATCCACTACTTCCTTCATAGTTCTAGGATCATCATCAGTAACAGACAAAGAAAAATTTGAACAGAAAGCAGATGGACTATACCTTTCTGGCTACCTTCTTTCTTGAACTGATCTTCTCACAGCTGGAGTTTGTGGCTCTTCATCTTCTGATTCCTCCTTTGCTGTAGAGTCTGATTCTTCCTCCTTTAGCTCAAACTCTATCTTCTCAGGTTCCTTTGGTTGGACTTCATGTTTAATAACATCTTTTACCTCTCTAAACACCACATCTCGGCTATACATAACCTTCCATGTGACTAGGTTCCAAAGTTGATAACCCTTTAAACCATCATTATACCCAATAAAGATACACTTTTCAGATTTACTATCCAACTTGGTTCGTTTCTCCTTTGGAACATCTACATATGCAACACATCCAAATACCCTCAAATGTGAAAGAGAGGGTTTCTTACCAGTCCATACCTCTTATGGAGTCTTCAATGCTGATGAAGGTGACCTGTTGACCAGGTAACATGCAATATTCACCCCCTCTGCCCAAAATTCTTGTCCTAACCCGGCACCACTGAGCATGCTTTTTGCCCTTTCCATCAACGTCTTATTCATTCTTTCTGCAACTCCATTTTGCTGAGGTGTATATGGAGTAGTCTTATCTCGTGCTATACCACACTTCTTACATAATTCTTCAAATTCCTTACTGCAAAACTCTCCACCATTATCTGTCCTCAGCACCTTTATCTTCTTCTCTGTCTGATTTTCCACGAGACCCATAAATTCTTTAAACCTGGCAAAGGCTTCAGATTTCTTCTTAAGGAAATATATCCATGTATTCCTTGAGAAGTCATCTATAAATGATACATAGTACACAGACTTACCCAGTGATGGAACCTTCACAAGTCCAAACACATCACTATGCACAAGCTCTAATATCTGTTTCGCCCTCTTACTACCATAGGGGAAACTTATCCGATTCTGCTTCCCATATACACAATTTTCATAGAAATCAAAATCTAGAGAGCTATTACTCATACCTTCTACCATACCTTTACCATGAAGTATTCGAAAGCCTTTCTCTCCAATATGTCCAAGCCTTTGATGCCACAACATGGTCTTCTCTCCAGAGACCACTAGATTTTCTGCTCCACTTTCAGGAACCACAGAACTGTTGCACCCATAAATAACAGTGCTACATTGCAGCTTGTACAGAGTTCCAATTCGAACTCCCCACATCAATACTAGTGCTCCCTAAACCATTTTGCAGGTATCCTTCTCGAACACTGTTTTTACAACTGCATCATCCAGCTCGCTTACAGAAATCAGATTTCTGGCCAATGCAGGAATTTGTAGAACACCCAAAAGTGTTCTAACCCTTCCACCTTGAAACTTCAACTTTACCTTTTCATGACCAATGATTCTAGCCTTCCTATCATCCCCCAAGAAGACATCACCACCATCGTATTTCTCATACTCGCATAACCACTCTTTATGGGGAGTGAAGTGAAAGGATGCACCTGAGTCAATCAACCATTCCTCATGATCTTCATGTGTACTTGAAGAAGCCAAGTACACATCCCCACCTTCATCTGAGGTGGTTTTCGCTTCTATAGAAGGAGCATCATCAGATCCCTTTCCTTTATCAGGAGCTTTAGATTTACAGTACCTTTTGAAGTGCCCTTCCTTTCCACATTTCCAGCACACCACCTTTACAGGTTTTCCTGGAGATTTAGATCTCCCACTCAATGACTTATTTTTGTTTCTGTTCTGGGGCCATCCTTATACAGACAAGGCATCACCATTCTGGCTCTCCATATTTTTCCATCTCATCTCCTTCTTCAGCAAGGCTGAGACTATTTCATCAAACTGCAAGGCAATTGCATTGCTACCTATTACAATAACCAGACTATCCCACGAATCTGGTAGAGAACACAACAAATTGATGCACTTATCTTCATCTGAAATTTTAATATCAACAGATGCTAACTGACTTATGATAGTATTAAATGCATTCAGATGTTCTGTCACTAATTCTCCATCTTTCATCCTCAGGTTATACAGCTTTTTCCACAGGAACAGTTTATTCACCAGAGACTTAGATTGGTACAAAGTCCCTAACTTGTTCCACAAAGCCTTCGTCGTAGCTTCCCTGATACATTCAACAATATTGAATCTGGGACACACAATCGTATTGTGTTCTTTGCCTTCCGATCCAACTACTTCCATTCTTCATCGAACACTCCCGTTGGTTTAGTACCCGGATCTACCGCGATCCACTGATCTTTATCCACCAACAGATCCTCCATCTTGAGTTTCCACAACTCGAAACTCTGACCATTAAATTTCTCAATCTCTATCTCTCCACTACGTACCATCTTCTTTCACCACCAGAATCAATCTCGCAGATCTCCCACTTAACAGGGTTTACCACAAGCCCGAGCGAAACCCATCAGCAACAAATGCATCCCCTTGAAGCCAAAATTGCTCTAATACCAAATGTAGGTTTTAACCCCATATAGAAATTACCTACATATGAATTCTAAAACACAGAAAATAAACAATGCGAGAGCATAAAATGTAAAACACATATACACAGAGATTTCCCCCTGGATCCAAAACCGGGACTACCAGCTTGATTTTTCATTATGTTCCTTTCAATGTTATAATACATATTTATACATGTCGAAGCATCCAATACCATGGACTGAAAACCATCATGTCCAACATCATGGACCGAAAACCATCGTGTCCAAAAACATGTGCGAAAATCATGCACAAAACCATAGGTGGGACCACCCAACCTAACATAGGGTCCAAAACCAAAACTTTCTGGGGTGCTGCCCCAGACCCCATAATGTGGGGTTATGGGTACCCCTCAAACCCCCTGTGACCTCCCCCCCTCTAACCCCCAGTTAAATACATGGGCTAGTCGTGGAAATAATATAACACAACCCAACATTGATGAAACATTGAGTTGAAGTGTAAGTCGTGTCTTTGGTCATAGAGTAGCATAAGGCTCTGCAACTGAGTGTGCAAAGGCCTAGTAGTCTGCAACTGAGTGCATGGACCCCTATAGCTAAGTGCACAGGGCAAGGTCGAGTTTGTAACCCTGGGAAGAATTAATAAAAGAGAAGTTTTACCCTATTTATGTGTATCTTTTCCTAGTTTATGTATTATTCGGTATGAATTGCAAGTTTACTATTTATTTACTACGCGAACTCATATTAATGTGTTGAATAATTAAATATAATATAAGGAATCTGTTTATGTGAAGATAACTAACTGTTATAAGAAGATAAGTAAGATATCAGGTGTGACTAAGGGAAATAGTGCAGATCGCTGCTCCAGCAATGCGAAAGCCCCACAACCCCTGGTTAGGGCTGCGCAAAGGTGAATATATCAGGGCATGAAGGCCAGGGAAGTGTGTGAAGTAACCCATGTGAAGGGACTCTCAGTTGGACCAAATTAACCCCTCAGACATCTCAAGGGTGCGAAAACCTAGTTCCAGCACACCCCCATACTACTTCGAGTGAGACCTCAGTCTGCACTCTGCGGACTGATGCCGAAAGGGCCAGTAGTAGAGGGATTTGTTTGGCTAATTAACTCCAAACCTGGATTAGGACCCAACAAGGCATTAGCAGACTAGACTGAGTAATAAATATATTGCATTACAGGATTCATGTGTTGAGTTACTTCAGTGAAGTATTTTCTTTGTCAAATTGTTATTTTATTATGTATTTCACAAACTTTCATGTTATCTAATTGAATGAATTAACTAGAAATTTATTTCAGAATTTGTCTAAGTACACTTTGCCTTGAACAATTAATCATTTTAATGTTTTCTTCTAATATCCAGATCTGAGAATCCTTAACTGCTCTCCCATCCCGGTTGACCTCTTTCACTTCCTTCATTTTCCAGTTTAAGGAACCCTTAATTGCTCCTTGGATTCGATTGAAAACCACTTCACCATCCAGATTAAGATCTGAATTTACTCAGCTACCTTGCCCTGTAAACACTATCTTTAAAACTTAATCCAATCCTGTTTTCTTGAAATTTGACCCCATAGCCCAATGGTAAAATACATCCCTCTATCCATCTAAGTAAGTGATCCCACCACCAAAAAAAAATCAAAACCCAAGTACAATCATAACTAGCCTAAAAACAATTAACTAAACAAAGTTAAATCATAAAGAGAGAGCCCTCTCTGAGCATTAGGAAGGCTAGATCCTAATATCCAAAGTAGGTTTGTGGTTACCTCTATCATTTCTTTCACAACTCTAGAGAAATTTTGGAGTGATAACAGACCCTTCAGTATCATTGAAATGATTGGGCCAATAACCTATCGACTTGCACTACCTCCTAAAGTGAAAGTCCATGATGCTTTCCATGTGTCATTTCTTAAGAAGTATGTTAAATATGTTGATCATGTGATTTATTGGTCTGTATTGCAGGTGGAACCAGATGGCGAATTCAAGCCGGAGCCTCAGTGTATATTATAGAAAAAGTTGCTCATGCTCTGGAACAAAGAAATCAAGCAATTTAAAGTGCAAGGGAAGCACTTTGGGCTTGATGAATCTACATGGTAGATGGCAAATCAGATGTGTACTATATATCCTTGATTGTTTTCCGGTTGAGGAAAAGCAGTTTTGGCATGGTGTTTTGGTATGATGTTTTGGTATATGTCTTTATATATGCTTTGGTATATGGTTGATGATGTTTGGTATATGTACATATGTATATGGATGTGAATACCACCATGAGATATGTTACAAAGCTCCAATAATAGGTATGGGTGTCATGTCATGATGCTCTTATTTTATTATGTTTTCATGTTGGTTTGCTTCTCAGCAGGTTGATCATTGTAAATATTGCATCGAGCTAAGTTATAAATATCCATCAGCAATATGTTTTTCTTACAACATTTTTGTGGTTATAGGTGTTTTCGAAAACCGAGGATAGTGTTCCCCCAAGGGGGAGGGTTCTGTAATAGCCCTGCTGAAAATTCCATGTAATAAAATTAAATAAAGGGAAAATAATAACCATGGATGATGGGACACTTATTCCAAGTTGAATGTTAGGCAAAATCCTAGTGACGAGGATCACATGTGATTGGTTATGGCTAAGTAAATTGGCAAAGGCAATGGCTAAGGCTTTGGAAAGGAAAAATGGCATTTTTGACACATTATTTATGAAAATAATGGAAATTAGGATAAAAAGGAGGTGAAAGGTCACAGGTTGCATGTGAGGAGGAAAATGAAGGAAAATAATGGAAAATGAAGAAAATAGAGGCCTCATTCATAAAAAGGCTTTTAAGGATCAGTTGGTAACCTTTTGTTAGTTCAGTGTTGGAGCTCTCTCATTTTTCTCTCTCTCTCTCATACTCTTAGAGAGTTAGAGTTTTCTTGGAGCACTCTTGGACGGTGTGGCATACTTGGATTCTTGGAGAAAGAAGGCAAAGGAAGAGTAGGAAAGCAAAAGAGGACATCAAGATCAGAAGCCACATCAAATTTTCTTATAGGTAGTGAGTTTCATGTACGTTTCCTTCCCTACTTTTGGCGTGCATGGCATATGCATGTGGATTATTGGTTGTGATCTATCATTGGCATGGAGGATTTCCTAGATTGATAGTGGATTTCCTAGCCTTGCCAATTCTTGGATAACCATTGTGATTGTGGGTTTATTTTCATTGTTTTCTTTTGGTTGGTTCTCATGTTTCCTTAGATTAGGTTGATTTATTAGTCTTGGAAGCCTTGGTTGAATAAATGATATGGAAGCCCTGTATAATTTGTGGGTTGAGTTACTAGTCCTAGAAGCCTTCAATGGAAAAACGTTGTGGAAGCCTTGGAAGGCTTTGATGGAGACCAATCTAATGATGGTTTTGTGATGTCTAACCGTGAGGTGGAATCACTATTTGATGGGTTGAGGTGGATGGCCTCTATAACCCCTAAATGAGTTTTGGTTGACGCATTCTATGAGATCCCACATTCGTGCCTGGAATATGGCACAAGGGTGAATGGTTGAAGAGAGATTTGGTTCAACCATTCTACGGTCAGGTGGAACGTGGAAGTCGCATCTCGGGTTTGGATTTTGTTTCATTAATGAAAGGTTATTTCTCCTTGTATTTCTATGAGAATTTTGATGGATTATAGGTGGTCTATATGGTTGTATTTTCATGAGTATTTTTGTTGTTATTATGCTGGTTATGTATAATGTGATTTATGACAACAACTATGTATGGCTCTCATCATGTTTCTACTTGTAATTGAATGATCAATGTATATGTGACCTAATGGATGGAATGGTAGTTGATGTATTGAGGCATAAATGGTCCTTACCAATTCTCAGCTAAGTATGATACCCGTATGCTTAGAACTCTTCTTTACACATGTTGTAGCGACTACAACCACCCTCCAAAAATTTTCCTTTACTTCGTTTTGGAGCCTTCCTACCAACCATCCTCAGCAGCTTGCCTTGCACTGTCAAGTACATAAGCTTTAATGGCTTTCTAGAAGATCGATAGCTTGTGCATGATAGCTTGTTACATCCCCCTCATAGGTTGTTTCTCCGGACTTGGTCCAGCTGCAGGATGAGTAGCTCCCTCAAGAAATTGTGCAATTCTAGAGGTGAACTAGCGTTCCCTCCAGAAATTGCACAATCTTGTCTTGCAACCTATTGGGCTCCAGGATTGTGCAAATATTCCTGTCAACCTTCACTAGAAGACTGTGCAATCTACCCTAGTAGGACTACTCAGCCCAGAAATTGTGCAATCCTTTTGGGCAGCCAGCCCAGCTCCCTTCCAGAAATGCACAAATTTTCCCCTCAGCTGAGTAGGCTATTGCATGTGCCATTGGGCTGACCAGTTCCACCTGAGACTGAGAAAACTTGACTTGCATGCATGGGCTACTTTTTCCTTAAATAGCAAAAAGCATCCCTAGATTTTAAGGAGCTATTTTTAGCAGATGGAGGTTACATGCAAAGATCATTTTAGAATCTTTCCTCCAAGTGTCACTTTTTCCTATATTGGTGGCATGCGCATCATGAACCTCAAACTTATTTATTCGACGCTTCATAGCTCATTTATTCACATTGATCTTGGAGCTCTAACATCCCATAGCAAATCCGAGAGTCTTCGACACATCCAGCTTAGCTATTTTTGGGTAAGTCTTCTTAGCTTGCCTTTTGCAAAATTTATGTCACCTTTTGTGTTTTGGCTTGTGTGAGTGTTGTTTGCTTGATTTCTATGAATGCTTGTTGTCATTTACATGCATACTAGCTTGTACTAGCACCATTTTAGTTTTCATTAGCATCTCACTATTTTCGCATGCTTGAAATTGTTTTGCATGAACAGTCGCAGATTCGATGACTCACTTCACCCACATGCATGTTGTTCCATTTTAAGAATATTTCATTCATTGTTTGCATGCATGATCATTCACTCCTGCTTACACTTAGTATTGCCATGCATTCACATTCACATTCACATTTTATTTTAGTTTCCCATCGGCAGGTCTGGGTAGCCTTGGCCCAGACTCTGCCTCACCAAGACAACATTGTGCAATCCTGAGAGGGAAGGCTTTTCCTTCCTCTCAAAAAATGTGCATTTATGCCCAGTGACTGTCCTCTAGTCTTGCATTGCATAATTCTCAGGGATAGCGACTACTGGCCCAAAACATTGCGTAATGCAGTCACTAGGCCTGTAACCATTGCCAGCTGGAATTGTGCATTGCGCAATCCCAACAGCCAACATGCCAATCTAGATTGCACATTGCACAATCCCAATAGCCAGTAGGCCAATCTAGATTACGCATTGCACAATTCCAGCATCCAGCCAGACTCCCAACATCCCAGGATGACTTTTGCATAGTTTTGGTAGCCAGTCTCCCATCATCCCATGAAAATTGTGCAATCCTTGCCAGCCAATCCCTAGGTATGTTGCATGTTGTTCCTCAAGTTTGATTTGGTTTTAGCTAATAGATTTCTTACCATGCATGTCGCTATGTCTCCAGATCTAGCAGGTGTTAGTCCACCTCTTGGAAGTTCCGGATCAATGGCCTCCAAGAGAGCAGGATCAAAGGACACTAACATAAGTGCAATTGGAGTAGTAGTTTTGCGAGTGTCTACAAGTTTACTAATAAATGAAGACACCAAGTTGATTGTACACAAGGACATCGACCTGAAATGGCAAGAGATCAATGATGCATTTGCAGTCACATTTGGGGAAGACCTCGAAGACCACTAAGTCTATGTGAACATTCACAAGTTTGGCTTGTACTGGATCACAAGTAAGTACCCCGTGCTCCCATGCACGGACATGATACATTGGATCATCTTGCACACTGATCCCGAAACGATTACATTGAGCAGTGTCAATGGGTTGGAGATTTCTACCTTCAAGGCACAAGATTATGAACATATGTATCATATGTCGAAGCCCGTGATCACCATGGAGACACCCTTCAGCATACCCACCAATGCTAACTCTAAAGATATCTTGAAGAATTGGGTGAAGGAACCAGCCAAACTTAGGACGACACCCATTCAGGTCTACAAGACGAAGATACTGCAGAAGGTGTATCAATTCTTGGTCATCTTTGCATGTCTCTTCTATGGCCAAGAGAGCATGAAAACCTTCCCGTAGAGTTAGGTGATCGCATTGGACCAACTGTCCAGAGACGTCAAAGCATGCAACTGGTCCGACATGTTGGCTTACCGGTTGAAGGAACAGGTAACAAGAGCTCAACAACCACCCAAAGGTATGCAAGCAGAAATCTACATGTCTTCTTACATCTTGGATACAATCTGTGTCCGTCAGGAGTTCTCTGGCTTGAAGTGGGCATGGACATCGGTGGAGATGTCTGTGAACACTTATTGCAAGATGTTTTCTGAATGCAGCTTCAGAGGAGTTATCAAACAAATGTCTGATCATTTTGTCACCTTAGTGTACAAGAAGGTATTCGAACAAGATTCGCCCTGCATGTTGAAAGCAGTAATGGAGGCAGTAATTGATATAGTAGGTTTGTATGCCTCACCTTCTGGCACCTTCATATGGATGTACAGTGTGGAGAAACCTCCGCATATTCTACCAAAGTTTTCCTTGGACAAACTCATCATGCAGGAAGTATCATATCACATCTCGACAGGATTGTTAGCTAGGGTGCACCAGAAGAAGAAGGCACCTTGACCCACTCTTCCATTGAAAATTTGGTTATACGAGATATAGAATTTCAAGCATGCAGATGTTGAAGCACATGAGATGAAGAAATATCCAATCGACGGCCAAAGCTACAACCCGTATGACCCACATTGTTTTGTGAAATATCACTGCATGATAGTACAGTTTAATTGGATCCATGGGGCATGTCATTGGGCAAAGGAAGACCCATGGAGATATTTTCATAGCTTCTCTAGACCCAATGAACCGATCGGTCTTGCTGTGGAATTGTTAGTGAAGCGGCATCCTGGAGAGCACCAGCATCAGAGGTAAACATACTAGTGCGTGACAAGGGAAAGAGGAAGATTTTCGATGGCATGGAGGAACAAATCTACAAGTTCCAAACAAACCCACTTGTGCAGAAAGAAAATTTGGCAATAGATGTGAAGAGGCAACAACGCGACAAGAGGAATGTGCAAAGGTAGAGAGAAAAACAGAGAATGGAGGAAACAGAGAAGGAGTTGCATGAATTGAAGGAGCAACTCCAGAAATAACAGGAGCTGCATAGACAAGAGAAGGAAGCACAATAGGAATAGGTACAACAGGGGGTGCAACATGTACAGACAAATGAAACTGAGCCCATATAGGAAGTAGACTCATCAGAACAATTGGCACCAAGCAGACAGGGTGAACAGTCGCAGGATTAGGACTTCGCTCAGGAGATAGAGCAAGCACTTGAACAGATAGATATGGATATGGAGCAATAGGAGCAAGAGAAAGATATCGGCCCCATGATTCATCACTAAGAGGTTGACCCACCAGCTTCACTACATCTAGAAGAGGAGCAAGTCCCAAGCAACTAAGGAGACACTAAAATCCTTGGAGACAATCCAGAGGGAGAGATGCACAACATCTCATTCGATGAGTCCCAACATAGAGCTGTGCAATCTCGCAGTGTCGACTACAGACGATCATACATATCCTACGTAGTTTGAGGAATGAGTGATTGTGTCTGACATGTGCAAACATCCAGCAGCATTGTCTGATGCTACCAGAGCATATGTCGAAGCCACTAGCTCAAGTGTTCGCTTCCTTATATATGAGAATGAGAAAATGACTAAGGAGCTATAGACGGCCAAGCAGGGAGGAGAATTAGTTAAATCATCCATCCGAGCAGAGTTGAAGAAGGAAATACTGGATGAAGTATTGTCCCTTGACATAGACATGCGGGTGTTGTATTCCAAGTTTGGTATCGTGCATAAGGCAGTTGTCCATCTCAATGGTTGGAGGCAATGATGTTCTAGAAGAGCACACATCCTGTCGAATGTGCATGCTATCGTTGCTTACATACAAACATGGAAAATGAGATACAAGGGAGCCTTTTTAAACCTTCCTAAGATGATGAAGCCTAGAGCGCTCAAGCTGAAGGCACCCATCCCGAGTTAGATCCAGAACTATGAAGATCTCCCGCAGCTCATCACTAGTCTACAGGCTTCCCATGCACGGGTATTCAAGAGTATGGATGTTGTTTTTCATGCTCATGCAATCCCATCCATTGGGACACTCACCCAGGTGAAGGCAAAGGCATAGGTCCGACTGGATCTTGACTCGTACTTTGACGAGTTGATGCACATAGCCACCAGCCCAGACTTGTTGATCAGTATAGAGACCATGCACAAGTATGTTGTTGGTCCAGCCACACTCAAGAAAATGATGCACATGCTATTAAACGAGTTGGATAGAGGATCCCAAGAAGTGTACCTAGATGCTATGGAGGCAAGAGTTCATTTCTAGAAAGATGTCACCTTAGAGTACATGGACACCATCGCAGACTACCGAGGTTAGCCCCATTTCGCTACTATCAACCACCATGAGGATGTCGACAAGCTGGTCTTCCAACAGTTTTTCGAGTCATAGTGATGTCTTGCATGGCTTGCTCAAGCCTATTTTGTCTCACATGGGTACATGTGCAAACTATATGTAATGTCTTGTCAAGTGTAAGTTCAAGTGTTGATAGTTGGATGTAACAATCATAAGTAGATGAAGAGTCATGAGGGTAGATGAACTATCACAAAGGGGAATGTCAAGGGCCATCCCACCCTTTGTTATATATAGTCCCCCATAACTCATTGTAGAGGCTTTTTTTTTAACCAAGCTTCCAATAGGAGTATCTTAGAGAAAGCTTGGACAATATTGTAACGAGCCTTGGCTTCTCCACTGTGCAGACCTAATATATCTCTTTGGAGGAGCAGGTAGTTGTGGCTGTAAAGTTCTACTATCGAGGCTAGTAGGTGGACATGGATGTATTGTATGACCAGAACTTACACTTCATAATATAGCAGAGCCAGCACATTTTATGCATATTTCATATTGTATTATAGCTATCTTGCTTACTCTAAATGATATATGTATTTGTTTACTTACACATGCATGTATGGACTATTTTGTATAAGTATGTATGAATCTTACTGAAATGTGATGATTGGTTTAAACATCAATTTGGATTGCTCACTAACTTGCTTTCCAGTTGGTGATGCATCTTTTCTTGTGTGTTCCCTTCCAAGCCGAGTACTATTACAGGTTTCCAAGGAGAACACTCACCCCACTTTCCATGTGTTAGAACCGTTCATGCACCTTCCTTGACTCATCGCAGATGTCACACCCTTACTACCAATAGGGACATCTTACTTGCCTCTGTTCCAAACCACAGTCAAGGCGATTTCGTATGACCTACTACTGGGACTCCTACACCAAACGGTCTGAGGACTAATTGGGACTTCTTACCAGGGAGATCCCCTGACATGTTGGCGGGTCCAGCACCATCAACATTTATGGCGCTAGAAGGAGGGCCAGATGACAAGTTATGTCCTCTCATCTTGTTTTGAACCTTTGCACATCTATCATGGAGTCTTGCACACTCATCCCTCCACGATGCTTTTCACATGCCAAACCTCTTCACATCATGAGGGAATTTTTTGATCTCTTGTTTGGATACAGGTATGATGGTGAAGGTAAAGTGGCCTCACCTGTGTTCTTACATGACTTCCTTGCCATGCTTGACAAGGAAGATGGATGTTGTGAAGAACAGGCCAGTTTGTTGCTTTCATACACACTTCATGAATCCCCACTATGGTGGCTCTCCAGCCTCCCGACTGATGGCGTGCACTCACTTGAGCATTTTTGTGATCTCGTTGAAGATACTTTCCATCATTTTGATCCAAAACATCTTGACCAAAAATTGTTACAACAACAGAAGGCCCCACATGAATCACCTATGTATTTTTGGCAGCGCTTCCATGCTTTGCAGTTTGAAGCTCCAAAAAGCCAAATGAAATTTCCTTATCTTTGGGATACATTCGAGTATTATCTTAACAATTCAGTCCATCCCAAGGATAAATATGAGCCCAAGCCTCACTCAACATACTTTTGTGATGGAGTTGTGCAATCACATATGGATATGGTCACTGTCACAAGTGACTGTCCGACATCCCCTCATCAAATAGCTCCACCACTACAGAGTGATGTGGGAGAATAGGCACACACATTTGTTCAACTGTCACATCTTCCCAACATCACTTCACTTAATTTTCACACAGATATGGTTGTGAGTCCATTGAGTTGTCATATACATTTTGTACCACAACCTTCGTCTTCGTACTTGGATCATCCTTTAGTTGATATTGTCTCGTGTTCTTCCATTCTAGACTATACACTTGTTGTGAATGAGGATCATGCCTTCGATGGAGTGGTGTTTCACAACCAACATGTGCTATCATTCATGAAGAGTATGACTGGGGGAGCTTGAGGATCAAAACTAGGCAAAGGATGACTCCCTTCTGTCCGAGCCTCCTCAGTGCTTCCCTGACCTCTTTAGTGAACATGCCATCCATGATTTCATGTGTGTATCTCCATCTATGGATGCACCCATTTTTTATCACTCATAGGACACACTGGATGTCAGTCCATCATCCAACAACAGAGAGGATGAATTATTCATTGAAAATCCACTTGACTCTTCATCTGATTTCTCCAAAAACACAGACGATGAATTGTCCGCTTCTCATCTACCCCTATTTTTTATTCGTCATATCATGAGGATGCCGATAAAATCATTGATTTTTCTAATCGTAGATGTCGTGATCTATTTTCTCCCATATTTGATCACAATTATGATTCTTGATTTTAGACTTTTGTGATCCACACTAATTTTGATAAATTCTTTCGGATTAATCGCATCATGAGTTTTTGGTCAACGTTTCGAACTATCTAATGTGGTTCATCATTAGGACAAAGATGAAAAAATCAGTCAGTCAGAATGTTTAAATAGTAAGGATGCATCTGTTCCAGAGTTAGCTGTTAGGAAATAGTTGTTATGAATTAGCCGTTAAAAAAATATAGTTGAATAAATTTATTATTATTTTGTTATGTTTTATTTTTAATTAAAATAATATTGAATTCAAAATTAGTTAGATTTATTTAATAATATAATAAGAATTGAATATTTGTAAATATATAATTAAGAATATGTTTAATATGGTTATTATTAAAAATGAATAATATTCAACAATTATATTTAAATATTATTATGTAAAAAGATTGGATAATATTTTAATAGGGAGGTCAAAGAGGATATAAATTGAAATATAAAAATAAAAATAATCAATTATTAATTATTATTATTATTATTATTATTATTATATATTATTATATTATATATATATATATATGAAAAGAGGGTGGGGATCCAACTTCTAATTAACTTCCAACCATCTTCCCTGTTAAGATTAATAGAACATTTTTCAATTTCAATAGCTTCTCGAAGCTTCCTATGATGGAAGTGGTCATCTTGGCGATAACCTGGGAATCCTTGATGTAGACATGGTGATTGGATTTCACGGCATGTTCAGCTAAAGCCAAGGAAAGAGAATGGTTGTGCTTAATATCTGCTGCATTTTGTTGGATTCTCTGGTTAATGGAGCGACCATTTTCCCCAATGTAGGGAATCCCACAGGAACATGGGATGGAGTAGACCACTTTCATGTCTTTAGGGTTTACAGGGTCTTTGACGGATCTAAGAGAATTTCTAATGGTATTAATGGGTTTGAAGGTAGCAGAAACTTTGTTCTTTTTGAGGATATGAGAAATATTATCTGTGGTCCCTTGAATAAAAGGAAGTTGAACACTAGAGATTATATCATCATGATAAGGTTTTATCCTTGATCCTTTACTAGCCTTTAGAAAAGCTTTGAGGCCTTGCTTCTTGCTATAGTGATTATTTTAAAAAACTTTCAAAAGATGAGATTTTTCCTCTTCTAAGTGATTCTTATTAAAGATTCTTAGAGCACGGGTCGCAATGGTGTTGAGAACCCTGAGTTTTTGTGCTGGAAAATGATGCGAATTAGCATGAAGATACTGTTCTGTGTGTTTTCTTGCGAAAAACCCGGTGAGAGACAATACCATCATCCATTCTAGAGAGGAGAATATCAAGAAAAGGGAGACATCCATCTACCTTGATTTCTATCGTCAATTTGATGGAGTCAAATTGAGAAATAAGATGGTTGAGAAACTGATTTAATTTTTCATGACCGTGGGGCCGCACGATATTAGTATCACCAACAAACCTCTTCCATCGCTTGGAGCAGAGTGGAGTAGAGGCTAAAGCTTTACTCTCAAAATCTTCCATGAACAAGTTGGAAACTATAGGGGAAAGAGGATAACCCATCACAACCCCATAAGTATGTTCATAGAACTCACCCTGGAAGCTGAAAAATGTAGAGGTAAGGCATAGACCAACCAATTTGGCTATGTTCTCATCAGTAACATGATTAATGACATCAACGGCTTCTTGAATAGGGATATTAGTATAAAGGGAAACAATGTCAAAGCTTACTAACAGATCCCCAGGCTCTAGCCTTATATCTTTTAACTCTTTATCAAAGGAAGTAGAGTCTTTAACAAAGGAATCGTTGTGACCAACATGAGGTTTGAGCTTTTGAGCTAGGAATTTAGCAAGAATATAATTGGGCCCACCTATTGTGTTAACAATAGGTCTCAGAGGGATCCCATCCTTATGAATCTTCAAAAGGCCATAAATTCTGGGGGTGAGAGGGTTGCTTTTGATAAGCTTTTTGCTGAGATGATTAAGAGCATTATTAGATTTTATGGCAAAAGGAAATTCTTTAGAAACTTTCTTAATAGGATTCTTATTAAGCTTAATGTAACTACCACTGTTATAGAGGATTCCCGAGTCATCGCCAAGATTGATCACTTCCATCATAGGAAGCTTCGAGAAGCCATTGAAATTGAAAAATGTTCTATTAATCTTAACAGCGACAATGGTTGGAAGTTAAGTAGAAGTTGGATCCCCGCCCTCTTTTCATAATTTTCTTTTTTAAATAAATATATATAATAATTAATAATTGATTATTTTTATTTTTATATTGTAATTTATATCCTCTTTGACCTCCCTATTAAAATATTATCCAATCTTTTTATATAATAATATTTAAATATAATTGCTTAATATTATTCATTCTTAATAATAACCATATTAAACTTATTTTTAATTATATATTTACAAATATTAAATTCTTATTATATTATTAAATTAATCTAACTAATTTTGAATTCAATATTATTTTAATTAAAAATATTAATAAATTAAAATAAAACATAACAAAATAATAATAAATTTATTCAACTATATTTTTTTAACAACTAATTCATAATAGCTATTTCCTAATGGCTAACTCTGGAACATATGCATCCTTGCTATTTAAACATTCTGACTGACTGATTTTTTCATCTTTGTCCTAATGATGAACCACATTAGATGGTTTGAAACGTCGACCAAAAATTCATGATGTGATTAATCCGAAAGAATTCATCAAGATTATGATTATATCACAGTTGAATTTTCGAAGACACCTGTTTATGATTATCTATTTGACAACAAAGTTGAAACCCCCCAGACTATCGAGGCACTTCAGCCAAAGCTGATGGTTATGTCAGGTCCTCGTTGTCCTGAGGTTGGTTTCACTTCCGATCAGAAAATTGTTGAAACACCCAAGGCTCCTCATCACTCATATGTATGAATTGAAGATCAATCTCACACATAGATCATACTTACTCCACTCGAACTGCATGATCCCATCACTCATGCATTGGAGGAATCTTACTTTGCAGGCACACGTGCACGACGCAAGTTGTCTCTGTTTTTTTTGTTTGCTTGCATGTCATAGTCAAGAGTATGTGTATGCTTCACAGCCGCACGCAATGTCGCACAGCACCATGATAAGTCCATGGACTACATGTCATGTACTTTCACTCACCTATGTCCTATGGAAACATTTAAGCTTAAAGTGTGTTTGTATTCATTGTTATATCTTTCATGTTTGTTGGTTCACACAACCGAGTTGCTCGCAGACCATGCCTTCACCAACATGGGTCAACCAATGCGTTAGTGGTTGCATTAGAAGTATCACTTCATGTGATCAGGCCCATGCACCCTTAGCTTAGGAGTAGGAGTATTGTTTGCTTTTGGTTGTTTGCTTGCATGCTTGTTTTCTTACTTAATTCGCATGTTTCTTTGTCTGCTTACTTGTTTACTTTCCACTTTGCTTTCGCACTTACTTCTTCTTCTGCTTTGTTTTCTATTTGTTTTCTTGTTTTACACTCGTAGATTAGTTTCACATGAAAACGTGTGTGACTCCTGAAACAAGCTGGGTAAAGCACAAGAGGACTTGTACAACTATCAGCATTTGGTTATCTGTTGTTCGCTCTCTTATGTAAGAACTTTTTGTCTTGAGTCTGAGATGCATTGAGAGAAAATATGTATTGTTCGAAGTGAACCTTGGTGAAACACAACACTTGCATGCTAACTAGTGTCACCTACTCTAGTCGATTGTTTTTATGGTTAGCCCTTGAAAACTCAGTCAAGTAGAGTAAGGTGAGGGGGAAAAAATTAACAAGCACGTCATAGGTATACATATAGACTACTTCTCTGAAGGAACAACCTCTTCTACTCTCAATAAGTTAGGATCCCTCTTTCGCCTCTTAAATGAATAAGTGTTATGCACGGTTATGAAAAATAAAAAATAAAAAGATAAAAAATAAATGAAAAGTGAAAATTTTCAAAAATGAAAAATGATAAGGCAAAAGAAGAGAACATCTTCATGCATAGAGAGGTGATCCAAGTAACTCTGTCAGGGTACTAACTAGGCTCGCTGGCAGCGGAGCATGCTTGTGTTCCTATGTGACTCTGCCAGTCTACTATCCAGGCCTACTGGCAATGGAGCAACACCAAAGATGAAAATAAGACTCCGACGACTCTACTTCTTGTGCACCAATATACCCCTCAACCCTAATCGAAACAGCTGTGTTGACTTGGCTTGGAATGTGTGTCAGTCGACCAAGAGCTTGGTAGATGCTACATCTTACAATCAAGCAAGTGTGGAAGCCAAGAGGAACTGAGAAATGAACAATACTTCCGGAGGTGTTATACTTGTTTTTCATGAACAAGGTCCATTCAGAGAGCTGGAGTTCTACTAATATGTTGCCAATTGTTGTAGCGGCTACAACCACCCTCCAAAATTTTTCCTTAGCTTTGTTTTGGAGCCTCCCTACCAACCATTCTCGGTAGCATGTCTTGCACTATCAAGTACATAAGCTTCAATGGTTTTCTAGCAGATCGCCAGCCTTTGCATGATATCTTGTTGCATCCCCCTCACAAGTTGTTTCTCCGGACTTGGTCCAACTGTAGGCTAAGCAGATCCCTCAAGAAATTGTACAATTATGGAGGGGAACCACCCTTCCCTCCATAAATTCAACAATCCTGTTTGGCAACCTATTGGGCTCCAAAATTGCGCAAATCTCCCTGTCAACCTTCACTGGAAGATTGCGCAATCTAGCCTAGAAGGAATGCTCAACCCAAAAATTATGCAATTATGGGCAGTAGTTAGCTGCTCAACCCATAAATTGTGCAATCTTTCTAGGCAGCCCACCTAGCTCCCTCCCAGAAATTTTCTCCTTAGCTGAGCAGGTTGTTGCATGTGCCATTGGGTTGACCAATTCCACTCGGGAATGAGAAAACTTGACTTGCATGCATGGGCTACTTTTTTCAAAATAGCAAAAAGAAACATGCAAAAAGCATCTCTAGATTTTAGGGAGCTATTTTTAGCAGCTGGAGGTTACATGCAAAGATCATTTTAGAATCTTTCCTTCAAGTTTTTCTTTTTCCTAGATTTGTGACATGCACGTCATGAGCCTCAAACTTATTTATCCAATGCTTCAGAGCTCACTTATTCACATCGATTTTGGAGCTCTGACATCTGATAGAACATCCAAGAGTCTTCGACACATCCAGTTGAGCTATTTTCAGGTAAGTCTTCTTAGCTTGTCTTTTGCAGCATTTCTATCGCTTTTTGTGTTTTGGCTTGTGTGAGTGTTGTTTTCTTGATTTCTGTGAATTATTCTTATCGTTTACATGCATACTAACTTGTACTAGCACCGTTTCCATTTTCGTTAGCATCTCATTGTGGTCACATGCATGAAACTATTTTGCATGAATGGTCACTGATTCGGCGACTCGCTTCACCCACATGCATTTTGTTCCATTTTATGAATCTTTCATTCACTGTTTGCATGGACGACCATTGACTCCTGCATACACTTAGTATCTTTTGGAAATACTGAGAAGGGGGGTGAATCAATATTCCTTTCAATTAGTATTATTATTAATCTTTCAAAGCATTACTTAATCTTCAATTATTATCAGTGCTTGTACAATGATAGAAGTAAACAAAAGGAAAACAAATTCACACAATTTTTAAGGTGGAAACCCCCTCCAGGACAAAAACCACCTAAACGATTTTCTAGTAATTCTTTAATATTCAACTCCAATTAAAAAGAAATCTCTAACTTCCTAGAATCTAGAAAAGAATTCTTCTCTAGCTCCCACTAGATGGATGCTCCATTGCCCAAGATTCTTCAGTAGTCAACTGAACGGATGCCCCAACACCCAATGGGCTACAACTCACCTTAGCACCACCCTACCACCATGAAGTTTTCACAGGCTTGAACCTATTGGTGACTTCACGCACGAGCCTAGCACCACCCTATAGAATAATAAAAGAGGAATGGACTCCCGTACCAGGGAAAATGGTCCACTTTACAATGATATAGAATGATGTAGAAGAAAAAGACACACTAGACCATAACCCAACTATGACACAACCACCTAATGATAATCCTAGACCTCCCGAAACTGCCTCTTCAACTCTTGGCAGATAGACACTTGTACAACTTTTACAATGACTCTGTGCAATGATACTTTTACAATGACTGTATGCAGTGCTGCCCACTTGAAGACTTCATGTGGTGAAATTCTTGCTACTATTCTACACCTTGATTGCTGCTCTTGTCATGCTACCCTTTCTCACTCTTCAGAACATTAGATTATGCATTGAATCTTCTCTTGATGAATATATAATACCTGCAAAAAGTCTTCAAAGAAATACCCATGACATGATAATGGCAAAACTTACCTCATCTTACAGAGCATTTGTCGGTGCTAAACAAAAACAACAAATTAGAATACAAAGAACATAATGCAATTAATAGATGAACATGCATACTGTTAGGCCCCTATAATACTAGTGATTCCCCCATTACTATTGTCATTGTATCCCTTATTATTATTATTGTGCCCCTATTGTGCCCTTATTGTCCCCATATTGTTATTAGTATGCCCCATAGAAGCCCACTATTGTTATTTTTGTGCCCTTATGTTATTACTATTATGTCGGCTTGATTATATTGTGACCCCTTAGACTCCTATATATAGAATGGAGGTTTAGTCATTTGTATCATCCAAGAATTGTTCATTTTTGTAATGTAAAGCAGGTTGCCCCCTCAAAGCGGCTGAATTCTAAGGCATTGATCTATCTTTGCTATCTTTTTGTGAGATGGTTTCCTAACATTTGGTATCAAATCTTAGGATTCTAGGGTTTCACTACTCCAAACAGGTCATCGTGGAATTTTTGCTATAACTTGTTTTTTGCGACATTTCAGAAGCTACAAAAAACCCATTTGAGCTGAAATCGTTCTGAACTTCAGGTTCGAATTTCATATCTTGTCTCACTATATTTGTGGATATATGTTCTAAGGAAGTGACGGTTTTTGCAGACTCCAGAATTACAATCCAAACAGGTGACCTGGGGAAAATCGTCATAAATTTTGTTTTGAGCATCGGATTGAAAATTCGTAAGAAGTTTCAGAAAGAGGATGGCCTATAGTTTTTTGTGTATCAGTTTTAGGTACTAAGTTCGAAATAGTGACACATGGCACATCGTAAAAGTTTGCTCTACTGAACTAGTCTATAATCAAGTCACCGTGGGAGATTTGGTATAACTCTTCCTTGGAGAATCCAATATTGATCAGACTTGCGGGGTTAGAAAGAGGACTCAAAGGGATACTGCAGGACAATATTTCAAATATTCGAGATCGCAGTTACAAAGATATAACAAATTCAATATTGAGCTTTTACAAAGTGAAAAAAGGTGTGTAATTTTTCTAAAATTTTGCATAAGATTGGTTTGAAAAATTAGTTTAAATCAATTCAAAGGGAATAGTGAAGAATTATTAGCATTAATTAATGCCTCAAAGAAAGAAAATGGAAACACCTAGTAAGAAACCTGAAATCTCTAGCATGACTCGTGAAGAAAAGGAAGAAATGCAACATGATATATCAAAATTACAAGACCAAGTACAACAAATTTCACTCTCACTAAAGGTAAGTGAAGCCAAGATGAATGGCGTTGAAGCTAATATGAATGGCATGCAAGTTAGGATGGATGGCATGGAAGCTCAGATGGCTAGCGTGGAAGCTAAGATAGATGGCATGGAAGCTAAGATGAATGGCATTAACGCTAAGATGAAAGGCATGGACGATAAGATGGAAGAATTAAATATAAATTTGAATAAGTTGCTACGAGAAATGGTCACTAATGGTGAAAGGGTCATAAAGGAAACTCATGATGAGAATAAAATAAATGTTAATCATGATTCCATAGACTCTGATTTTGGATTGAAGACCCACCATGTTCCAAAAATCGATATGAGGAAGTTTGATGGCATGGATCTCGAAACATGGATACTACATATGGAGCAATTTTTCGATCTCCATAATGTGCAAAACACACAAAAGGTACGTATTGCAACTTTATATTTGGAACCAAATCAATTTGTATGGTATTGATTTTTTTGCTCTCATAAACAAATTGTCACATGGGCAATTTTTTACGAAAGAAATGATAGCACATTATGAGGATACAAAAATAAACACCTTTTTTAACCAATTGATAAATCTCAAACAAAAGGGTTCAATGATGGGGCACACTGAGGACTTCCAAAAATTGAACATAAGGGTAAAAAATATTCCAGAGGAGCATAGGATTGATGTGTTCATAGGGACTTTAAAGGATAATATCCAACATGAGGTTTGCCTTTGGGAACGTGATTCATTGGAGAAGGCATTCAAGTTAGCAAGAAAAATGTAGGTTTTAACCCCGTACAGAAATTACCTGCATACAAATACTAAAACACAGAAAATAAACAATGCGAGAGCATAACACATAAAAGACACATATACACAGAGATTTTTCCCTAGATCCCAAAACTGGGACTACCAGCTTGATTTTTCATTATGTTCCTTTCAATGTTATAATACATATTTATACATGCTGAAGCATCCAATACCATGGACCGAAAACCATCGCATCCAATACCATGGATCGAAAACCATCACATCCAAAAACATGTGTGAAAATCAAGCACAAAACCATAGGTGGGTCCGCCCAACCTAACATAGGGTCCAAAACCAAAATCAGTGCCCCGAACCCCATAAAGTGGGGTTACGAGTGTGCCTCAAACCCCCTATGACCCCCCGCCCCTGCTACACAATTGACGCAACGAAGGGGGGCTCTGCCCCCCCTCTAACCCCCCAATTAACTACGATGGCTAGTCGTGGAAAGAATATAACATAACCCAACATTCTCCCACTTGTTGTTTTCTTTCCACAGGGGGCCACAAGAGAGATTAGTCACTTTTCCATCCCTAAAACACCCATTATCTCTCTACACCAAGAGAACTTCTTAGAGCTCACAGATTTTGTCAATGCATCTACAGTATTCTTCAAAGTGTCCACCTTTACCAGCAACACCTTTTTGTCTTCTATCATATCCCTCACAAAGTGATACTGAACATTAATGTGCTTTGTCTTTGAATGATATGCGGGGTTCTTTGCAAAGAAAATTTCACTTTGGCTGTCACAATCTATCATTATAGTTCCCTGTACTAACCCCATACTTGAACACAATCTCTGCAACCAAATTGCTTCCTTGCTTGCATGAGTGGCTGCCATGTATTCTGCCTCTGTAGTTGATAGTGCCACTACAGATTGTTTCTTACTCATCCAACTGACTGCACCTCCAAATAGGTTAAACACATACCCACTTGTAGATCTTCTCTGATCCAGATCTCCAGCCCAGTCTACATCAACAAAGCCATGAATATCCAACATTCTATCCAATCTGGGTCTTCCTTGGTAGCACAAACCATAATCACTAGTGCCACTCAAATACCTGAAAACCCACTTCATTGTTTTCCAGTGCTCCTTCCCTGGTTTTGACATAAACCTGCTCAATACTCCCACTGCATGTGCAATGTCTGGTCTAGTACAGACCATTGCATACATTAGGCTACCGAGTGCACTTGCATATGGAACATGGGACATGACCTCTTCCTCTTCTTGTGTCTTGGGACACAGTTCAGCAGATAACCTCACACGTACAGCAATAGGAACCTTCACTAGTTTACTATCCTACATATTAAACCTTTGCAGTATTGTCTCGACATACTTCCTCTGGTTTAACCAGAGCTTCCTCTTTGCCCAATCTCTTTTAATTTCCATTCCCAAAATATAGTTTGCAGCACCAAGATCTTTCATGTCGAATTTGGAGGACAATTGGGTCTTCAAATCCTGGATAATTTCTTTGTCATTTCCAACCAGTAACATATCATCCACATACAAGACCAGATAAATAACATGGTCACCATTTAATTTAAGATACACACAGTGATCTGCTTTTCTTCTGGTGAAGCCAAGTCCCCATATAAATGTATCAAATTTCTGATACCACATCCTTGGTGACTGTTTTAAGCCATACAGAGACTTCTTTAACTTGCATACTAGTTCTTTCTTACCCTTCACCGCAAAGCCTTCAGGTTGCTTCACGTATATTTCCTCTTCCAAATCCCTGTGAAGAAATGTTGTCTTCACATCCATCTATTCTACCTCAAAATCAAAAGCAGCAACAACAGAAAAAGTAATCTAATAGAAGTTACCTTGGCAACAGGAGAAAAAATATCACCAAAATCAATTCCCGACACCTGGGAATAACCTTTTGCTACCAACCACGCTTTGTATTTATCCACCTTTCCTTCTGCATTTGTCTTCTTCTTGAACACCCATTTGCTGCTAATGGGTTTCCTTCCAGCCGGCAACTCCACCAAATCCCAAGCCTCATTTTTATGCAGAGATGCCATTTCATCAACCATGGCCTCTTTCCAGAGTTTGCCATCCTCTGAACCTACTACTTCCTTCATAGCTCTGGGATCATCGTCAGTAATAGATAAAACAAAATTTGAACAGAAAGCAGATGGACTATACCTTTTTGGCTACCTTCTTTCACGAACTGATATTCTCACACCCAGAGTTTGTGGCTCTTCATCTTCTGATTCCTCCTCTGTTGTAGAGTCTGATTCTTCCTCCTTAAGCTCAAACTATAACTTCTCAGGTTCCTTTGGTTGGACTTCATGTTTAATAACATCTTTTACCTCTCTGAACACCACATCTCGGCTGTACACAACCTTCCGTGTGACTTGGTTCCAAAGCTTATAACTCTTTAAACCATCCTTATACCCAATAAAGATGCACTTTTCAGATTTACTATCCAACTTGGTTCTTTTCTCCTTTGGAACATGTACATATGCATCACATCCAAAAACCCTCAAATGTGAAAGAGAGGGTTTCTTACTAGTCCATACCTCTTGTGGAGTCTTATCCTCCAATGCTGATGAAGGTGACCTGTTGACGAGGTAACATGCAGTATCCACTGCCTTTGCCCAGAATTCCTGTCCTAACCCGGCACCACTGAGCATGCTTCTTGCCCTTTCCATCAAAATCTTATTCATTCTTTCTGCAACTCCATTTTGTTGAGGTGTATATGGAGTAGTCTTCTGTCGTGCTATACCACACTTCTTACATAATTCTTCAAATTCGTTGCTACAAAACTCTCCACCGTTATCTGTCCTCAACACCTTTATCTTCTTCTCTGTCTGGTTTTCCACCAGAGCCTTGAATTCTTTAAACCTGTCAAAGGCTTCAAATTTCTTCTTAAGGAAATATATCCATGTATTCCTTGAGAAGTCATCTATAAATGATACATAGTACATATACTTACCCAGTGATGGAACATTCACAGGTCCAAACACATCACTATGCACAAGCTCTAATATATGTTTCCCCCTCTTACCACTAGAGGGAAAACTCACCCGATTATGCTTCCCATATACAAAATTTTCACAGAAATCAAAATCCAAAGAGCTATTACTCATACCTTCTACCATACCTTTACCATGAAGTATTCATAGGCCCTTCTCTCCAATATGTTCAAGCCTTTGATGCCACAGCATGGTCTTCTCTCCAGAGAACACTAGATTTTCTGCTTCACTTTCAGGAACCACAGAATTGTTGCACCCATCAACAATAGTGCTACCTTGCAACTTGTACAGAGTTCAAATATGAATTCCCCAGATCAATACCAGTGCTCCCCAAACCATCTTACAGGTATCCTTCTCGAACACTATTTTTACACCTGCATCATCTAGCTTGCTTACAGAAATTAGATTTTTGGCTAATGAAGGAATATGTAGAACACCCAAAAGTGTTCTAACCCTTCCACCTTGCAACTTCAACTTTACTTTTTTGTGACCAACGATTCTAGCCTTCATATCATCCCTTAAGAAGACATCACCACCATCGTATTTCTCATACTCGCAGAACCACTCTCTATGGGGAGTGAAGTGAAAGGATGCACCTGAGTCAATCAACCATGCCTCATGATCTACATGTGTACTTGAAAAAGCCAAGTACACATCCCCACCGTCATCTGAGGTGGTTTTCGCCTCTGCAGATGGAGCATCATTAGATCCCTCTCCTTTATCAGGAGCTTTAGATTTACAGTCCCTTTTGTAGTGTCCTTCCTTTCCGCATCTCCAACACACCACCTTTACAAGTTTTCCTGGAGATTTAGATCTCCCTCTAGATTTAGATCTCCCACTTGATGACTTATTTTTGTTTCTGTCCTGGGACCGTCCTCGTACAGACAACGCATCACCATTCTGGGTCTCCATATTTTTCTGTCTCATCTCCTCCGTCAGCAAGGATGAGTCTATTTCATCAAAATGCAAGGCAGTTGCATTGCTACCTATTGCAATAACCAGACTATCCCTCGAATCTAGTAGAGAACATAACAAACTGATGCACTTATCTTCATCTGAAATTTTTAATATCAACAGATGCTAACTGACTTACCACAGTATTAAATGAGTTTAGATGCTCTGTCACTGAGTCTCCATCTTTCATCCTCATGTTATACAGCTTTTTCCGCAGGAACAATTTATTCACCAGAGACTTAGATTGGTACAAAGTCCCTAACTTGTCCCAAAAAGCCTTCACCATAGCTTCCCTTGATACACTCAGCAATACTAAATCTGAGACACACAATAGTATTATGTTCTTTGCCTTTTGATCCAACTTCTTCCATTCTTCATCAGACACTCCCATTGGTTTAGTACCCGGATCTACTATGATCCACTAATCTTTATCCACCAACAGATCCTCCATCTTGAGTTTCCACAACTCAAAACTCTGACCATTAAATTTCTCGATCTCTATCTTTCCACTGCTTGCCATCTTCTTTCACCACCAGAATCGATCTCACAGATCTCCCACTGAACAGGGTCTACCACAGGCCAGAGCGAAACCACTCAGCAATAAAGGCATCCCCTTGAAGCCAAAACAACTCTGATACCAAATGTAGGTTTTAACCCCTTACAGAAATTACCTGCATATGAATTATAAAACACAGAAAATAAACAATGTGAGAGAATAACACATAAAAAACACATATACACAAATATTTCCCCTGGATCCCAAAACCAAGACTACCATCTTGATTTTTCATTATGTTCCTATGTTAAAATACATATTTACACATGTCGAAGCATCCAATACCATGGACCGAAAACCATCGCGTCCAAAAACATGTGCGAAAATCATGCAAAAAACCATAGGTGGGTCTGCCCAACCTAACATAGGGTCCAAAACCAAAATTTTCTGGGCGTTGCCTCGGACCCCATAAAGTGGGGTTACAAGTGTGCCTCAAACCCCCTATGACACCCCCCCCCCACTACACAATCAGCGCAATGAAGGGGGGCTCCGCGCCCCCTCTAACCCCCCAGTTAACTATGTGGGATAGTCGTGGAAAGAATATAACACAACCCAACAAAAAATGGAAAGCAAAATTATGGCAACCAAGAAGCCTACCACTCACAACTATAAATATGGAAGTGTTGTTTCCCCTAACCTTCCACAAACTACAAGGTTGACACCACAACAAATGGAATCAAAAAGAGCAAAAGGTCTTTGTAACATTTGTGATAGAAAATACACTAAAGGTCATAAGTGTGCTGAGAAGAAATTATTCTACATAGATTGTGAAGAGGAGGAAGAAAAGGAACAAGAAATGTCAAAAGAAGAGGATATACTCCAGGAACAAACCCTAGATAAAGAAGAAATTAATCCAACCATATCTTGTAATGCATTGGCTAGAATTACCACTCCTCAAAATATCATGATAGAAGGACATATCAAGAAGAAAAAGGTAATAGTGTTGATTGATTCGGGAAGTACCCATAATTTTATTCATTGTAAGATAGCAAAGGAATTGAATTACTTCCTATATCCAGCACTAGAGTGTCAAGTGATGGTTGCAAGTGGAGGAACCATAAATTACTCTGGAAAGTGCCATAATATCAAGATATCCATGGGAGAATATGTATTGAATAGCCCAATGCTTTCCATTCCAATGGGTGGTGCTGATGTTGTACTAGGAGTCCAATGGCTACAATCCTTGAGTATAATAGCTTTTAATTTTCAAGAACTTTTCATGCAATTTTGTGTGGAAGGAAAGGAAGTTGAATTAAGGGGTATTGCAGTGAAACCAGGAAAGATAATCAGCTCTAACAGTATGACAAAGCTGCTAAATAAGGAACAACGAGGTGTAATTGCATAATTATGTTCACTAGATGTTCCCACATCGAAATCATCTATTTCTCCAGTTCTCCAAA
Source organism: Pinus tabuliformis (assembly GCA_031772625.1). Taxonomy (NCBI): domain Eukaryota; kingdom Viridiplantae; phylum Streptophyta; class Pinopsida; order Pinales; family Pinaceae; genus Pinus; species Pinus tabuliformis. Next base: position 537,729,224 of record CM062817.1, on the reverse strand, counting down.
AAGTCTTGGACAATCATTCCAAGGTATTTGAGACTCCCAAAGGTCTCCCACCTATTCGTGATCATGATCATTCTATTCATTTGATTCCAAGAAGTGTTCCTCCAAACATCAGGCCATATAGATATCCCTATGCCAAAAAGAGTGAAATTGAACATATGGTTGCAGAAATACTAGAGGTTGGTATAATTCAACCTAGTCAAAGTTATTTCTTTGCTCCAGTAGTATTGGTGCACAAGAAGGATGGATCATGGCACATGTGTCCGGATTATAGGGAGCTCAACAAGCTCACTATTAAAGATAAATTTCCCATTCATGTCATTGATGAATTATTGGATGAATTGCATGGTTCAATTTACTTCACCAAGTTGGATCTTCATTCAGGATATCATCAAATCATAATGAAGACTAAAGACATTCCAAAAACAGCATTTAGAACTCATGAGGGTCATTATGAATTTTTGGTCATGCCTTTTGGCCTTACCAATACACCTTCTACATTTCAAGGTTTGATGAATTCCATTTTCAAACCCTTCCTTAGAAAATTTGTGTTAGTATTTTTTGATGATATACTAATCTACAACAAGTCTTGGAAGGATCATGTTGAACATGTTAATAGGGTGCTCAAACTATTGGAGGAGAAACAATCATATGCAAAAAGCTCCAAATGTTTCTTTGGAGTACAAGAGGTGGAATATCTTGGTCATATTGTATCTCATGAAGGTGTTAAGGTATACCCTAGCAAAATTAAAGCCATTAAGGAATGGAAAATCCCCACATCCATAAAGCATCTACGAGGATTTCTCGGGTTGATAGGGTATTATCGCAAGTTTTTTAAGAATTATGGGAGAATAGCAGCACCTCTAACAACATTATTGAAGAAGGATTCATTTTCATGGACTCCATAAGCAACAAAGGCCTTCTAACATCTTAAAGAGGCAATGTGCCAAGCACCAGTCTTAGCTACGCCGGACTTCACAAAATCCTTTATTGTGGAATGTGATGCTTCAGGAAATTGAATTGGTGTTGTTTTAATGCAAGATGAAAGATCCATTGCTTTCGAAAGTCGTCCAATCAAGGGAAAGTATTTACACAAAGCTATTTATGAGAAGGAAATGTTGGCAATACTACATGCACATAAGAAATGGCGACCCTACCTAATGGGAAGACACTTCAAGGTAAAAACAGATCATGTTAGTCTTAAATACTTTTTAGAACAAAGATTATCCTCCGAAGAGCAACAAAAATGGGTCACAAAGATGTTGGATTATAACTTTGAAAATCATCTACAAAAAAGGGAAGCAAAATGTTGTGGCAGATGCACTCTCAAGAAAGGATTAGGATGTGGAAGCATTGTTGTGCGCCATTTCTATTATCCAACCAGATTGGATAAACAAAGAAAGGGAGGAATGGAAGAATGATGAAGAAGTGTGGACACTCATTTGAAAGCTACAACAAGATCCCAATACATTTGATACATTTTGTTGGAAAAATGATTCGTTATGGTACAAAGATTGTTTATACCTATGTAAGAATTCCCAACTCAAACAAAAGATTCTTATGGAATTGCACACTTCTCCCTTAGGACGGAACTCAGGATTTTTAAAAACTTACCACAAGGTTAAGAAGGAATTTTTTTGGGATGGCCTTAAATCAGATATTCAAAAGTTTTTGGTGGAATGTTTGGTTTTCCAACAAAATAAAGTTGAAACAACTAAGACCCTAGGTCTATTACAACCTTTATCCATTCCAAGCCAACATTGGGAAGAGGTTTCAATGGATTTTATCACAGGTTTACCCAAGTCCGAAGCAAAGAGTGTCATCATGGTGGTAGTTGACAGACTTACCAAGTATGCACACTTTTGTGCATTATCACATCCATTTAAAGCCAATACAATTTCTACTGCATTTATGGAAACAATTCAAAAGCTACATGGAAACCCAAATATTATTGTAAGTGACAGAGATCCCATTTTCACTGGAAATTTTTGGACAAAATTATTTTCTTGACTTGGTACTCAGTAAGCTCATAGCTCATCTTATCATCCTCAATCTGATGGGAAAACTGAGATAATAAACAAATGTTTGGAAGGATATATTTGTTGCGTTGTATCTGATAAACAGACACAGTGGGTCAAATGGTTGCTTTTGGTTGAATGGTGGTATAACACTTCCTTCCATACTGCAGCAAAAATGACCCCATTTATGGCATTTTATGGATATCATCCACCATCCATCACATCATATTTAAGATAAAATTCTAAGGTTCAAGTAGTGGAACATCACATCGAGCATCAACAACAAGTTCTCCAACTCTTAAAGTATAACCTCACATTGGTGCAGAATATAAAGAAACAACAGGCAGATCAACATCACAGTGAAATAATTTTTGATGTAGGTGACTAGGTGTTCCTACAGCTACAACCATATAAAAAATTTTCCCTCAAGTAAGCTAAGAAGGATAATAAACTATCACCTAAGTATTATGGTTTGTACAAGGTGTTGCAAAAGATTGTTACTATGGCATACAAATTGCAGCTTCCTGAGTGCACCCAATTTTCCATGTTTCATGTTTAAAGAAGGTTATAGCTGACAAGCTCCCAGTTCAAACAATATTGCCAGAACTTGATAAGGAAGGAAAAATCATATTGGAACCGGAAGAAGTTAAAGAAACAAGAACTCAATAGCTACGAAATTGATCAATTTCGAAGTATCTCATCAAGTGGAAGAACTTATTCGCTGAAGATTCCACATGGGAGGATGCGAATTTTATACATAAGCATCCAAAACTACTCAAGAATTGAGGACAACACTTTTCGGAAGGAGAGGGGCATGTTAGGCCCCTATAATACTAGTGATTCCCCATTACTATTATCATTGTATCCTTATTGTTATTATTGTGCCCCTATTGTCCCATATTGTTATTAGTATGCCCCATAGAAACCCACTATTGTTATTTTGGTGCCCTTATGTTATTACTGTTATGTTAGCTTGATTATATTGTGACCCCTTAGACTCCTATATATAGAAGGGAGGTTTAGTCATTTGTATCATCCAAGAATTGTTCATTTGTGTAATGTAAAGGAGGTTGCCCCCTCGAAGAGGCTGAACTCCAAGGCGTTGATCTATCTTTTCTATCTTTTTGTGAGCTGGTTTCCTAACACATATAAAAAACATACTTACCTGTATCTCACCTCTTCTGCATCATCTTGTTGCACCTTGCTCTTTGCTACCCTAGAAAGTCTGGTCCTTTGCAGCCCTTGACAGCACTTGATCTAGTTTTTTCTTGCCTTCTAGGAGCACGATACTTAATCTAACGTATCTCTGTTATTTTAGATCCCCAATATGTGATATTTTGTCTTGTAGCATCCCTCTGAGTCTTCTTTCAAATGCCACAAGTTTGACCGGATTTAGATTCTTCAAGGCAAAGTTATGCCCAATCTCTCACAATGGCCTAATTATGGACTCTTTCAGTAGAGAGAACTTGTACAACACACCATGTGTCATTGTTTCCTCCTTAGGATCTGAAATGGATACACATAAAACTAAAGTCCATTCATTTTCCACCACTTTTTACATAATTCCAATCCGCTTCTCAGAGATAGAGTTATGACGATTTTCCTAAGGTCACCTCTTTGAGATGAAATTCGGGAGCCTGCAAAAAACCCTAACTTCCACAGATAATATCGCCAAAAATAGAGTGAACCAAGATCTGAAATTTGGTCAGGATGTTCATTAGGACTTTTGGTCAAATGGACTTTAATTTCAGCATCTAAGACTTAGCATAAATAATGTTATAGAGAAAATTCCACGATCACTAATTTTGGAGGATATATGAGATTTCTTTTTATAGAGTTGAGAGGGGCTTCTATAGAGAATGTTGGAAGGATTTTAGGAGCTTAAATAATTATTAATTATTGATTATTTAATGACAAAAATTAATGATAAATTCCATACCACAACCCCATTGGGTTTTAGCCCACTAATTGGGGTTACTAACTTCAATCTTGAATAACTTACAAACCGTGAGGAATTATGAGGAGAGCTATATACCGATAGAAAGATATTTTTGAGTAGAGTATTCCTATAATGGCTATGATATGAGAAGCCATGAATGATTATTCCCAACGTGCCATGGAAGTTCAGGGTCATCCTTGGTGCTACTTGGGTTGACATCAATGACAACCTTAGATCATCTTTAGATCAACAATCTCCCCCTTTGGCATTTATGGAAACACAAGTACTCCCCCTACGATCAGGGCACCTCTTCCTACTGCCTTCTCTCCCCCTTTGACACCAATGGCAAAGGGTAACTTCCTCTGACACAAAACCATCCTGCAGACCTATACACACTTCCACTCCCCCTTTGTTTTCTAAATAAGGAAAATCTAATGAGAACTTGGGAGAATCCCAAGCTTCTGGCGAAGATATTCAAATGCTTCACGAGGTAAAGGTTTAGTGAAGATATCAACGATTTGTTCTTTTGTACCAACATATTCAAGTTTGATATTCTTTTCAGTGACTTGTTCTCTAACAAAATGATATTTGATCAGAATGTGTTTTGTTTTTGAATGCATGACAAGATTCTTGGAGATGCTAATGGCACTATTGTTATCACAGAATATGGGAATAGGGTCACTGAATTGTACTTGAAGATATTGCAAAGTTTGTTTCATCCAAAGGACTTTAGTACAACAAGTTGTCACTGCAATGTATTTTGCTTCCGCTATAGATAACGAGATTGAGGTTTTCTTTTTGATCAAACATGATATGAGACAACCACCTAGATAGAATTCTACTCCACTAGTTCTCTTACGATCATCAACCCTTCCTGCCCAATCTACATATATAAAGGCTTGAATAATGAAATTGTTGCCCTTGGGATACCACAAGCCATATTTTGTTGTGCCTTTAGATATCGAAGAATTCTTTTTCCAACAATAATATGTGATTCTTTTGGTGTTGCTTGGAATATTGATACTTGTCCAACTGCTTGCATAACATCTGGTCAGGAGGTTGTTACATATAGAATACTACCAATCATAGATTTGTACAACCTCTGATCCACATCCTTAGATGAGTCGTCTATGCTCAATTTGAAACCTGTTACCATCGGAGTAAGGACGGGTTTGCAATCTTCCATTTTGAATTTCTTGAGCATTTCCTTGATGTACTTGGCTTGACATATAAATATTCCTTTCTCTTGCTGAGATATTTGAAGCCCTAAGAAGTATGTCAACTCACCAAGTAAAGACATCTCAAACTCACTTTGCATATTTGTAGCAAAGTTCTTACTTAGTTGATCATAATTGCTACCAAAGATTATATCATCCACATACACCTCAACGATTGTTAAATTATCTTTATCTATTTGTACGTAAATATTTCTATCAGTAGTACCTTTCTTGAACCCTTGTTGACAAAGATATCCATCAAGATGAGCATACCATGCTCTGGGAGCCTACTTGAGACCATAAAGATCCTTCTCTAACCTGTAAACATAGTCTTCTTTTTCTGATAGTAGAAAACCTTCAAGTTGTTTGATGTAAAATTCTTCTTCTAATTCGCCATTCAGAAATGTTGACTTAACATCCATTTGGTAGACTTATTTTTCTTGAACATGCATAGGCGAGAAACATTCGGATGGCTTCCATTTTGGCAATTGGTGCAAATGTTTCGTCGAAATCAATTCCTTCCACTTGTGCATATCCTTTGCAGACTAATCTTGCCTTGTTTGTAGTAACCTGTAATCCTTCAACTGTTTTACTCCCCCTGAACCTTTAATGAAGCTAGCATCTTGTTCAAACTACCTTCCTTTCAATTGTAGACTTGTGCCATATACTTCTGCATAGACTCCTCCTATACAAAAATTGAGTCAACAAGCTAGATTGTTCAAGATAGTGAGTCACCTAATAGGCCATCTTGACTTGAGTCATTATCTAAAGCAACTGCTAATTCCTCATGACCTTTTGCGTTTACAAATCCTAAAAGCATAACTGCTGAAACCTTTTTATCTTCTTTGTCTTCTTGTACCTGTTTTCTTTTCCAAACCTTCTTATTCCTACAATCTCGAGCCATGTGCCCATAGTTATGACACTTGAAGCATTCATTGTTGTCCATAATCAATTCCATCTGATATCTGCATCCAAGAGCACTATGGCCATAGTTATGGCATTTGAAACATTCAATATTTGGCCCATATAATACATATTCTCCTCTAACCAAATCATCGTGGAACCTGTCTCGTGATCTTGCAAACTTTCTTCTAGGGTTTTGCAGATAATTATTGTACCTATCAAAAACTTCACAATCACTAGCCATATGTCCATAGTTAGCACATAAAAAGAAATAACCATTAGATAAACAAACATACCTGGAAGATTTTTCATTTTTCTTTGGAGGCGATGTTGTAGTTTGGTGTGGTCCTTTGTTCTTGATTGCTTTAGTCTTGTTCTTTAGAGTTGCAACATTCTTCTTTGGCTTTTCATTTTGATCAACTTCCTTCTTAGAATCATCCTACAAAGTTGTGAAGCTTGTACCTTCATCAACTGGAGCTTTACCATATTTAATTTCCTTCATTTTTGCTTCTTCATCTATCTTATCTTGTAAGTGTTCTTTTTACGATCCCTTGAATTTTTTGATCTCATCACAGGTTGCATCAAGATCTTCTTGATTTTGAGAAAGATCGTCTTGAAACCATTTTTCAAGATCTTCCTCCTTTTTTCTGCCGACTCAACCTGTAGCTTGAGAAGAGCGGTATTCTCTATGTCTCTGTTGAGAACCTGTATCTGTTCCTTCTGCTTCTCATTTTCAATCCTGAACCTGCTTATTTCTATTAAAGATGTTTCTAATTCCTTTTTCTTTTGGTCAACAACAGATATGTATCTTTGATCAGATTCCTTCCTTTGAATTTCTGCTTCTTGCATCTGTTGTGTGATCCTACTAATCTTTGCAAATGGTATGTCGATTTCTTATTTCTTCTATTGGACTTCTCTCTTGAGGTCTCGTGTCGTTGTATTATTGATTTCTTCCAATGCCCTTGAGTTGTTGGCATAGTTTTGGACAATGTTTTCCTTCTTCACTTCCTTACGTAGCGAGACTACTTCCGCTTCTAATGCTTCCCTTTCTCGGTTTCTTTCTTTCAACTTCTTGTGAAGTGACTCTTCAATACATTTGTGTTCTTCAAATTCAATTTTAGGACCTTGAACTTGTTCTTGAAGAGTATTGGGATGGATCTTCTCAACCTTAAGCTCTTTTATAAGCTTGATTACCTCCATAGAAAATTATTCTTTGGTCAACCCTTCTTATTTGTTGTTTGATACCTCTTGTTTATTGTGCTTGGCCATAAATAGTACTCTCTCATTGGCTTCTTCTTCACTGTCATTGTCTTCATCAGATGATGAGCTATCTTTGACATTTGAGTCACCTGCATATATATTATCAAGCTTGTCCCATACGTTTTTGGTGGTTTTTCAACCCAACACCTTATGATAAGTAGATTCAATAATTCCACTGATAATAATGTTATTTTCTTTTGCAAAATTTACCAAATTCTTCTTACCTTGTTCTTCTACAGCTAGTGTAAAGCCATTTTGAATAGTGTCCCATACTTCGTAACCTTGTGCCAAGAGATAAACCCCCATTCTTCCTTTCCAGAGTGCATAATTATTTTCATTAAACAGAGGTACACCATTCTTGGTAGGCTCCATGATCTCCTTTCAATTGTTAAACTTCTATTGAAGGAACCAAGCTTCGATACCAATTCTTGGAAATACTGAGAGGGGGGATGAATCAGTATTCTTTTCAATTAGTATTATTATTAATCTTTCATAGCATTAGTTAATCTTCAATTATTATCAGTGTTTGTACAATGATAGCAGAAGACAAAAGGAACAAAAATGCACACAGTTTTAAGGTGGAAACCCCCTCCGGGACAAAAACCACCTAAATGCTTTTCTAATAATTCTTTAATCTTAAACTCCAATTGAAAAGAAAGCCCCAAATTCCTAGAATCTAGAAAAGCATTCTTCTCCATCTCCCACTGGATGGATGCTCCAACACCCGAGATTTTTCAGTAGTCAACTAAATGGATGCCCCAACACCTAATGAGCTACAACTCACCCTAGCACAACCCTACCACCCTGAATTTTTCACAAGCTTGAACCTGTTGGTGACTTCAGGCACCAGCCTAGAACCACCCTACCACCCTACTACCCTATAGAAGAATAAAAGAAGAATGGAATCTTGTACTAGGGAAAATGGTCCACTTTACAATGATATAGAATGATGTAGAAGAAGAAGACGCACTAGACCATAACCCAACTATGACACAACCACCTAATGATGATCCTAGACCTCCTGAAACTGCCTCTTCACCTCTTGACAGATAGACACTTGTACAAATTTTACAATGATGCTTTTATAATGACTCTGTACAATGATACTTTTATAATGACTGTATGCAATGCTGCCCACTTGAATACTTCATGTGGTGAACTTCTTGTTGTTGTTCTACACCTTGATTACTGCTCTTGGCATGCTACCCTTTCTCACTCTTTAGAAAATTAGATTATGCATTGAGTCTTCTCTTGATGAATATATAATACTTGCAAAATGTCTTCAAAGAAATACCCATGAAGTGATAATAGCAAAACTTACCTCATCCTGCAGAGCATATGTCAGTTCTAAACAAAAACAACAAATTAGAATACAAAGAACCTAATGCAATTGTTGGCTTGTTGGGGCTTGACCTAGGTTCAGCGTTAGTTAGCCAAATAAATCCTTACACTACTGGCCCTTTCGGCATCAGCCCGCGGAGTGTGGACCAAAGTCTCACCCAAAGTAGTATGGGGGATGTTGGAACCAAGTTTCTGCACCCTGAGATGGTCGTGATGTTGGTTTATTCCTTCTATTCTTTCCTTCACACAGGTCACTTAGTTCTAGGGCTTGCCAGACTAGCGCTATATTCTGCCCTTCAATACCTCCACGAAAAGGTATGATTGACCTTCACACAACCCTAACCCGCGGCTCAGGTACTTTCGCATTGTTAGGGTAGTGATTCCCAAACTAGTCTAAGCATCTTACTTATCTTATTAAACAATCATAGTTAGCACCACGTAAAAAGATGTTCTTACTTGCGTTTACTTAACCATGTAATTACATACATTCACGCATCATATAATAATTATAAATGAAATTCATACATAACATGTCAAGATGCATTAACAAGAACAAAGACACAGAATTAGTAGAAATATTCTCTTTATTGATATCTTCAGATGATTACGGACTCTATCTGCCCTGCGCACATAGCTGCAAGGGTCTGCGCACTCTGTTGCGGACTTCTACCCTAGGCCTCTACGCACTCAGTTTTAGAGACTCTACCTACGCTATGACTCAAAACATAGACTTCTTGCTTCCTACCTATGACTTTCTAAGACTTATCTGAGCTACTTAGAGCTTAATTACTTAGTTCTTTTTATAAAATCCCATGGTCCTCGGACCATGGGTAGATATTTTACAGCCGACTTTACTTTACAAAAATAATGGTGGACAACCCTTTTGTGACTCATGACACCATCGCACTCCACAACCACAAAATGCGGAGACTTTACAATTTTATTACCAAATTTGACCCAAAACATGGGCTTTTAGCCCCAAAACTATCCTTGGGGGATCCTATTCCCAACAGGCCCCCAACACAAACATCATGACTCACCCTTAAGTCACTTGGTAGGCACGAAGATCTTTGTGTGAATTCCTTCCATCTCAACTCTTATGATCACAACCTCAGCCATGCACTATGTGGCCACCCGCTTCGTGTCTTCAACCATCTGCTTGGTCACTACTCCTGAACTACTAGCCTAAAGCTTCCATTGACTTTCTTGCAAAGTTGTAAGCTTTTCTTCAATAGAGCTTGTTACCATGTAAGCCTCATCTAGCGAGGGCTATATTCTTGACTTTAGCATTGATTCCTTGTGCAGCGATGCATCCACCTGTTCTTTCAGCTGCTTGGCCTCCTGCAACTTTGCTAGTCTCTATGTCAGCATGACGGTTCACGCTGTGCCCTTGACCTCATCATAGCGTTGTTGTAGCTCACTCTCTTCCATCTCTAGTCGCTATACATTGGGGTCCTCTTGCAAGCTTGGCAGGACCTCAAACGACTGCTCAAAAAGTTGCAAGCAATCTACTACTACACTGTCCACCGCTGTTACTGCTTCTGTGACAACAGTTGCCCACTGCTCCTTTACTTCTGGTAGAGTTGAAGGCTGGGCTTTCAACTATAATTCGTGACTTGCAGGTTCAGCTCCAACTTAACCTTCACCATCTCCATACGAGTATCATGCATCCCCGTAGCTATCTTGCAGATGCGAACTTTAACCGGCTCCTCCTCAAGAATGCCCAACTCTAGGACCATTCGGCATGCCTTTTCGACAACCTGCATAATGCACTTGTTTTGATTGGTTTCCTAGGTCATAGCAGCAATGGCAGAGTCTCGTTGTATTGCCATCTACTCATTGTTGATCCGTTTCTCACTGATCACCTGGAGGGCGCGGTTCTCACAGGCCCTCAGTTCTGCAATTACTCCATCCTACACGAGGTGGGGCGCTTCACCCGGGAGTGTTGCCAGATTCAACCCTACTCCCTTTAGGGCACTGATAGTGGGCCTATAGGCTTCGTTCTTCATGGTTAGTGCTCCATCAAGCAGCACCATAACACTGGAGGCCTTTGCGTGCAGCATCTCGACAGCCTGTTAAGTGCCAATAGCAAGGCTAGTGGATAGCGTGCCAGCCTGAGACGCGTGGGTTTGTAGCTCTTGTAAGCCTATCTAGATAGCCCCCAATATTATCTGTTTCTACTGCTCAAACTGTTGCAGGGCCTCCTTGGTGGCATCCCTCACTTTTCACTGATATCATGCAAATCGCCCTCTGTGAGGGTGATGGGGTCCAGTGATGTCTTGTTAGCCTTTGATTTCTTCCTAGACCCTCCTTTCTCCTACTCTGTTGGGCACTTGATGCAGGCGGATGTCTCCTGTGGGCCGCTTCGTGCTACTCATCTGTCTCCTCCTCTGTCTCAGGTGAAGGTGACCACGTGCCTTTGTCAAAGCCTTGCTTTGTCCCACCTATTTGCTTCCCTATTTGTTGAGTGGAATCGCACTTCACCTGGGCCTTTTCAGTGGCCTCCTTTTTCCTCTTTTTTTCCAGCTGTGTCATCTTAAGATTGGCCTCCTCCTTCTTCCTCTTTGTGACAGACTTGCTTCCTCCCACCGCTAAGTCTGTTGTATCATGCCAATCTGTCGGCCATTGATCAAGTACTGCATCAAGGGAACCATCTGTTGCCAGGTAATGCAAGTCATACCATTTTTGTGTAGCGTCCTTCCGCACCCTGATGGATAATGATGAAAATCAAATTTAAATTATGTGTAGCCCTGTAAGTTGGCATACACCGTAGGTGACAATCACGACTTGTGATTGATGGCCATGTGGATGTTCATTTCCATCAAGATTCAGAAGATTTTGCTGTCCTTGATTCTCTTCACATCCTTGGTCACCCACAACGAAGCATACTTCGCTGCTTCTAGTAGGTCTGGAGCGACTGAAGGGAATTGCTTGTCCTCTGGCAACTCCCACACTACTAGCACAATTGACAACAAGAGCCATGCGTAGTGGAACGTCTTGCTGAGCTCCTGCACTTCACAGTAGTTTGCTAGGAACACTCCATGAAGGTAGTCTGACCAGTTGAACTGGACTCCTTCAGCGCATTGGGTTGCTAGCATGATGACAGGTGCCGGCACCTCATCGGTGCGACACTTCCTCATCACTTTCCGTGCTAAAATATGTGCAGCTACCTTTATAGCAGGGTCACAGATGCTGGATATGGCATATCCACGTGGTTTTCTCACTAGATTAAACTTTTATTTCATAGATTCCGCGAGGGCCTACTCACCACCTTTTCTGCCAAATATCATGGCCTGATTCTCTCCTGTGTAAGGAAATCGCGTGATCCAGTGGATCAACCTGTTTGTGATGGGTATTGGCTCCTCCAGCCACAAACACCCATCATGCACCAAGCACAGTAGCTGACTGATGACCAATACTATAACCGGGGTGTGATTGTAGTGCAACACCCAAAGCAGGTTGAGCAACCCTACCTTGTCTACTCCTCTGAGCCACCTCCGTGACTCCAATGTAGTCATTCCACTATTCGTATCAATGATGTGGCACATTAGTTGCTCGGTCACCAGGTGTGGGAACTTCACATGATCTGCCAAGTCACAGTCCTCAAGTTTCAATAGAGGAATCCGCCCCAAGTGTGGTCCTTCAAAAACAATCGCATCTGACAATAGAGGGGTTTGTAGGGGGGTCTTTCTCTCATCGATGTCTTTCGGCACCTTGGTCTTTCCCTTGCGTGGAGGGACATAGTTAGGCAATCGAGTGATAGGGTCAGCACCCTCGGCTTCAACCTCCTCCACTTCAACTCCCACATCCTCATCATCCATCAGGATCTCTTCCATTTCTTCCTCTTATGGCTCTAAATTTATAGCTTTTCCCTTCTCCTGTGTGGTGGGCTTTAGTGGGTTTCTCCTCGATGATGCACGCACAAGTATTACAGGCTTCTTACTCTTTTCATCTTTCATGGTCTCCTTGGTTGGGGTGGGCTTTGGTCTCAGTGTTCTTTGTGATTTAGGGACTTCTATTAATACTTCTGCCTCGATCTCCATTTTTGGCATCGACTCCTCTTCTACTTCTTCGATATCCATAGTTTCTGTGGGTGCCAAAATAACGCTTTCCAACAGTGCTCGCGATGTCTCTGGTAATTTTTCAAACACTGCAATCGCTTTCAAAGCCTTGAATAATTCTCGGTTCATGTGTTCTTGAGAGCTCAACAACTCAATTCTCAAAATTCAAGTGTTTTTCACTGGATAGCCACCTGTAATTTATAGGGCATTTTGAATTCAAATCCGACCATTCACCTCAAATTCGGTTCATTAATGCCAAATTGGTGGCAGATCTTCAAGGATCTGACCCATAAATTTCATCTTAAATTCCGACCACCCACTCCATTTGGTTGCATTTCTACCATCAAATCATGAACAGTGACTAATGGTCACTTTTCGGCTGACCTGCGCAATTTCTCCCTGGGTAGCATAGCTCCCTTCACATTGTCGCGAACCTTGTGACACTTCCTTGCTTCACATAATCCTCCAATCGCACAAGTCATCAACCCGGGCTATGTATTTTATTGTCCCGTGCCTCCTTTTAGCTACCTGGAGCACTAAGACTGCACTACCTTCATCTAGTCACATGGTCAGACTGCTAGTGTATGGCTTCAAGCGACTGCCATTCACTTTTCCTGGGAAGGGATCTCCATTCAATTTGACCAACTGAACTACTCCTCCATCGGTAATCTCCTTAATGACATAGGTCCCTAACTAGTGCATCTTGAACTTCCCTGGAAATTTATCAAACTTGCTTTCATATAAAAAAACCAGGTAATTTACCTTAAAGGTGTGCAGCTTAATGTGTCGATCGTGCTAGGATTTTTCACGCAGCTTTTGGACCTGTTGGTGAAATATAGCTAGAAATCTCTCTTCCTCAAGCTCAGCCAATTATGCGAGCCTCTCCTCTAGGAATCTACGATCCGTCACACCCATGAGTGTCGCTATGCACAGACTAGGCACAATATATTCCATGGGCATTATTGCTTCAACACCATAGATAAGCCGAAAGGGTGTTTGTCCAGTCAACTTCTTGCATGTTGTCCAATAGGCCCATAGTACTGTGGGTATGTGTAGGTCCCAACCACTTTGATAATCATTTCAAACCTTGGTTAGCGCGTTCTCTAGCACTTTCTTGAATGCTGCCACCATCCCATTAGCCTACGGGTGATAAGGCATGCTCTTCTGGTGATATACCTGAAATTCCTCTGTCAGCGCACTGATCATCTCATTCAGAAAGTGCGTACCACGATCACTCATCAAAATCTTTGGACAGCCAAATCGCATCGGTACATAATCAAAAAGGAACTTCACAGCAGTTATGCCTGGCAATCCTTCACATGTTGTGCCTCTACCTAATGAGTCAAATACTCCATCGTCATGATAATGTACCTTACTCCCGTCTTTCCCTGGGGCTGAATAGGTTCCACAAAATCTATCGCCCATTTCTCAAAGGGTTGTAACGTCATCTGTAGATTCAGAAGCATCTCATCCCTACACAATGGCTTGCCATTCCTTTGACACACATCACATTCTTTGTAGTAAGCTTTTGAATCCTGATGGAGGGTTGGCCACCATAACCCTGCGCATAGAATCTTCTGCGCAGTCGTTGTCCCTGCATAATGTCCTCCTGCGATGCCCCCATGAGCGTCTGTGAGGATGCTGCTTCTTCCAAAATCAAGTACATATTGTCCCAATATCTTATCAAACCCCATTTTGTACAAATGCCCAGCAATGACAGAAAAATCTGTCATGCGCACCACTAACTCCTTCTGTTGGACAGCATATCCCTCCAATATAGTCCCTATTGTTAAGAAGTGTATTATATCCTCAAAATGACCATCCGTGACAACCACTACAAATAGTTGTGCATCAGGCAATCCTTCTTCCAAATTAGTGGGCTCTTCCCCTGTTTCGATAGACAACAGATGGTCTTATCCCACATTCAGTCGTCCAAGATACACAATAACTTCAAAATCATATTCCTAAAACAATAACAGCCACCAGCATATTCTCCCCCCAACATAGGCTTATTGACCAAGTAATTTAGCACGGAGTGGTCCGTATACATCCTAAAATGGCCTTTCAGCAAGTAGTGTCTAAACTTCTGAAGCGCATATACTATAGCTAACCATTCATGCTCGGTGGTGGAATAGTTCTTCTCCACCTTAGATAACCTTCTACTTGCAAACATGATAGGATGGCCCAAGTATCCTCCACTAGCCTGTGTAAGTAATGCTCCCAGCGCTATACATGACATGTCGACATGTACATGAAATTCCTTCTTCCAATCAGGGAATACTACAATTGGCGCAGTGACCATCTTTTCTTTCAATAAATCCAAGATCTTCATACAGTCCTTGTTCCAGCAGAATGTGACATCCTTCTTTAACCATTTCTCCATAGGCACAGTGATCTAGGCATAGCCTTTGATAAACTTTTTGTAATATCCCATATGTCCTAGGGTAGCACGCAGCTGTTTCACACTCCTCAGCACTTCCAAGTTTGGTATCACCACGATCTTTGCGATATCTACCATTAGTCCCTATCTACAAACCACATGACCTAGCAGGGTCCCAAAAGGAACATAGAACAGGCACTTCTTCAGATTGAGCGCTATTTGGTATCTTCGACAGATATCCAGCATTAGGTGCAAGCTTGCTGTTAGAGTCGGTCTTGTCAGTCCTCCGTCAGAGATCAAAACTCTTTTTGCATTTCATTTTTAGGTGTCTCGCTCCATTCACTCAGCTGCATTCCGCTAGGGGCATGCCATTATCTGACAAAAGGGCCTTATCATTCATTCCCCTCATGTCTTGTACCTGCTGGCTTAGGTCTTTTCATCAATGTGTATTAAATTCCATGACAGTCAATGTTTGATCTTTTAATGGACGAGAGTCATTTCGGTCATTAAGTCTAAGGATTAGTCATTTTGTCTTCAAACAATGTCCAATAAAGCCAGCAAGGCTAGAGGGAGGCTCTTATAAAGTTGTGATTCAAAGATTTTCATCATCATATTGATAGATTACGACTGTTCTTCAAAACTTTGTTTTGAAGAAAAGTCAACAGTTTGTCATTTGTAATAATTTTCAAAAGTTTCTCAGTGGATTTCTCCAAGCGCAACCTTGGTCTCCTTAGCAAAATTCCATGTTGGCTACCCCTGCAAAAAATTGCCAAAAATTTCATCATTTTAGTCAAAGAAATCAAAAGGAAGTGTGAAAAGCAGAGTTGTATTAATTGTGAAAAAGCGCCAAAGTGAAAACATTACAAAATGGGTTTTGGAGAAAGAAAAAATCAAATCCAACTCTTGCAAGATATTTCTCCAAGTATATAAATCATTTGCACCAATTTAAATTCATGAAATCTTATAGCAAAGCCGAATTTGGAGGTTGAAGAACAAACCGCCGTTTGAAAGGCCGTGACTGGTTAAAGGTTGGAGCGCGGTGCACAGGTGGAGGAGCACGGCACACATAGAGCGCGTGGCGCACTGGGGATTTCCGCCCAGTGTTAATTTGAATGGGTGCGACGCACATAGAGGGCACGTCGCACTAGGTTCTTGGCGCGGCGCACACAGTTCAGAGCCCGAAATTGTGTCAAATATTTTCAAATTTCTCATCCCTTGTGTGGAGTTGTCAGGTAGGGCCTTCTATTTTGACATTGCCTCAGATTTTATGATAAGAGATGGTGGTGTAAGGGTGAATAAAGGTTGAAACAAAAATTCATACCCAACACAAACAAATTTTCTGCCAGGGTTTTGGAGCTCACAGTTTGTTCACCAAGGACTCCCCTCCTTCACCATCCTCCCTTGTTGCCTCATTTCCTACCCCCCCACCAAGTTGATCAATCCTACATTACATTCAACATCCAAAAAACCCTAGCCCTTATTAAAATATCCTCAACCCTATATAACTAATCCCAAACCCTAAAACTTATACCCATATATAGAATCCCCCTCCTCTCCCTAATTAAAATTATCCCAATAATTCTCATTCCTCAATATTGTTTCCCCTTCCTAACAATCCCTAACAGTCCCTGTTGCATTTATTTTTTCCCTTGGTGGCAGAAATTGAAATACAACACCAAAAAGAGCAGTTCAAGCACAGTTCATACACAGCAGTCATCTTGTCTTTAAGGTATTTTGTATAGCAGTCATGGCTTCTGATCATTCATCGGACTATGAGGTGGAAACCCAAAGTGACTCTCCCTTGGAAGAACAGGCACCCCGAAGGCCTCATAAAAGTGGTAGACATGTTAGAGAAGAACTGACCACCCTTACAGAATTGCAAGCCTACCCTCTTGCTATGTCCTGTCTTCAGCATCAGTCATGCTATGAGTTTTGTCAAAAGGTGGCTAGTGTCCAATTTCATCATGAGTTGGCTCGTCTTTTTGTGCTACACTTGCACGGAGATCAAGCTATCTTGGCTGGCGTCACCTTCACACTTACACCAGAATCTGTTTCATTAGCAACCGGTATACGGAACATTGGTGAACAATGGCACAAGAAACAGAAGATTGACCGGCAGCATTATGAGCCATACATCAAAACCAGTTTCTTAAGGCAGCTCAAGAGAGTGTTTCCATTCCGGTATCTGAAAGATGAATATGCTCCACTAATGAGATTGATTATGAAATATTTCAGCTGTGAGGGGCGATTCTCTCGTCTTTATGCTTATCACATCAAGTTGCTCATGCATTTCACCAAAATACGGATGATGAACATTCCGTATTTCATTTGTCGGAACATAGAGAGGATGACCACCTTTATACAGCGCAAAACACCTCAGCAGCAACTTAACAGTGTGTATCATTTTGCTCTCATCAAGATTTTGGTGGTTCATCAGCTTGGATTGCAGGGCATCACTTGGGATGATTTCATCTCGCGTGATTTCTTCAGAGCTTCACGGGGAGTATCAGAGGTTAAGCATGAGGGTGAACCTTCTCATCGGTATGAGTGCCATGAGACTGCTAGTGTGCCGGTTTTCATCACATATCAGAAAGGCACCAGATGTTTGTTTGCAGCGGCAAAGCGAGTGTTATCTCCACCCGGGGTGGAAGGGGCCTCACTTCCTCCATCAGCATCACAGGAACAGGACAAAGGAAAGGAGCCAATGCAGGATGAGGGGCCTTCAAGTGAGCCATCAGGTGAACAAGAGACCGACTTCATTCTCCTTCATGATGATGATACAGATACAGGTCCACAAAGCGCCAAACTTAGAAAGATTATCCAGGAGTAGCAATCAGAGATCGAACCCTTATCCCTTGAATTGGAGAGGGCTAAGTGGAACATGAAATATCTGGAGCAGAGGAGCAAATAGCTTGAGGATCAGCAAGCGATCATGGAGCTACAAAACATTCGTGAGAATCGCCAAGCTGCGCAAAGGAGAAGAGTTGAGCTCACGTCATTGGAGCAGGAGATTAATGAGGATCGGGAGGCCAATCTCGAGAGAGTTAACATGCACTTAGAGAGGCTACTGGACAAGGCTGACAAGGACCATGCATTGCTGAGACACATGGCTTTCCATTACATGGCGCGAAACAAAGTGTGCAAGGCCCGAATCAGGAATTTGAAGGCGAAATTGAGGAAGGCAATCAAGAAGAAAAAGAGGCAAAGGGAGCTCGATCGACTTCAGATATTGTCCGAAGCCTCTTTAGCCCAGCATAACACTTAATAAGGAAGCTCCATCCCAAATTTCGAGAAATTTGGGGCAGTTTTGGTATTTTTGGAAATTTTTGTGCAAAAAAATAGGGTTTTTCTCCCTGTGCGTCGCGCCACGTGACGCGCGCTTACAATAGGAAGCTCCAAATGACAAAAGGTTTACATTTTTGGATTTTCCATGGAAAACCATGACTTTTGGTGCATTTCTAAGAAGTTTGGGCCAATTTTGAGTCCTTAGGAGGTCAAAAACACCCAAAAAATGACCTCTCTGCCCCTATTTTGACACACAGGAAGCCGTCTTGGGAGATTGCAGTTTTGGAGGGGAAAATGGGCACCAAATTCAGAAATTTCACTTGGGTTGGAGAGTAGATAGGTATGGATTTACAACAAGCACACTTGGGCTCAATTTTGACTTTAGAAGGTGCCTCAAAACCAACGCGAAAGTAGCGTGAAGCATACAGTTTTTGGCGCGGCGCACAGAGACCCAAAGGCCAAAATCACTCCCGCTTCGCGAAATTTCGATTCACAATTTTCTCCAAGTGGGCCCGCTCATTTACAATAAATTTTTCCCAGCATCAAAGGAAAAGTTTAAAAAACATTTTTGGCTTCTATTCAAGTGGCCAAATGAAGGCGAACAGCCACCCAAAAAATCTACGCTCATATTTGTTTTTTTCTAATTGGTCTTCATAGAAAATTAAATGTAACTGCTGATGGTTGGCTCTTCATTTCCTGGGTTGATCGAATTTCTCATGGAAAAGCTTAAATATTGTATTGACATTCATTTTGTAAAGGGTTGGAATTTCTGGGAAACTGTGGGAGAGAAACCCAGTCACTCACTATACATTTTGACAGAGAATTAATGAAAGATTGCAGCTCTGGTTCATGAGATTCCTGTGGCGTGAGTTTAGCAAATGTATCTTCTTTATGTTTCATATGTATTTCTTTATGTTTCATATTTTCATTCATATTCATTTCTAGTGAAAGCTTTCTAAGTGAAAAAGGTAGAATTCAGTGTACTGCTCTGCCTTGGGATAGTTTTCACGTTCTATGTTTTCTTCTGTTGAAAAGGATTCATGTATTTATGCCCTTTTCACACTCTAAAACAATCTCTCCACTTCATGTTATTTCAAATCTAATTTCTAGACTTTCCACCTGTCTTGCCTCACGAAATAACCTGCATCTTTGAGTTAAATTCTTTGCTTATGCTGTTCCTTGGCCCCACACATCCCAGAAAACTCAGTCATTTATCAAAATACCTCCATCATATTTATTTACCTAGCCTAAAATTAGTATTCATTCTTGAGTCATCTCAGACCCTATTGTTTATTTTCCTGAGTGTGACCCAGAGAGAGCCCTCTCTTGTTCTAGTAGGGCTAGCTACCAGACTGAGCGTGGCTTGCGGTTACCCTGAATTTTGCCTTCCTTTAGCCTAAGGCAGATTTAGGCCCTAACACTTGCTACATGGCATTTCACCAGCCCAAACACAGTCCAATCATCAAAGTATACTTCCAAGAACTTATGAATAAACTCCTTGAATGCAGCAATGACTATGCGTGAGAAAATCGCAGGCACATTCTTCAATCCAAACGGCATTACAGTGTACTAAAAACGCCCCCACTCAATCACGAAGGTTGTCTTGCTCCTATCCTTTGGCGTGATTTTGATTTAATGGTCCCCAGAGAACCCATCAGTGAAGGAATATGCTTCTTGGCCACCTACATTGCCCAGCATTTCATCAGTGAATGGAGTCGAGAAAGGATCATGTACGCAAGCGTCATTCAACTTTTTGAGATCCACGCATATCCTTATTTCACCCTTCTACTTCTTCTCCTGTACCACCATTGGGCTTACCCAGTCAGATTCTTCCACAGGCTCAATGATGTATACCATGAGCATCTTTTCTAACTCTAAGTGGACCTTCTCCTTATACTTTGGATTGAGACAGTAAGGTCTTTTCTTAACCAGCTTCGCGTCGAGCTTCAACTTTATCTTCATAACACCTAGGTGCCCGATTATCCCTTTTAGATAGGTAAACTTGGTAGGGAATAAATCCTTGTATTCACGGATCAATTCAATGACCTTATCCACCGTCGCGTCATCCCAATAATCTCTAATCTTCACGAATTTGGGCTCTGCCTCCATACTAATGTTTACCTGTTTTGTTTTCAGAGGTGCAATTATATCAGGATTTTCAACCTACGGTTCTTGAACCTCATGGTGACCTTCTGTTTCAAGGATGTTAATCTTTTGTAGATCATCATCCTCTTCTTTAGCTGTTACATTATAGAATTCTAGTGTGTGACTCAGCTACGTAGCCCACTTAGGCTGAATCAGGTCCAAAGGATCCTGCGGTATCCTAAAGATTTTTTCTTTCACCTCTTATAGCACCTCATCAATACAGTGAAACCCGTCTTCAAAGTTGAATGTCATTATGAATCCTTCACGCAGAATATCCCATTCACCTATACCATGGCAGAGCTCTGGTTCTACATACCAGTTCATCGGGACGACATCCAGGGTGTGACAAAACAAGTGCACCCATTTAGGTTGGGGATTATCTCCATAGGCCTAAGCCCATTTGGCCAAGTCCGCATGCGGATCATCCTTCCCATCATATTTGTCTATTATTCACACCTTCGGCTTCCCAAAGCATGTCCTCATCATCCTTCTACATTCGTGCCAATCATCAAAGCTTCCCTTGTGCGTACCCCACCATCTTGCAGGCGTAGCGCGTAGTGCCCAGTCCAACGCTTGGAAGCACTGCTCTTCTGGTAGCTCCCTTTCAAATGCATCCAAAAAGATATCTACATCATTCAGGCCATCATAAGTGGGCAGGTTTCTTACCTCTGATGACACACAGTGCAGTGACTGGGTCATCATGTTACAGCTTAGTGTAGTTACCTCATGTAACCAATTCTGCCAGTTCTCTAATTCTTCATCAGAGTTCGAGGTGCATGAACTCTCATGATCCCATGTAATTCTTCCATCCACCATTGGATTCACCCAATATTGGTCTCGCATTTTTATCTTATAGATACAGTGTAGATCGTCATCACTTTCATAATTGTAGACTGGTTCAGTATAGCACAATCCCTCAGCAGGATCTAGGGGTACTATCACATGGAGTAATTTCTTCTCAAATATCATCTTTCTATTCTTTAGGTTGATTACCCCATTCATATCAGTAGCCCAATAAATTCCAAGGAGCACAAGATAAGGGTTGTTGTCATCCACAATTTCTATTACTTCAAATTCAGCCAGCACGCTCACACCTTCAATATCTATAGTCACCCCTTTCATCCGCCCCATGGGTATGATCTTCTGCTAATTTGCCATACTTAGATGAATTGGAGACCACTGTAGTGCAGGTCTCCCCATCCGTTCCCAAGACTGCTTCGGTAGGATGTTCGCATCTAACCCCAGCTCCCAAATAACCTAATCCATTTCATACTCTCCTATCTATGTGGTCAGCCTCATCTCGTGTCCTATCCTTGTTTTATGCTTACCTATCTTTTGTACTATGCATGGCTCACCCAAAGTGTTTCTAGTGCATCTATTTATGAGCTCCTGTAACCCCTTCACAGCCTTGCTATCGCATAGTAACTTCATATAGGTCTCCAGGAAGGTTGTAAGCATAGAAGGGTCCATCTCCTGATCAAGCTTATCCTCACTTCTTGAGGTGGAGGCCTCAATGAAGCTCTTCTTCGCTTCCATGAATGTTTCACATGCGTGCTCTAAATCGAATCCAGCCTCCTTCATCGGAGCCTTGCGAACCCATGTGTTGTCTTCAGGTTGTTTCCCATTTTAATATCTTCTTGTAATTCCACATCAAACCACTATATTCACATTTAGATCCTCTTCATTTGGCTTGGAGCTCTTCATCTACAGGTTCTGAGTTGATTGAGGTGGTAGTGCCCCTTTGTCACATATCCTTCCTATCAGCATAGGACAGTCTTCTGTTTCATGATCAAATAGAGTGCAATACTTGCACGACAAATGTGTTGGGTTAGTGTAATCGTGGGCATAGTTTCCTAGTCCTTCGCAATTGTAGCAAATCAACTGTTCCTGACCTCTGTTAGGTCCTCCTCCGCCTCGGCCTTGTCCATGCCCCTGGAAGCCTGTCTGTGCCATTCCCGCGCTCTGGTCAGGGGGCCACGTTTCTACCTGAACCCTATAGGCGAGAGTTCTATTCATCATTAGTTCATAGCTTCTGCAATTACGCTCAACATGCCCTATCGACCTACAGAAGTTGTAGAACAGTTGTTACGGAGTCTGTACAAACTTTTGTAGCAAATGACAGTGATCCATGGCATGTTTTCCTACTACCTGACATATAGTGCACCACAATGCAGGCCCCACACTCGGTCCTACCTGAGCTTCCAGACTCAAATGCATCAGTCCTCCTTCTACAATTTCGTTCGCAAAGACCGGGCAATGGTATTTTTCATGCCCCTGACCCTTGCATTTCAGGCACCATACCTCTTCACGCACCTCTGGTCGAACTGTTATGTCCTGCTTCAAACTTTGCATCTCAAGGCAAAGATTTTTCAATTGTGCATGGATCTGTTGAACCCCTAGATTCGTATCTTGTGTTGATGTTTCATGTAGTCTCATTACAATCTCCAAGGCCTCTGCCTGAGTTGTTATCTTCTATTGTGACAGCGCAACCCTTAGGTGTGGTAGGAGCGAAGGCACAAACCATTCGTGATGTTGTTTGTCTGTTAAGTTCATGTTAGCTTCACGGATTTTACACTTCAACCTCTAATCTAATTCCCAAGGTGTCTTGCCTGGTTGCATTTTGATTTCCTTGAACCCCACAATCGATTGTGCCTCAGATTTAGGCCTATTGAATTCTTTGTTCAGCGCGTTTTGGATGTCTACCACTCTAGCATTTGGGTTATCATTAGATTACTTGATGTACCAGGTTAGCACGTGATCCTACAGAGCACTAACCAGGGTTTCCTTCTTCATGTTATCATATGTAACACCCTAAGCTTCCGATACAGCTTTTACCACGAACCAAAACTGGTCCGGGTCCTCATTTCCCAAGCCTTTGAACAAAGGCATCTTTACTGAATTTGCCATACTAAACTACGGTGGAGGTGGAGGTGGTATAGGTGAAGTCACAGGAGATGGTGGTGAAGTTGAAGGTGGAGTGGGTGGAGGTGGCAGTTGCGGGAATCCTTATCTTATTAAATGAATAGCACTTCGCGGAGAAACCTGCACTATTCCCTCTTCATCACCTCGCAAAGGTAAAATCAATTGACTACATTCAGGACCCTTTCTTCCTTCGTTCCTGTAAATTTTTCCACTTTGCATAGCTCCAAACATCAAGGTAGCTGCATAACCCGTTTTTCGCATAATAACATTTTCATCTAGATATTCAAATATTTCACGTACTTACCTCGCGGACCTTTGAAAAAATGTCACTCCACCTCACTTTAGCTGACTGAGGTGTCGACGCAAATTCAATTACAAATCCTCCTATGATGCGATCGATCCAATGATTGAAAACACGAGTGATCTTATTCTCAGATGCTTCCAATCTCTGCACTAGCTCTGGGGTCCAAACAATAGGACCCTCAAGTTTCCACCTTCCTTGGCTATCTGCTAGATTCGCGATCCACTCATATAGCTCAACCGGAAAAGAACAGAAAAATACCTCATGTATTTTTGTATATAGGTACCTGTCCAATCATTGTTCCTTTGTCAGTCATGGACTTCTATTCTCCTGTGTTGCGAATACGTGGATCTTCCTATCCAACCAGTCTCTGATCTCTTTCTTAGTTGAATTCCAGTGATACAACATTAGACATCTCTTATGCAGATTCCGATCTCGGCAACGAAACCATTTTTTGGCTTGTTGGGGCCTGAACCAGGTTCAACGTTAGTTATCCAAACAAATCCCTACACTACTAGCCCTTTCGGCATCATCCCGCGAAGCGCGAACCGAAGTCTCACCCAAACTAGTATGGGGGGATGTCGGAACCAAGTTTCTACACCAAGAGACGGTCATGGTGTTGATTTATTCCTTATATTCCTACCTTCGCACGAGTCACTTAGTTCTAGGGCTTGCCAGATGAGCCCTCTATTCCTCCCTTCAGTACCTTCGCGAAAAGGTATGATTGACCTTCGCGCAACCCTAAGCTGCGGCTTAGGTACTTTCGCACTGCTAAGGTAGCATACTGTGCAAATTCCAAAAATAGTCTAAGCATCTTACTTATCTTATTAAACAATCATAGTTAGCACCACGTAAAAATATGTTCTTACTTGCATTTACTTAACCAATGTAATTACATACATTCACGCATCATATAAGCATTATAAATAAAATTCATACATAACATGTCAAGATGCATTAACAGGAAAAAAGACACAGAATTAGTACAAAGCTTCTCTTTATTGATATCTTCAGATGATTACAGACTCTATCTACCCTGTGCACACAGCTGCAGGGGTCCACGCACTCTGTTGCGGACTTCTACCCTAGACCTCTGTGCACTTAGCTGCAGAGCCTCTACCTACGTTACGACTCGAAACTTAGACTTCTTGCTTCTGAGCTATGACTTTCTAAGACTTATCTGAACTACTTAGAGCTTACTTACTTAGGTATTTTTATACAATCCCATGGTCCACGGACCATGGGTAGATCTTTAACAGCTAACTTAACTTTACAAAAATAATGGCGGACAACCCTTTATGACTCATGACACCTTCATGCTCCATGACCACAAAAAGCGGAAACTTTATCATTTTATTACAAAATTTGACCCAAAACATGGGCTTTTAGCCCAAAAACTGTCCTTGGGGGATCCTGTTCCCAACATAAATTAAGATATGAACATGCATATACAAAAGATACTTACCTGGATCTTACCTATGTTGCATCAATTTGCTGTACCTTGCTCTTTGCTACCGTAGAAAGTCTGGTCCTTTGCAGCCCTTGACAACACTTGATCTAGTTTTTTCTTGCTTTCTAGGGGCACTATATTGAATCTGATGTATATCTATTATTTCAAATCCCCAATATGTGATCTTCGGTCCTATAGTAGCCCTCTGAGTCTTCTTTCCAATGCCATAGGTTTGACCCGATTTGGATTCTTCAAAACAAAGTTATGCCCAATCTCTCACAATGACCTGATTATGGACTAATTCAGTGGAGCTAACTTGTATGGCATGCCACATGTCATTGTTTCCTCCTTCCGCTCTAAAATGGATACACAGAAAACTACAGTCTATGCACTATCTACCACTTTTTACATGATTCCAATCCACTTCTCAGAGAGAGAGTTACGACAATTTTCCCAAGGTCACCTCTTTGAGATGAAATTCGAGAGCCTGCAAAAGCCCAAATTCCATAGATCATATCTCCGAAAATCTAGCGAACCAAGCTATGAAATTCTGTCATGACATTTGTTGTAGCATCCATTGTCATTTTAATTTTATTTTTAATTTTATTACAAAAAAAAAAACAAATATTATGTTCTAACAGAATTAAAAGAAAATGTGGAAATCCAAAAGAAGTGATTTATTTTATATTCTTGATGGCTTTTGAACGTGAGAAACTGAGGAGAAGACCTGAGTCATCCGATCGACAGGCAACAGATATAACATTAATCATGTGCTAACAAGCGTGAAGGATAACTCCAAAATCATACGTGAGAAATTATAAAACCGAGTTAAAACCTTAGTTAATCAGGGTCATATGCTTAAAGGATTCAGATCTGACGGTAATCACATGGTTAACAAGGAGGAAGTTTAATCCAAAAAATGGATGCAATAGTTTATGGAATGTGATTTAATCCATTGAAGTCTGGATCAATCACAGCCACTCATCAAGAAGGGACAAGATCCGATGGATATCGTGTCAAAAAGTGCACGAGTTTTATTATAAATTTCGGACCTGATAAGTCTATGAACTGCAGCTTTGTTTCCTTTTAGTTCTGTGGGGAAGGTAAAGGTTTGTGGAAAAGGCAGACCCGATATGTTCTGAACTGGAGTTTATTTCCTTTTGGGTTCCGGCCATAAGCGTTTAAGGATGGATCGATGGTGATTGGTCGGGTTTCTTTGTGATTCCACCAATTAGAACGCTTTCGATATATATGTAGGCAATAAGGGTTTCTTTATGTTTCCACCAATCAAAACACTTTCGATATATACGTGGGCCCATAACCCATAGGTCCATGCACAGAATTTTTTAAAGATGCAACTTTGTTGTGTTAAAGAATTTTAGCTATCATCAGGACATCTACAGGATTACAGCTTGCAGAATACAGGACCACATACTCAAGCCATAGATTCGAACAATGAGCAGCCATCACCAATCATATTCTAATTTCTGTTACTTCTTGTTATTTTGTTTTCTTGAGAAGAATGAGGTGTCTTTTACCTCCAATGTAATATTTGTAATGACTTTACTTTAGACAGTTAAGAGATAATTAAGGGTTCGAATTTTGAAGAACCTGGGAGACTAGGCTATTGTATTCTTGATAAAACTGATGATTAATGAAAGAATCAGGGGATTTCCACACATTGTTGGGTATGATTTTTAATTTCTTTGTTATGTGTCATCGTGTACCTTCCTTTCTTTAAGTATGGTAATGAATTTGCAGGTCTTTTTTTCTTACATGAATGAACTTAAAATTCCTTAAAAGAGCGCTCTTGTACTTAAAGTTCCTACTTCTACATTTCTTCTTAAGTTACAGATAACAGTTTCTGCGAAAAATAGCATATTGTCTCTAAATTCTCAAAGAATTCTTCACTCAACATTTATATTCAGCAATCATATGGCATTCTGATACTTTCATATCACCTAAGTATTAAGGGTTAAAAGTCAGGTCCTTCAGGCCCTTCACTTGAGGATACATCAAACAAATAAGTGACAAGAATAATAAACATTAATGTCTTAAGCACAGTTTCTACACATCCAAGAAATTGGTTTCTTAAGGGACAACAATGTTCATCCAAATTTTGGCGCAAATGGGTTTTAATTTCAGCATCTAAGACTTCCCAGAAATAAAGGTATAGCGAAAATTCCACGATCACTACTTTTGGAGGATATATGAGATTTCTTTTTATAGAGTTGAGAGGGGCTTCTATAGAGAATGTTGGAGGGATTTTAGGATCTTAAAAAATTATTAATTATTGATTATTCAATGACAAAAATCAATGATAAATGTGATGCCACAACCCCATGTGGATATAGCCCACTAATTGGGGTTACTAACTTCAATCTTGAATAACTTACAAACCGTGAGGAATTACAAGGAGAGCTATATACCGATAGAAAGATATTTTTGAATAGAGTATTCCATAATGGTTATGAGATGAGAAACCATGAATGATGATGCCCAATGTGCTATGGAAGTTCAGGGTCATCCTTGGTGCATCTTGGCTTGACATCAATGACAACCTCATATCATCTTTAGATCAACAGTATCGCCATGCATTCACATTCACATTTTCTTTCAGTTGCCCATCAGCAAGTCTGGGCAGCCTTGGCCCAGAATATGCCTCACCAAGGTAGTATTGCACAATCCTAAGAGGGAAGGCTCTACCTTCCTCTCGGAAAATGTGTGTTTCTGCCCAGTGACTATCCTCCAGTTTTGCATTGTGCAATTCTAAGGGAGAATGATTGCTGACCCATAAAATTGTGTAATGTAGTCACTAGGCCTGCAACCATTACTAGTTGGAATTGCGCATTGCACAATCCCAATAGGGAGCAGGCCAGTCTGGATTGCAAATTGCACAATTCTAGTAGCCATCTAGGCTCATAGCAGCCCAGACTACCTTTTGCGCAATTCTGGCATCCAGTCTCCCAGCCTCCCAGGAAAAATTACACAATCCTTTCCAACCAATCCCTAGGAATGTTGAATGTAATTCCTCAAGTTTTCTTTGGTTTTAGCTCACAGATTTCTTGCCATGCATGTTGCTATGTCTCCAAATCTAGTAGGTGTTCGTCTGCCTCTCGGTAGTTCAGGATCAATGGCCTCCAAGAGAGCAGGATCAAAGGATAGTGACGGAAGTGCAACTGGAGCAACAGTTGAGTGGGTGTCTACAAGTTTTCTGATCTATGAAGCCACCAAGATGATTGTAGACAAGGACATCAAGATGAAATGGAAAGAGGTCAATGATGCATTTGCAGGCACATTTGTGGAAGACCTCGAAGACCGCCAAGTCTATGTGAACATTCACAAGTCTCGCTTGTACCAGATTTCATGTAGGTACCCCGTGCTCCCATGCACGGACATGATAAATTGGATCATCTTGCACACTGATCCCGAGACGATAACATTGAGAAATGTTAGCGAGATGGAGATTTCTACCTTCAGGGTAGAGGATTATGAACTAATGTATTATATGTCGAAGCTCATGATCACCATGGAGACACCCTTCAGCATACCCAACAATGCAAACTCCATAGATATCTTGAAGAACTGGGTGAAGGAGCCAGCCAAAGTTAGGACGACACCCAATCAAGTCTACAAGACAAAGATAATGCGAAAGGCATATCAAGACTTGGTCTTTTTTTCATGTCGCTTGTATGTCCAAGAGAGTGCAAAAAGCTTCCCGCGGAGTTGGGTGATCATGGCTGACCAACTAGCCAGAGAAGGCAAGGCATGCAACTAGTCCAACATGTTGGCTCACCAGCTGAAGGAACAGGTAAAAAGAGCTTGACAACCACCTAAAGGTATGCAAGCATAAATATACATGTCTGCTTACACCTTGGATGTGATCTATGCCCATCAGGAGTTCCCGGGCTTGAATTGGGCATGGACATCAGCGGAGACCTCTATGAACACTTATTCTAAGATGTTGTATGAATGCAGTGTCAGAGGTGTTATCATAGAGCTATCTGATCATTTTGTCACCCTGGTGTATAAGATGATATTAGAACAGGATCCACCCTGCATGTCAAAGGTAGCAATGGAGGCACTGATTGATATAGCAGAGTGGTATGCCTTACCATCTGGCACTGTTGCCTACGTGGGGCCTGACCCAGGTTCAACAGTGAGTTTAGCCAAGAAAATCCTGGTACTAGTCGCCCTTTTGGCAATAGTTCACGGAGCGCGGACTGAGGTCTCACCTGAAGTAGTATGGGAGGGTGCTAGAACCAGGTTTCTGCACCCTAGGGATGTCTTGATGAGGGTTCTGGAGGTTCTCGATTCTAATCTGCGCACTGTGCTGCTTTGCATAGCTTTCTATTCTTCACAACCCATGCGCACCTTCGTATTATTCTGATCCAATCCTTACTGTGCTATTATATTAGTGATTAACTTAGTTTGTATGAGCCCAATATTCTTATTACTTGTTCAACTTTCAGATTAGCGTGCGTACTTGAAAATAATATAGATGCATAAAGAATAACTAGAACATAGAAAACATAGAAATACATTTATAAGCAGATGCACAATATTCTGAATCAATCTTATCTTTATTATACTCAAGTTCAGTTACAAACTGACTCCGCCCTACGCACTCAGCTGCAGGGGTCTGTGCACTCAACTGTGGACTCTACTAGGCCTCTGCGCACTCAGCTGCAAAGCCTCTACCTACTACTAAGACCCAATGCACTTCAAATTCACTTCTATCTCCTAACCATGCCTTCGCATCTATCTATTACTTCTCCAAGGCTTAAAAATTTACTTTACACATAGAGCCTTGCTCTATTTATACAATCCCATGGTCCGAAGGACCATGGGTAGGCCGACACACTTTACATTAAATTACATTATCTTAAGGTGGACAACCCTAGACTCTGTGCTTTGCACCTGCATTATGTGGGGTCTTTACATTACACTTGACCAAAATTCGAGCTTCAAGCCCCAAAAACATGCTATGGGGGGATCCGCTACCCAACAAGCCCCCAACACAATCATTGTGACTTGTCCTTGAGTCACTCTGTTGGTGTGGCGATCTTTTTGTGAAGTCCATGCAGCAGGTCTCGCGCAGCTTGGGTGTCCGCAGCACACTATTCCGCCGCTTGTTGTACTTGTTACACGTGTATCTCTAAACTTTCGTGAGCAGGGTCACATTCCTATCCAATTGTATAGAGTTCCTGTATTTGTGCCAGCTTCCCTTCAACGGTGGCTGTGACTGTGAACGCTTCATCGATCCATGGTTGGATGCATGCTTCAAGCAGGGCTTCCTTTTAGTGCATGGCGTCTAATCGGTCCTTCAGTGCCCTTGCCTGCTATAGTCTGGCAAGTCGTTGAGTAAGGGAAATCATCTGCACAGTGCCCCAGACACTGTCATACTCCTGCTGCACTCGCGCGCCTCTATCTATAGGCATTGTAGGTTTGGGTCTTCCTGTAGGTGCGTAAGTATGGTGAGTGCTTGATCCAACATCCCGGTGCACCCTTGTGTCACCTGGCCAAATTGTTCCAACCCCATCTGGATAGTGTGAGCGCGATGCTCTCTAACTTTTGGGGGTGTGGCGGGTTGTGCCTTTAGTCGCAGCTCGACAATGAGCAGGTTCAGCTCCAACTGAACCATTGTCGTCTCCTCCTAGGCCTCGCGGACTCCTACCGCTAATCTGTGGACCCGTTCTACTGCTGGTAGCTCTGCCGGCACAACCAACTCTGGACCGCTCCTGCATGCATCTTCTATGGCCTTCTCCAATCCGCTAGCATGTGGCATCAACTCATCCTGCTAGACACTGAGCTGGTCCGTGTTGATTTTCTACTCATGCAGGACCTGGATTGCTCGGCCTTCCTGGATCGCTCGGCCTCCCTAAATTCGGTGAATTAGATTGGCCATGATGGGAATCGGCTCCTCTAGCCAGAGATACCCATCGTGTACTAGGCACAGTAGTTTCCTAATGACAAAAATGGTGATGAGCGCATGGTGGTAGTGGGGTATCCATCGCAAATGGAGTAACCCAGCCTTCTCTATGCCGCGCAACCATTTCTACTTTATTAACTTCTCCGAGGCCAACTGTGGGAACTTCTCGCTATCCGCGAGGTCCCAATCTTTGAACTTCATAGTTGGTACTCATCCCAATGGCAGACCTTCAAACCTTATATCATCAGGGAGGACTAGATTCTGGAGCGCACTCTTTGTGGCCTCCAGGTCCTTTGGTACCTTGGCTTTCCCCTTCCACGAGGGAATGTAAGGAGGTACCTTAGTCATGGAATGCTTTTGGGAGAATTCCTCCACTTCATCGTCTTGCACCTCAATTTGGGCGATTAGGGCCTGCAAGTCTTCTGCCTCCTCCACTGTTTCAATGGTGACGGCTTTTCCCTTCTCCACCATTGACAATTTGCCAAACTGTGGGTTTCTTGGGGATACCCAGACTGGCCCCATCATTTTCTTGTCTTTTTGTGGCCACAGCGTGCGTGGTGATATTGGAACTTCTGGCACAGATGCCGCTTCTCCATGCTCCTCATGGGCCATACAGGGCTCTGCGGTAACTTCAATGAACCACACTCTTATTCTAGCAGCTGTCATTGTGTCTATACTTGAGGATGGTAAGGGTACGCAACACTCAATGCTCTGTACTTGTTCAATTCTCAAACAACAAAGTGTTTCCTTGGAGCTAGCCCTGGGGGTTTTATAGCGTCCTTTGAATTTGAATTCGACCCTTCCCCACACTTTTGCATCATTAATGCCTTCTTGGTGGTAGATCGTCACAAATCTCATTCTTAATTCTTGTCTTAATTGCCCACCGCCCGCTCCTTTTTTACTTAAATTGAACCTCTTGTCATGAACAGTCACACCAACGGTCATCTCCTAGCCTACCCACGCAGCAGTGAAGCCCCTTATGCACGGCTGAGACCCTGTGACGTCCTGATCCTAAACGCAACCTCAGTCTCACGCATCTCCCATACAGACTCTTTAATAGTCCCACACTCTCTTTAAACTGCTTCCTACGGATAGTTAAGTGGTCGCACCACTGGTGCAAGGCTTCAATTTTCATGCTATCCTGGGCCTCAGGCACCCCTCAATTACCCTTGCGTCCATCAGTTGCGTTCTTCTTTGTGTGGTGCGCTCCCCTGATTACTTTGTCTAGTAAGGTGCAGTCATAGCCATGGTAGTAGGGTCACCACTCCTTCTAATGCAGTAGTATGGTTGGCTAGACCTTGTCCCATCATGCTTAGTTTCTCGGTACAACATGCTTGCATGACTACAGTTTCCAGTTTTTTTATTTCTTCGTCCAACATCATGCTATTCTTTCTCAGTCGTACCCAATCTTCTTTGAGTTCGTGAAGTTTCAAATTCCCTCGCCGAATGGCTTCCTGCAACTGCATAATTCCTTTAACTGGGTCCTCACATACTATCCCAAGTATGGGAGCTGTTGTATGGGAATTCTTCTCTGCTCTTATGGTTTCGTCTATTTTCATTAGTGTTGGGGTTATTCCACATTCCAGCTTTTTCTTATGGCCCAATAGGCCCATCAAACCGCTGGTACATGCAAGTCCTAGTCAGTTTGTCCCGCCTGGTGAACTCTGTTCAGGATTTCGCATAGCTTTTTGATTGCTCCTACATGGAATATTTGTGGTGTGCATCTATTTTCCTGCTGCCGCGTCTAGTTCTGATTTTCGATCATTAGTCTGGGATGTGCTTGCTCAACACATGTTTGTACCCATCGACACAGGTGGGCATGCAAGCTGCTTCGTCCTAGCTGCCCGGCTCTCGTTCAACGCTGGGGACTTCCAAACCGTAAGTGCATTCATCTTCTACATTTGCGCTAGTTGCCAATGGTCTTCTAATGTGTACTCCACCATCGTGCGGGTGTTGCTCGCAACGCCCATTCTAATGCACCATACCGCTATTGTTCTGGTACTGCACTTTCAAATTTGTCCAGGAATTCATCCACTGCTGTCACCCCATCATAGGTTGGTAGTTCCCTTGCCTCTGTCATCACGCAACGCAATGATCTAATCATCATGTTGCAATTTAGCATTGTCACTTCGTGTAGCCGATTATGCCAGTGTTTTACTTCTTCATCCAAATCCGAAGTACAGGAGTTGTCGTGCTCCCACAAGATTCTCCCATCTGCAGTCGGGTTCACCCTCTCCTAGTCTCGCGTGGTTATCTGGTAAATACAGTCTAGCTCATCGTCACTTTCATCGTCGCGCACCGGTTCATTGTAGCGCGCTCCTTCGGCTGGGTCTAGTGGAACTACTACACATAGTGACTTTTTCTCGAATATCATCTTCCGCTTCTTCAGGTTGATGACTCCATTCATATCAGTGGCCCAATCTATTCCTAGCAACGTAGGATAAGGATTGTTGTCATCCACAATATCTATTACTTCAAAATCTGTCGCTCGCACCTTCGATATCAACTGTTACCCCTTGCAACCTCCCCATGGGCGAAATCTTCTATTGGTTCACCATTCATAATTGAATAGGGGACCACTATAATGTGGGCCTGACCATGTGTTCCCATGTCTTCTTTCATAATACATTCGCGTCCGAACCCAAGTCTAGGATTACCTGATCCATTTTATACTCACCAATCTACGCCGTCAATCTCATTTCCCTCCCAATGCGCAATGCATGCTTTCCCAGTTTCTAGACTACGCGTGGTTCTCCTAACCCTATGCACCTAGTGATCAACTCCTATAGTCCCTTAACTGCCTTATTGTCGCACAGCAGTTTCATGCATGTCTCCAAAAAGGTAGTAAGCATAGAAGGATCCATCCCTAGCTCTGGTTGATCCTTACTACCTGAAGTGGAGGCCTCCGCGAAGCTCTTCTTAGCTTCCATGAACATCTCCTTTGCACGTTCTAATTCAAACTCAGGTTCCTTTGTAGAACCCTTGTGAACCCATGTATCCCCCTCGGGCTGCTTCCCCTTATCCCCCCCTGTGGTCACACCACTTATGAGTACCATGTTCATATTTGGGTCTTCTTTGCATGGTTCAGACCTCATCATTTGAATACTCTAAGTCAGAGGAGGGTGGAGTACCCCTTTCTCGCACATCTGTGTGATGAATGTAGGACAATCTACCATTTCATGAACAAACTGAGCACAATACAAACATGATATTCTCATTGGGTTGGTACAATCACGGACGTAGTGCCCTGGTCCTCTGCAATTGTAACAAAATAACTGTCTGTAGCCCCTTCCTAGCCCCATTCCTCCTCGTCCTCGACCTCGCCCATGAAATCCAATGCGTGCCATCCTTGCTGCTAGGTTGAGGGCTCGTATTTCTGTCTGCATTCGATAGGCTGGGGTTCGATCCATCATCAACTCGTAGCTGCGACAAGTACACTCGTCGCAGCCTACTGACCTGTAGAAATTACAAAACAACTGTTGGGGAGTTTGTGTATACTTCTGCAACAAATGACAATTATTTGTCATGTGCTTTCCTCCTATCTGACAGATCACACACCATAATGCGAGTGTCGCACTCAACCCTGCCTGTGCCTCTAGTCTCAATGGCAATGGCCCCCCTCCTACCAATTAGTTCGCGAATACTGGACAATGATCCTTGTCATGGCCCTGACCCTTGCATTTTATGCACCATACTTCCTTGGGCACCTCTGGCTACATTGCCCTATCCTGCTTCAAGCTCTGCATTTCCAAGCAGAGATTTTGTAGTTGAGTGTGGATTTGTTGAACTCCCAACCCCGGATCTTGTATCCATGTCGCATGCAACCTCATCGCCATTTCCAACGCTTCAGCTTGGGTAGAAAGTTTATGTTTGCGACAGCGCCTTCCTCAGATGCGGTGATAGAGATGCCACAAACCATGCGCGATGTTGCACATCTATGAGCGTCATATTAGCCTCACGAATCATACTCTTCAGCTGCTAATCCAGATCCTAGGGGCTCTCGCCTAGAAGCATTGTGGTCTCTTTAAACCCGATGATTGACTGTGTCTCTAATTTCGGCCGGCTAAATTCTCTGTTCATCGCATTCTGGATCTCTGATATTCCTGCATTTGGGTGATCATTAGAGTGCTTGATATACCATGTCAACGCGTGATCCTGCAGCGTACTTACTAATGTAGCCTTCTTAATTTTGTCATCCATGACCCCTTGCGCTTCCCACACTGCTCTTACCACGAACTAGAACTGGTCTGGATCCTCATTCCCTACTCTAAATATAGGTAGCTTGATCGCGCTCGCCATACTGAACTGCAGATTTGGTGGAGGTGGAGTGGGTGGAGATGGAGGTGAAGGAGGTGAAGCGAGTGGTGGCATGGGTGGAGGTGGTAACTATGAAATGTGTTGCCTTATCAAACTGACCACACTTCTTAGAGAGACACGAGCGAGCTCTTCCTCGCTCTCTCGTGAAGGTGAAATTAAGGGATTGTTTCCTAATTCCCTGCTACCTTTGTAGATCTTTCCGCTCCGTGTCGTTACAAACATTAATGTGTTTTCATAACTCGCTTTTCACATAACAGCATCTTAATCCATGTATTCAAAGATTTAATGTACTTACTTCGTTGTCCCTTGAGAAAACATCGTTCTACTTCGCTGTAGCTCACAGTCGTGTCTATCGCAAATTCAGTGATAAATCCCCCTATTATCCAGTCGAGCTAATGGTCCACAGCTCATGTGATCTTATCTTCTGATGCCTCTAGTCTGCACACTAATTCCAGAGTCCACAGTATCGATTAGTCAAGCTTACACCTTCCCTGGCTGTTGGCTAACCTCGCAATCCACTCATATAGTTCAAAAGGAAAGGATGCGAAGAAGATCTTGTGTCTTTCCATATACACGTAGCGATCCAACCACCTTTTCTCGGATACCTGTGGAGTTCTATTTTCTTGTGTCACGAACTCGTGAATCTTCTTGTCCAACCACTCTTCAATTTCCTTCTTTGTTGGGTTCTAGTGGCACAACATCAGACATCCCTTAGGCAGATCTTGGTCCTGGCAACGGAGCCATTTGTTGGCTACGTGGGGCCTGACCCAGGTTCAGCAGTGAGTTTAGCCAAGCAAAGCCTGGTACTACTGGCCCTTTCAACAAAAGTCCGTGGAGTGCAGACTGAGGTCTCACCCAAAGTAGTACGGGAGGGTGCTGGAACAAAGTTTCCACACCCTAGGGATGTCTTGATGAGGGTTTTGGAGGTTCACGATTCTAATCTGCGTGCTGTGATGCTCTGTGTAGCTTTCTATTCTTTACAACTCGTGTGCACCTTCATATTATTCTGATCTGATCCTTACTGTGCTATTATATTAGTGATTAACTTAGTTTGTGCGAGCCCAATATTCTTATTACTTGTTTAACTTTCAGATTAGCACGCGTACTTGAAAATAATATAAATGCATAAAGAATAACCAGAACATAGAAATACAGATTTATAAGTAGATGCACAATATTCTGAATCAATCTTATCTTTATTATACTCAAGTTCACTTACAACCCAACTCCGCCTTGTGCACTCAGTTGCAGTGGTCCGTGCACTCAGCTGTGGACTTTACTAGGCCTCTGTGCACTCAGCGGTAGAGCCTCTACCTACTACTATGACCCAATGCACTTCAAATTCACTTCTATCTCCTAACCATGCCTTCGCATCTATCTTTTACTTCTACAAGGCTTAAAAACTGACTTTACACTTAGATCCTCCCTCTATTTATACAATCCCATGGTTCGTGGACCATGGGTAGGCCGACACATTTTATAATAAATTACATTATCTTAGGGCAGACAACCCTAGACTCTCACGCTCTGTGCCCGCATTACACGGGATCTTTACATTACACTTGACCAAAATTTGGGCTTCAAGCCCCAAAAACAAGCTATGGGGGGATCCACTGCCCAACAGGCACCTTCATACAGATGTACAACACGGAGAAACCTCTGCATATTCTACCGAATTTTTCCTTGGACAAACTCGTCATGCAGGAAGTATCATATCACATCTCGGTAGGATTGTCAACTAGGCTTCACTAGAAGAAGAAGGCACCTTGGCCAACTCTTCCATTGCAAATTGGGTTATACGAGATAAGGCATTTCAAGCATGCAGATTTTGAAGCAGAGGAGATGAAGAAATATCCTTTCACTGCCCGAAGCTACAACCCGTATGACTTGCATTGTTTTGTGAAAGGTCATTGCACGAGAGTACAGTTTAATTGGATCCATGGGGCATGTCTGTTAAAATTGGAAACCAGGGAAAAACTTCATGTGGGTCATCTTATTCATGGCTGATAATATTTTTATTAGATTCCTCTCATCGAGGGGTGTAGGATTGATATAAAGATCATTTGATTCCGATAAGTATTCATGGAGATATGAATTTATTTTGATTATGGAATTATTATCAAGCTGACCTACAACTCATGTAGGCTCAGAAGCCCAACAGTTGCATCTATTCAAACACCAAAGTTGTGTATAAATATAAGAGGACTTTCCTCATTTGCACTCACTCTTCTCATCACATCTCCCTCTCTCTACTGCGCAGAAATGAGTCTCTTCTCTACTGCGCAGAAATGGGTCTCTCTCTCACACATGTGAAGCTGGAAGCTGTTGAACCTGAAGCTGCAACTGCAGAAGCAAAGATTGACCTACGTGGCCTAGAATATCTCCTCTTTGGAACTACGCTGTAGGTCCATTTGGATCTCCTTTGAAAGTCACAACTTTTGGTGGTGGAATGAAGTCAATCCGACGAACAGTTTGCAAGATATCGACTGCCCTAGTTTGAAGCCGGAAACTATTGAAACTGAAGATGCAACTACAGAAGTAAAGATTGACCTACGTGGCCTAGAAGATCTCCTCATCTGAACTGCATTGTAGGTTCATCTGAACCTCCTCTAGAAGCCGCAACTTTTGGTGGTGGAATGAAGTCAATCCGACGGTCGGTTTGTGAGATATCGTCTGCCCTAGTTTGATAATGAAGCCGCTAATGATGATGTTGTTGATCTAAGGTTTGCTACTGCTGATATGAATAAGATTTATTGTACTATTTCTCTCTGCTGAATTATTGAAGATAAAAGAAGATTTGATCAAACGGTTTCCCCACACATTGTGGGGTTTGTCCCTGGCTAGCCACCACATCTTGTGTCTCTTGTCTTGGCTTGTTTTCTGTCGATCGTTTAACGTTCTATCTGCACTTTACTTTATGTACATGTGATTGCTAATCTGTGGAATATAATAAGAAAAAGAAGTAAACTGTTATAAGCATAGAACATGCCATAACTTAACATGGTATCAGAGTTGACGTGAAGACAAAGCCCGAGCAAGAGCAAGAGCAATCATCGAAGAGAAGATTGGCAAGGCTATCCTAAAAGAACTATGGGGTCCTCAACACTCTTTCCTGCCGAAGACAAGCTCCGTGAGAAAGATGACTATCACGCATGGAAGATGTCTATCGATCTAACCCTAGAAGATATAGGAGTGCTGGACCATGTAAGAGGAAATATTGTTGAGCCTCCATCAAATGCATCCACTGCTACATGGAACAAATGGAAAATCGAAGAATTCAAAATAGAATATCATCCAGGACTCTATCGACAAGCACTTGGTGGCCTACATCTCTGAACTGAAAACCTCCAATGAAATCTACGATAGACTGGGAAATGGAACTCATGACTCTTGGAGGATTACCATCCGAATGGTACATGTTTAGGACTACTCTTCTGAACTATAATGTAATTCCTGGTTTCGAGGAATTAATGGCTAGATGCATTCAAGAAGAAACAAGGGAAGAAGAGCAAGAAATGCCCATGCCTAAAGGTCCTCCTCCTGCCTTTTCTTCTCATGCTAAGAAAAGAAATAATTCCGGGACTAAATAAAAAGGAAAGGCTGGACCTAAGGGTGGAAGAAAAGGACAATGTTACATCTGCAATAAAGCAGGTCACTATGCAAGGGAGTGCCCTAATAGAAAGGACTCACACTGGGACGATGATCAAAATCCCTCTGATGGAAAATCAAAGGAATGACAAATTCAATAGCAAAGGTAAGAGGAGAGCTACGGATCGAGGAAGAGGACAACCATTCAAGAAGGCTAGAAAGTCTAGGATGTATTAAATGCACCTGACTAAAAAAGAACCTAGTGTCCATCTCGGCAATGGAAGACAAAGGCTACAAGGTAATCTTCAGCAATGGCAAGGTATGTATATGGAAAATAATGTTAAATATGGCTTTACTCTTGGGTTTAGTGTTGATTCATTATATCAGATCGATGGAAGTCCGCTAGGTGTCATGTCTTGTGACACAACTCTTCAGTCCGAACTTTGGCATCAAAGGTTTTCCCACCTTCATTACAAAGCTCTACCCGATGTAAGACAGATGGTAACAGGGATGCCCGAATTCCAAGTAGAGAAAGAAGGTGTATATCCAAGATGTGCCGAAGGAAAGCTCAAAAGGGGACCATTCCCCTCAAGCCAAAGCAAGACCTCTGATATATTACAGTTGGTTCACTCAGGCATATTTGAGGCTGGCATTAAGAGGGAGACTACTACACCACGTACTCTTGAGCAGAATGGTGTGGCGAGAAGGAAGAACCGCATGATTGTGGAAGTTGTCCAGGCCATGCTACATGATCAAAGACTTCCAAAGTTTCTATGGGCTGAAACTACAAACACTGCCGTATAGCATTGGGTTCCAAGACTCCTGAAGAAAAGTTCACCGGTAAGAAACCTGATGTTTCTCATTTTAGAATTTTTGGAAGCCCTGTATATTTTCATGTGCCGAAAGAGAAAAGAAATAAATTGGGTGCATTTGGAAAGAAAGGAATTTTCGTGGGCTATGGTGAAAATACTAAAGGCTGTAGAATCTATGTAGCATATCAAAGGGAAGTCGTAATTAGTCATGATGTCACCTTTGACGAAGATATGACTCTCAGCAAGGTGAACAATCTTCAGACTTTGAGGAGCTCTCAAGAAGCCGACACCAGGGAACCGAAAGAAAAGGATGATGAATCAATGCCTGATGTAGAAGAACCCATGGATTCAATTGATCCTCCTCCACATGAGCCTTCCTCTTCTAGGAAGAGGCATTCATGGCTTATGGGGCTACTTGATGATGTTGAAGGACATGTTGAACCCTGAGGAACCTTTCGTGAAAGTAAGAAACCTAATAGGTATAATGGATACCTGACCATCATGAGCACGATCATACAAAATAAGCCTTCATCATTCTCAGACACCGTCAAGCATCAAGTATGGAAGGATACTATGACCGAAGAATATGAGCCTATCATGAAGAATGATGTCTGGGAAGTAGTTCCAAGTCCCCAGGACAAGACAGTTGTTACTTCCAAATGGCTTTACAAGATAAAGCATGCATCAAATGGAAGTACGGAAAAGTATAAGGCTCGTTTTGTTGCTCGCAGTTTCTCCCAGAAGGAAGGTATAGACTATGATGTGATATTTGCACCTGTTGCCAGATATACGACCATCCGCTTGATCATAGCCCTTGTCGCTTCACAAGGATGGAACCTACATCAGATGGATGTCAAGACTGCATTCTTACATGGCTCGATCAAAGAAGAGGTCTACGTGGAGCAACCCGAAGGATTTGAAATGAAGGACCAAGGACTTGAAGTATGGCAGAAGCCAAGGGAAATTTTCCTATCTCAAGGAAAATATGTGGTAAAGATATTGGAAAGATTTGGTATGATGGACTACAAGTCTATGACTACCTCGAGGATCTTAAATTTTAGAAGTTATATGGTAGTGATGTCAAACCAGATTTGGGAAATGCCTCTGAGTTTCAAAAACTCATTTGCGTTGATGTTCTTGGTGAACCTCCGTCCGAACATATGTTTTGCAGTTAGCACTGTGAGCTCATATTTGGTTGAGCCTCATTGCATTGATGCCAAGAATCTTCTAAGATATCTTCATGGCACAATTACTAATGGATTGAGATACACTATCGGAAATATGAAACTACATGATTATTCGAATGTTTATTAGGCAGGTAGTGTGGAGGATCACTGGAGCACTTTTTAGTGTTGTTTCTCTTTGGATTCTACTTCGATATAATGGATGAGCAGGAAGCAAAAGTCAGTTGCCATAAGCACCACCGAGACTGGATACATATCTACGAGTATGATCTCATATGAAGCTGCCTGGTTGGGGAAGCTCTTCAGTGAGCTGTTTGAACACATACCATTGTGATTCTCTATAACAACCAGAGGTGGGATTCGATTATTGAGGAATCCCGTATTCGTTGATTGCTCCAGTAGATAGACATCATCTGGGATATGGTAAGTCGATGAGCAAGGAGGCTCCATTGCATTAAGATGATGTACAGGTCGATACACCTTGTCAAAAGCCGAGGAAACATCTAATCTGTGATTTTCCCAAACGACTTGGAGTCATCAAGAAACCCTTGTACAAGGGTCCTGCATGTTGCATACATTGAG
Source organism: Pinus tabuliformis (assembly GCA_031772625.1). Classification (NCBI taxonomy): domain Eukaryota; kingdom Viridiplantae; phylum Streptophyta; class Pinopsida; order Pinales; family Pinaceae; genus Pinus; species Pinus tabuliformis. Next base: position 537,687,590 of record CM062817.1, on the reverse strand, counting down.
CTCTGGGAGCTCTGAGGGCTTGCAGTTCTTACCGGAGAAACATACGATCACAGGGTGACTCACCCTCCCCTAGTGGTGCGCAATGGAACAAGATGGCTCACTCTCTTGTGGGACAAGATGATTCGCTCTCTTGTGGAACATGATGAGCTCTCCTGTGTAGCAGGATTGATGTGTTCTCCTGTGAGGCTTGGATTGATGTGTTCTCCATGGCGATTGTAGCAGGATTGATGTGTTCTCCTATGAAACCTGGATTGATGTGTTCTCCATGGTGGCTGGATTGATGTGTTCTCCATGGTGATTGTAGCAGGATTGATGTGTTCTCTTGTGAGGACAGGATTGATTAGTTCTCCTATCGAGGCATCCTACTCATGCAGTTTGGGACTCATGGGAAGTACCTCTCATCTGATCAATGAGCATGGAAATAAAGTTAGGGACCATAGTAGTATCGATGGACGCATCGTTGTGTCTACCGTACTCCCTACGCTAGGATGACCTCCATTGATCTGGGATCAATGATACTGGTTTGGGACCAGTGGTAGGAGTTGTACCATACTATGACACTGACTTCGGGTCGGTTGAGACTGGTCTGGGACCAGTGGTACATACTCCAAGACTAACTTCGTGTCAGTGCAGTACTGGTCTAGGACCAATGAGAGTGGTACATACTATGACACTGACTTCGGGTCATTTGAGATTGGTCTAGGACTAGTGGTACACTCTCTGAGACTGTGATACTAGTCTGCAACCAGTGGTAGGAGTTGTACCATACTATGATGTTGACTTCGAGTCGGTTGAGACTGGTCTGGGACTAGTGGTACATACTCCAAGACTGACTTCGTGTCAATGTAGTACTGGTCTGGGACTAGTGAGAGTGGTACATACTATGACAATGACTTCGGGTCGGTTGAGACTAGTTTGGGACCAGTGGCACACTCTCTGAGACTACGATACTGGTCTGGGACCAGTGGTAGGAGTGGTACTTACTATGAAGCTGACTTCGAGTCGGCTAAAACTGGTCTGGGACTAGTGGTACACACTCTGAGACTGACTTTGAGTCAATGGAGGATGATACTAGTCTAGGACCAGTGGAGTTGTACTCACTATGATGCTGACTTCGGGTTAATTGAGACTGGTCTGGGACCAGTGGTACATCCTTGATCATTATGATACATCCTTGATCATTTCTTCTTCTTCATAATTCAGACAAAAGCAGAGCAGAACAAAACAATGCAAGAGTAGAGCAGAACAGAGCAAAACAGTACCGATCAGTACAGGGCAGAACAAGACAAAGAAGAATAGGCAGAATAGAGCAGAGCGGGGCAAGGGTCAGGCTGTACAGGGAAGTGCATTTGATGGATGAATAGTAACGACCGATAGACATATTGTAGATGAAGTTCTCCCTGGTTGAGAGGGAGTGTTAAAATTGGCAACCAGGGAAAAAATTCATGTGGGTCATCTTATTCATGGCTGATAATATTTTTATTAGATTCCTCTCATCGAGAGGTGTAGGATTGATATAAACATCATCCGATTCCGATAAGTATTCATGGAGATATGAATTTATTTTGATTATGGAATTATTATCAAGCCGACCTACAACTCATGTAGGCTCAGAAGCCCAACAGTCGCATCTATGCAAACACCAACATTGTGTATAAATATAAGAGGACTTTTCCTCACTTTCTCTCGCTCTTCTCATCACATCTCTCTCTCTCTACTTCGTAGAAATGGGTCTCTCTCTCACACATGTGAAGCCGGAAGCTGTTGAACTTGAAGCTGCAACTACAGAAGCAAATATTGACCTGTGTGGCCTAGAAGATCTCCTCTTTGGAACTGTGCTATAGGCCCATCTGGATCTCCTCTAAAAGTCGCAACTTTTGGTGGTGGAATGAAGTCAATCCAATGAACAGTTTGCAAGATATCAACTGCCCTAGTTTGAAGCCGGAAACTGCTGAAACTAAAGCTACAACTGCAAAAGTAAATATTGACCTACGTGGCCTAGAAGATCTCCTCATTTGAACTACGTTGTAGGTTCATCTGAACCTCCTCTGGAAGCCACAACTTTTTGTGGTGGAATGAAGTCAATCCGACAGTCGGTTTGTGAGATATCATCTGCCCTAATTTGATAATGAAGTCGTTAATGTTGATGCTGCTGATCTAGGGTTTGCTACTGCTGATATGAATAAGATTTATTGTACTATTTCTCTCTACTGAATTATTGAAGATAAAATAAGATTTGATCAAATTTTTTCCCCACACATTGTGGGGTTTGTCCTTGGCTAGCCGCCACATCTTGTGTCTCTTGTCTTGGCTTGTTTTCTGTCGATCGTTTAATGTTCTATCTGTAATTTACTTTATGTACATGTGATTGCTAATCTGTGGAATATAATAAGAAAAATAAGTAAACTGTTATAAGCATAGAACATACCATAACTTAACAATGTCACTGGATGGAGGAAAACCCATGGAGATATTGTCACAGCTTCTCTAGACCCAATGAACTGATTTGTATTGTTGTTGAATGGTTAGGGAAGCAGCGTGAAGTAGCATCCTGGAGAGCATCAACAATAGAGGTCAAAATACCAATGTACGACAAGGGCAAGAGGAAGATTGTTGACAGCATGGAGGGGGAACAAAGCTACAAGTTTCGAGTAGACCCACTTGTGCAGAAATCATCTTTGGAAATAGAGGTGAAGAGGTAACAGCATGAAAAGAGGAACGTGCAAAGGTAGAGAGAAAAATGGAGAATAGAGGAAATAGAGAAGTTGTTGCATGAGTTGAAGGAGCAACTCTAGAAGGCATAGGAGTTGCGCAAAAAGAAGAAGGAAGTGTAGTAGGAACAAGTAAAACAGGGAGTGCAACATGTAAAGACAGATTAAATTCTACCCATACAGGTAGTAGACTCACCAGAACAGCTGGCGCTAAGCAGACAGGGTGAACAGTCGTAGGAGTAGGACTTCGCTCAGGAGATAGAGAAAGCACTTGAACATATGGATATGGATATGGAGCAATAGGATTTAGAGCAAGATATTGACCTCATACCTCATCACTAAGAGGTCAACCGACCAGCTTCACCACATCTAGAAGATGAGAAAGTTCGTAGCGACCAAGGAGACACTGAAATCCTTGGAGACAATCCAGAGGGATAAATGAACAACATCTCATTCAATGAGTCCCAACATAGATTTGTGCAATCTCTTAGAGTGTTGAATCTGGACGATCATAGATCTCCTGCGTAGTTTGAGGAATAAGTGATCGTGTCTGATGTGCGTAAACATCCAGAAGCATTGGCTGATGCTACCAGAGCATATGTCGAAGCCACTAGCTCGAGTGTTCACTTCCTTATAGCTGAGAACGAGTGAATGGCTAAGGGGCTACAGATGGCCAAGAAAGGAGGAGAATTGGTTACAGCATCTACCCAAGAAAATTTGAAGAAGGCAATACTGGATGAAGTATTGTCCCTTGACACAGTCATGCAGACACTATATTCCAAGTTTGGTACCATGCATAAGGTATTTTTCCATCTCAACAGTTGGCAGTAGCAATGTGTTAGAAGAGCATGTATCTTATCTAACGAGCATGATGCCATTGATTACATGCAAACATGGACAATGAGATAAAAGGGAGCCCCGTTACACCTCCCTAAGATGATGAAGCCCAAAGCGGTCAAGCTGAAGGCACTCACCTAGAGTTAGATCCAGAACTATGAAGATCTCTCATATCTCATCACTAGTCTATAAGCTTCACATGCACAAGTATTCAAGAATATGGATTTTTTTGTGCACGCTCATGCAATCCCATCTATTGGGACACTCGCACAGGTGAAGGCAAAGGCACAGGTCCAACTGGAGCTTGAATCGTACTTTGATGAGTTCATGCGCATAGCCACCAGCCCAGACTTGGTGACCAGTGCAAAAACCATGCACAAGTATGTTGTTGGTCTGATCGCACTCAAGACAATGATGTGCATGCTATCAGATGAGTTGGACAGAGGAGCCCGAGCAGTGTACCCAGATCATATGGAGGCAAGAGTTTTTTCTAGAAAGATGTCATCTTAGAGTACACAGACACCATCACAGACTACCGATCTTGGCATTAGTTCACTACTGTCAACCACCTTGAGGATGTCGATGAGCTGGTCTTCCAACAGTTGTCTGAGTCATAGTGATTTCTTGCATGGTTTGCTCAAGCCTATTTTGTCTCACATGGGTACATGTGCATATTGTATGTAATGTTTTATCAATTGTAAGTTCAAGTGTCGATAGTTGAATGTAACAGTCATAGGGTAGATGAAGAGTCATGAGGGTAGATGAATTGTCACAAAGGGGAATGTCAAGGGCCACCCCACCCTTTGCAATATATAGTCCGTCATAACTCATTGTAGAGGCTTTTTGGTCATCCAAACTTCCAATAGGAGTAGGTTATAGAAATCTTGGACAGTATTGTAACGTGCCTTGGCTTCTCCACTGCACAGAGCTAGTATATCTCTTTGGAGGAGGAGGTAGTTGTGGCTGTAACGTTCCATTATCAGGGCTAGTGGGTGGACATGGATGTATTGTATGACCAGAACTTACACTTCTTAATATAATAGAGTTAGCACATTTCATGCATATGTCATATTGTATTCCAGTTATCTTGTTTACTCTAAATGATATATGTATTTTTCTTCTTACGCATGCATGTATGGACTATTCTGTATAAGTATGTATGAATATTATTGAAACATTCTGATTGCTTTGAACATCACTTTGGATTCCTCGCTAACTTGTTTTCCAGCTAGTGATCCATCTTTTCTCGTGTGTTCCCTTCCAAGCCAAGTACTATTATAAGTTTCCAAGAGGCACACTCACCCCACTTTCCATATGTTAGAACCATTCATGCACCTTCCTTGACTTGTCGCAAAATGTCACACCCTTGCTACCAACAAGGACATCTTACTTGACTCTGTGCAAAACTATGGTCAAGGCGATATCGTACGACCCACTGTTGGGACTCCTACACCAAACCGTCTGAGGTCTAATTGGGACTTCTTACCAAGGAGATCCCTTGACATGTTGGCGAGTCCAGCAGCGTCAAAAATGCCTATAGTTTACATATTCGTGATATGTTTGATGAAATTCTTGTCATGGCTAGTAGGGCTCCAGTTAAGGTATTAAACAAGTATTTTCTTTAGTACTGTCATTTTCATGTTATTTTATAGTTCTGAAGAGATGGTTTAATTATGGGTAGTGACCTAGGATCTGGGTGTGAAAAAGTGGCTCAAATATCAGGGATGTTGGTATAGCACTGACAAAAATAGTCTCTAGATGTTGGCACGCAAGCATGTGAGAGTGACTGGAGGTCCTTGGATGTTGTCATGCCTATAGCATGGTAGCGACTGGGGTTTAAGTTGTCCAAAATCTCAGTGGGACCTAGGGGCAAGCTGCCTGAAGTATTCACATAGTTTCCAAGGGTCCTGAAGCTGATGTTGAATGTTTGTATGGTGTATTTTGGCCAGTTCCATTTCCTTAATGTGACTTAGGAGGTCGAATCATATCATAGTGGCCTCTCATCGCATGTTTACCTTGGCTGGCCAGTTTCTTGGGTAGATGTGGGAGGAGGGTGTTACACCTTTGTTTACACATGCTCTATTGCAAGCATTTTAATTTATTGCCTCAATGACTAGATCTCATATTGTGATCCCTTAAATACGGCATCTATGGAAGATTTACCATTTGGGTGTACCCCTAACTTGATAATCAACTCCTTGAAGCCTTCATTCTAGAAATGAAGAGATCTTGAATTAGCCTTTTCTTGTGTCATTTTGGTGGTTTCTTTCTCCAACAGATTCTCGAGATTGCTGATATTCAAGGCTCCCTTTCTCAACTCGTTATATATAATCTCCCCTACCTTCCTATGCAAATTGATCTTGTCTAGCAAGGGTAAACTATTCATTTACAATAGCATGTCCACTATTCTAAACTAAGGCCCAGATGGGAGGGACTGCACTGAGAGAAGATATAAGGAAAACTTCATTTGGTTTCTCTCTAGGTCCATAACAACTAGAAGCATGGATTGGTAGGGAATTAATTAGATGTTAGCTCTGACAACATTTCATCCCTGATCTTCATGTTTTTCTCCTCTGTTATCTTCCCTTCCTCCCACTTAGGGCCTGCTACTGATGTGCTCCTTATTGAGCCCAGAATTTCTATCTCATTTAAACTGAAGGTGGTAGTTTGTTGAGGGTATTCCAAGAGAACTTGGAAACATGGTTGTTCTATGTTCCTCTTGGTTAATTTGACCTCAATTTCCTCCTTGGTCTGCTCCTAAAGTTTGGCCTTCGTGTTTGATGATGGATCCTCCATCACTGTATCTATTGATTCATCAATACTCCTTTTCTAGGTTTTCTCCTTCGTGCTTGGTCATTTCGACCTCCAACTCTTTATTGATAGGCAAGGAATCCAAATTCTCCTTCCATTCCAATTTAGGTCTATTTTCATGTTCATAGGTAGAGGCACTAATCTATTTCCTTCTACTAGATATAACAACCTGGGGATCATAGTGCCACACCTCCCCTATATTAAAGTTTAGTTCCTTTATCATATTTTCTACCTCTCCCAAAAATCTTGCCAGGAGTTCACAACAAAGGGGCCTACAGTCATTAGGAGCTTTAACATATAACCTTTCTTGGTAGGGAGAAAGTCGATTTGGTTAGTGTTTAAGCTCTACTGATGAAATATAAAGCAAATATATTCATGGGAATTAACACAAGAAATTGGTAGGGAGGCAGTGCAAACTGATACACCCATATTTCAATGTAATCTTCAAATAAGTACTAGTCATCTACCCTGGCATCTTTGCTTAGATGAATAATATTTCTCTGTTTGGGAAAGACTCTAGGAAGGGAGACTTTGTTGATAATTTTATATGTTGTAGACATGAAAGTGGAAATGAACTATGAAAACCCCTCATTGTTGGGTTTCTTCTTAAAAGAATTGTCCCAATCAACTATAGATTTTCTCTACTTGTTAGAGTCTACAATGTTGAGGCCTAGGTAATCAAATTCCTCTACATGAGAGTACAACAACAAATAAACCAATATGGAGTAGTATCTGAAATAGGAGGTAAGGTAAAAATGGACAAATTGAAACTTAATGGCTCAAGTGAGAAATGAAGGGATATCAAGAATGGTGTAAGGCCTCATTATCAAACATAAGAACCCCAGTACATATTTAGTTACATTAGTTGTTTCTCCTCACTTAATAACAGTATAATTAGGTATAATATGGGCTGCATCGTTTTGGAAAATAAGGAAACTGGGGATTTATCTAAGATTGAAGGTAATTGAGCACTTGGTGCTGAAATTTTCTAAAATAGGGCCTGTCTTTCAGCAACTGAGAGTCTATTGTAATTGGAAACAAGGGTGGTGTCTATGAAATTATCCAAGTTAGGAGATTTTGGGTAAATGAAAGAATTCTGGACCAATTCTTGGGTGACTTCTAGAATCTTGTCCCAAGTTGCTAAGGCACAAAAATTATTCTCCTTGATGAATGCATCCATAAGCCAAGACACAAATTCAGGGAAGGGATAAATGATTGGGACTATGAGGTAATTAAAATACAGGTAAAAACGGAGGTCTAATAGGTGAAGAGGACAAAACGGGTCATGAATATTTACCTTTGTGTCCATGAGGGAGTCAGTGTGACCAGAGAGTTTTGACTCTTGAGTTTTGAGGTTTACGGTGCAACCTTCTTCATTTTATTCATTATAATTGCACTATGACGATAGGGGACCAAAAATTACCTGGTGAATGGAGAAATTCAAATGTTTTGGGCGTAAGAAAATCTCTATGCTAGTTGTCAGCTTGAGTGAACAATGTTTGAAAGGGGTGGAGCAACAAAAAGTGAATGATTTTGAACGATAACTATCATTTTATGGAGGTGTATGGGAAAGAAAAATGAGGGGATGACGTGGTGTGTCACTTGGCATGAAAACATTTGACGATAAGTGATTATGGGGGGTGACTAGTTTTGTTGGGATCTGCACTCACTTGTCGACGTTGTTGTCACATTGGCACGTTGGGTGGCATGCCTGGTCCGCACCCTCGGGCAAGGTGGCTGGACTAGGTTTGGAATGGGTTTCAACCCCCTCCGAATTGATCTTGACCATTCATCAACCCCACTTTCCTTTTCTGACTTTGACTCTCCAAGGGAAAGCGTTGGATTAATTTCCATGCTTGTTACCCCATCGGAGTCTCTCCAAGACCCAACGACTTTGGGATGGGCAATGATATTCCCAATAGTTGCTCGTCCTTTAACCATCCAACGTAGAATGTGGAGGGGGAGCCCAAATTGGTTTGTCTTTTCTCCCCTTCGCTTTTCATCTTTTGTTTCTTATTCCTTTCTCTTTGTCTCTTTTATTTTCTAAAGTTTTCTGATTAATCCCTGTATTCAAAAACAAGTTCTCCTCTGCAACATAAACACTTCAAAGGAAAAATGAAGAGGATACAATAGTGTCCAAATTATAGTCATTTCAACAAAATGAACATCAAAGATAATTTTCCTATTCTTATCATTGATGAACAATTAGATGACTTAAAAGGGGCGGTTTTCTTTACTAAGTTGGATCTCCATATAGGATATCATCAAATCAAAATGAGGCAAGAATACATTACCAAAACCTTTAGAACACATGAAGGTCATTATGAACTTTTAGTTATGCCATTTGGATTTACTAATTCATGTTTAACACTTCTAATATTGATGACTTTTATTTTCAAACCCTTCCTTAGAAACTTGTGTGCATTTTTTGATGACATACTAATATATAAGAAATCTTGGGAAGAGTGTGTACAACATGTTGATAGGGTCATAAAACTACTGGAAGAGAAAAAAATATATCAAATCCCTTAAAGGGTTCCTTTGGGGTTCAAGAAGTGGAATTATTAGGTCATATTGTATCTCACAAAGGTTTCAAAGCAGACCTTGAAAAAATTAAATCTATAATGGAATGACCAATCCCCAAAACCTTGAAGGAAGTTAGAGAACTCTTAGGATTAATTGGGTATTACTGCAAGTTTTTCAAGAGTTATTATCAAATATAGGTATCTCTAACAACATTATTAAAGAAGTAAGTATGTTCTTGGACTCAAAAATCAACCAAATCATTTGGAAAACACAAGAGAGCTATGTTTACAACTCTTTTACTAGCCATGCCCAACTTCACAAAATACCTTTGTTGTGGAGTGTGATGCCTCAAGCCATGGAATTGGTGTAGTTTTAATGCAATAAAGAATGCCCATTTCCTTTCAGAACATCCAAATTATAGGAAATAAATTGATAAAATCCCTTTATCAGAAATAAATGTTGGTCATACTACATGTGATTAAAAAATGGTGCCCTTACGTAATAGGAAGACACTTCAAAGTAAAAACATATAACAATTGATTGAATTAATTTTTGAAGAAATGATTATCTTCAAAAGATTAACAAAAATGGGTTAGAAAAATTCTGGGTTATGACATTGAAAAAATGTACAAAAAAGGAAAACAAAATATGGTGGAAGATGCACTTTCAAGGAGAGAGGAAGAAATTGAGGGTTTATTGTGTGTTACTTGTTGATTTTAGGGATCTTCTAAAGTAATAAATACTTCTTATGACTTCTTAAAAATTTCGTACATTCAAATTCATCATAAAGAAAGTACATGGAAGATCTCAATAGTAGAAACAAAATGTCAATAGGATCATAAAGAGACAACCAAAGAAGAGACACGAGAATTTACCCTAGGAAAACACACATGGGGGAAAACCCAACAACCTTTTTCTTAGAGAAATCATTAAGTTCAATAGATATACATCTAAATATTTTAACCAAGAACAAGTTCAACCTTACCAGTAAAATCATTATGGTCAAACTTCCCAGAGGTAGGTCTACCCATAATTTGGACCTCTACCCAAGAGAGGTCTACTCAAATTTAGTCCTCTTCATAAGAAATAATTTTCCTCAGAGATTTTACATGCTCATCAATTGAATAAATTTTTCCTCATATATTTCATACTTCCTTAGATTTTTTTCTCTCTATATATCCTCATATTTTGTGCTTATTTGTCTCAAATGATCTGAATTGACTTGTACAAATGATGATCAAATTTACGTTTTGGAGGAGGTCAAAGCCTCTAGATATACTTTTTTGGGAGGCTGAATGAGTATGACCAAAGGGGAAGGTCGGCATCACTTCTTGGAGGTCCAACTTTGTTTTTTGGGGCCAAACATTCAATATTATAAATTCAAAATTTCTTTTCTACAACCGACATGAAGAACATGTATTTTATTAATTATATTTCAAGGGCTAAACTAAAAATGGAATGACGAACATATCTTACATAATTCAAGGGCTAAAATATTAATTATGAATACCTACCATAGCTATAAAATTTAGCACTCCCTATTAGCTAGGGAGGTATTCATAAAGACTATCATATGTTCTCTCATTTAAAAATTTCTCTAAGAAAAGGTTAAAAGAATTCATCACCAGCATCAACATCATTCAATTACCATAGTCCTCGTAAACAAATTTGACCTATGGTAAATCAACAACATCAACTAGTTACCATAATTTTGGTCTTTACCTCTGACCTATGGTACATCATCACCGTAATCCTAGTTGGTACTCCTAACACATGGTACAACATTAGCATCAACTAATCACCATAATTTCGACCTATCTAACACATGATATACAGACTAGTATTGGTTCACCATAATTTTGGTCAATATATTTAACACATGGTGAATCTCCAAAGCCACACTCTACTTGTGTAATTCTAGTCCTAGTGCTAAATAGGCTCACTCAACCTATTTGGAGAATTTTTAGCCTAATGTTGAAAGGAATCCACTCAACTGAGTGATCCAAGGCCTCTAGGACCATTCTTCCTAATTCTAGTAATCATACTTGACACGGGAAGAATGATTATCCTATTTTGGACCATTCTCTCTAATTTTAGTCAACATACATGACATTGGGAGAATGTTTTCCCCTTGTTGTACCATTCTCCCTAAGGGAGATTTTTTTTCCATGATGCTATCATATCAATCCTTTGTACCATTCTCCCTAATCCTGATGAACCTAACCTAGGGAGAATTATTGTACTGGATGCTATAATTTCAACATTCCCTCTTGTTGAGAGAGACATACTCAATCACTCCAAGTTTGTCCTTGAAATATTCAGACTTCGTCTTGGAAATGAGGCTTTGTCGGAATTTTTCTTGACTGAAGAATAGTACTAAATACATACTACTTCCTTATATACCATGTCTCAATACTAGATCTCACTATGCTTCGACATGTCATCATGGTCGTCACCTACACTTAATCAAGGAAATCATGCAAGTATCTTATGAATTCATAACTTGCCAATGTAGTTGCAATATACTTAACTTCTACAGTATTGAGTGCAATAGATGTTTTCTTCCTACTCATCCAAGAAATCATCACGGAGACCAAACTGAAGCAATATCCTCATGAACTTTTTATATCTTCTACACTCTCTACCCAATCTGAATCTGTGTACTCCTCAAACTATACTTCACTATTTTGTACATACCTCAAACCATAACCAATTATGCCATAACCAACTCTACCATGTTGGTTCTTCAACACATCTCAAGCCACATGCCTTGCCTCAACCATAGGTTGATCAACTACTTTTTGGTTACCCTAACTAGGTGCTCTTTCTGAAACACCTTATGTTGTGGCAATCATGCCTGCTTTCTATGCCATTTTTGTTTTCTATCATATTATCTATCTAGACTAACAATCTTAATTACATTCTATCATCTCGAAATTTAGAGGTAAAATCCCTCAGAAGCTAAAAAAAGGCTCGTTGATTGCTTCCTCTATTACAGAAGAAAACCTTTACGCCACAGTTTCTCCCTCTAACACATCAGTCCTTCTATTTCTACCAAAAACAAATCATATAGGATCAAACTTGATCCATCAATCCAAATCTTAGGTCCAATATTCGATTTGTAATCAGGGGACTTCTTCATGACCCTCAAAGTATTTAGGATGTTCCATGTACACTTATTTCTCAAATTATTCATGGATAAAAATGGTCTCTACATCCATCTGATTTAATTCCATAAAAGAAGCAATAATAATTCTAATAGAATTATACCTGGAAATTGATTCGCTCCTTCCTTTTGGGACAACCTTTTAGTCTTAAGTCTCTCTCTGTACTTTTCCATGTTTCCATATGTTTCACATTAGATCTTGTAGATACATTTAGAAGTCACCACTAACTTCCCTTCAAAATAATCAAGTTATACTTCAAATTTTCTAATTTTTGTCTTCCTCTAAGCTCAGATATAGTACAATATCTCTCAACACAATTCACTAATTCTAGGAGAGTCCAAACATTAGAAGCTTTGCTTCATTCTTCCACTACTTCCAGAGCCTTGAAAACCTTCACTATGTACTTGCAATCATCACTAGGAGGCCATGGAATAACAATTATAACCAAGAAAAAATATAAATATAAGAGGCTAATAGTAAATTAATAACAACAATAATTAAGAAAGAGAGATATTGCTTACTTATATTTTGAGGATTCTAGGCAAATGTCAAGTCCCTCTTGATCTTATCCTTCTTGCATTAATTTATCAAGCTTGTCCTAATCATCAACATGATGTCATTTCTTCATGAGATATGGTTTCGTATTTCATCGGAAACATTAATATAGATCTAGTATCTAGGGTTTTATTCAAAAAACTTAGGGTCTTCAAATTCACAACTTCCAGTCTTTGAGGATTTATAAACCCTAGTTTTTCAAAAACTTATTTTACACCTTTGCAATTTGAATAAACTTTGTAATGTGAAAATTTTCCTTTCCTTATTCAAATTTCCAAAAATAATAGAGTCCCATGCCTCAAAAAATAATCAAGGATATTTCCAGTCTTAGGCAGATGAATCAAGATTAAGGATCTCCAATAAAGACTGTTATATCAAGCGAGAATATAGTAGATCTGCAACATGCTTGGTTATTGCTTTAGTAGTGCTAGCAATGATATTCTTGCAAATTTGTAGTTCTAGTTAAACATCAATTTGTCATTTTCAACCCAAGTAGCTTATCCTTCATCATAACCATTAATAAAAATAAACACATTCATTTATGCAAATGACTCATCTTACATGAGCAGAATTTTATCTATAAACTAGAAAGGGGACTCAACCTCTTCTTCATTGTAATCTTGTCATTTAAAAGTGAACTTTCTCCATCAAGATGTGCTCTTGTTAACTAGGCGATCCCTTCTATGGATAGAAGTGATACCTCTAGTTCAATGATTGGATCTAGTAACAACCGAAACAAATACATACAAAACTCTCCTAGTTTAAATCAGAATGACATCAGAGAGGAAATATGGCCACCTCACTCCTATATGGTCACTTTTCAATGTCGATCTCGATCTCCTCACTTCCAAGCTCAATCCTCACTATTCAATTGTGAACGAATACCTGCAAGAGACATCAAACAAAGACAACAAAGGAAAAACATGGCATATGCATTCTAATGTAAACCATATGATAGATCAAGGAGCATCATACTAAGAAAGTAATTATTTACATGCTTATGGAAAGTAAACATTTATTGTATTAATAATAAACACAATAGGGAAGCATACAACCACTACCTTGATGTTGGAAGGCTCCTTCGGTTTGGGTTTCCAAGTCCAAGCCAAGACCTTCAAGCACTCCTTTCTCCTTCACAAATTGGTACAATTAGGCACACTTTAGCAACAACATGACCAATCTAGTCTGACCAACCATTTGAGGGTGTAAGGGAATGCATTTATAGGTAAGGAGAGGGAGTTAGAGGTCCACAAAAGGGGGAAGAAGGTCCATATCTTAACGGGAATATCCCTAAAGGTAGGATCAAGGACTCAAAATGGGAGAAATCGACCATATCCTTATTCAACAATAACCAGGTCATTGTTCTTGAGGCTTCTAGTAAGAGAAGCTTCTGCTCCATTTTTGGAGAAACTGCATGAAGAGGATCAACGTGTATTTTTTTATCCAAAGATGCACTGCCGGCACTAGTCACTAGTTAGACCAAAGGGTATCAGCATGGGTTTTCCTGCTACAAGTAGCATTGGGCTTGCAAATAGGGTTTTTTGACAATATCTTCCAGAATTACTTCAAGGCATTGGTTCTTCTTTTCTTCAAGGATGCTCTTATCAATGTTTTTCATGGTGAATTCATTGACATCTTTTGTCGCTTTGCGAAATTTTGGGAAAAGTTTGATAGCTCAGGTCATGAGATAGGGAGTGCGACAAATTACTATATAACAGATGCCCCATAAAGCATGAAGTTAGAATAGGAAGTGATGGTTGAAGTTCTCTATAAGTCAAGGAAAGGACTTTGTCAAACTACCATCAAGGGACTTGTAAATCAAACATAATACAACATATATGAAATCTCTAAGTAGGAATTTAACAATACACAAATCCATGACATGGGCACAACCATCTGACTAGAAAGGATCATGTGTATGGATCCACAACATGGACGCAGCCATCCAACTAGAAAGGATCATATGTATGGATCCATGGCATGGACGCATCCATCCGACTAGAAAGGATTATGTATACAATCATGAATACTAAATAACTCCACGCATCCTAGATTTATTAGATGAAATCCAGGGTCTTCATCTTTGTCTTGATCCAACCAAAGTAAAAATATAACCATGTGAATCAATGTGTCAAATTCGAACATGGTAGAAACAACCTGATTACTGGTCAATGATGTAAAACGTTAGCAGGCACAAGAGAAACCACCAATAGTGACAATGGATCTCAATCTATAGCACCACAATCCACAAGTGTGAATAAGGAAGCTGAAGTCGAACACTTGTAGAATCATTTGATCAAAGGCCAATGATGTGAACCAATCTTCAAATGTGAGGAACCTGCCATTGAGGCATGCAAGCTCCAAGGTACTGAAAACGAGTTTCTAGATCATCTTCCTGGATAATGAGCTGAAGTTGAAAGGAAGTGATTCGTCAAAGGAGGGCCATAATGTTTCCACATCATCGACATGAAACAAAGGACTTTGTAAATTTGGTGAGAGTGATTCAGGATTGTAGCAGAGAAGGTCAAATGGGGTATAAGAGGTTTGAATTTATCAATGGAACTTCTCTTGAACATATCAGTGACACGACTTCAGAGTTTGGTAGCGTTTGACTCAAAATAGGATCAATACTCATGATGACAATAGGTAACGATCAAATGAGAAGCAAATGGATTTCCCAAACCCAGGAAATAAAGTGACTAAGTGAGGATATCCCAAATCTGACATGAAATGCAGCTGAGTGTCATTTTCAAGAGAGACAGGTTTCCTTTCATACATAATACAAGACACATTTACTTCTGTTTTTCCCCTGCTATTTCTAACAAGCACCTATTTATTTTTAATCACAAGCTTGAAGAGGATACCATACGCTTGTCATATAATTTCATCCTTTAGATGAATCCATCCTAGTAAGTTTAACAAGCCCTAGGAAGGAATAGCTCAGTCTCGTCATGGTGACAAGTCCTGTGTGTCCAACAGAGGGGTAATTCAACATCTTTTTCATGTTTAAAGAGTTTGAAGAAGAGGCAGAAAAGAAAACTCCAAAGGTCCCTTTTCATAGATAGCCTCTTGAATCTGAAAAGGTAGAAAACAATATTCAATCAAACCTCTTAGCCATGTTAGACTAAGATATTCCTTTTTCGTAGATATTTTATCTTAGTCCAGAAAAGGGTTAAACTTATAGTGAGTAGACTTCTTTTCATTTACTTTTACGATTTCGAAAAGACAAGTGCTCAGAAATATTTTCATATATTTGGAGCCGTAAAAGAGCTAAAAGAGGAATCCACTTGGAGGAAAGAGTGGTATAAAAGGATAGCAATTGGTTCTAGTCATGATGGAACTACTCAAAACATGTAAATATCAAGAGGTTGGCTAATAATACCACTCATCGCAATTGTTCCCTAGGCAAGGGTAAAGCAAACAAGTGAAAGTGTATGATCGGCAAAAGAGATGGTGATGATGGAATGAAAAAACCAAGGCTCATCTAGAAAAAACAAGCTGATAAAAAATGGAAATCATGAGAGGTAAAGTGGGAATGGTTTCATTTTTACACAAGCTTGAAACATGGGAAACTATGCTTGAGGATACTTGAAAATTGTTTCATTTTTACAAGTTTGAAACATGGGAAAAAACTATGCTTTGATTTTGTTTCATTTTTACACAAGCTTGAAACAGAGAGAAACCATGCTTGGATTTGGTTTCATTTTACACAATCTTGAAACAAAGATAAATTATGCTTGAGATGAGTTTGCTTGCCCCCAACATAATGACTCAATTCAATGTACATGCTTCCCAAGCTTAATTTCATTCACCTAAGAAGACTACTAGTTACTAATAGGTGGATGGAATGAAGGTTCACTCAAGAGATCAAGTGAAAGACTAGACTGGGATTTTACGAGATCTAATCAAAGACTCAAATTGGAAGGGGGTTTGTTTCATTTTTTAATGAGCTTGAAATAGGAAAATAACCATGCTCATGACACCTTATTTCATTGTTTAACGAGCTTGACACAAGGCACTTTGTTCTGACACCTTGTTTCATTTTTTAATGAGGTTGACGTAGTAAAATAACTATCCTCGTGGAGACCTATTTCATTTTTTAACGAGGTTGACATAGTAAAATAACTATCCTCATGGGGACCTATTTCATTTTTTTACAAGGTTGACATAGTAAAAGAACTATCCTCATGGGGAACTATTTCATTTTTTAACAAGGTTGACATAGTAAAACAACTATCCTCATCAGGTCCTACTTCATTTTTAACGAGGTTGAAATAGTAAAATAACTATTCTCATGCGGACCTATTTCATTTTTTAACGAGGTTGACATAGTAAGAGAACTATCCTCATGACCTTGATCATGGAATATAAGATATTGTGGCTTCCAAGAGGTTCTCATTAGATGGGCGAACAACACTCTAGAAGGGATCTAATGCAAATATCAGTTTCCAATGTCCCCAGTACATGATGCACCATATCATTGACTAGATCATTAATCAATGCGGGCATGGAACAGGTGGCCACATAATTAACCTATGGCGGGGGTGATACCACTTGCAAAAAAGGAAAATTTAGGGAATATGGTTTATTAGGAGTCAAATTAGGACCAAAGAAAGAAATTTGATTAATGGCCACAGTTCTTCCTTCATGTGGGAAACATATGACACGAAAGAGAGAATAGACAAGAGCTCCCATGACATAAACATAGTCATGTCAAGGAGTAAATTAAAATACTAAGGGCCTTGGACAACCATCATATCGAGATAGAAATTTTTTCCCCCAAAGTAATTGGCAACTTAGGAAGGATCCCTAATGATTGATTGGTTCCTCGGCTAAAAGGTAATAGATTATGGGTAACGAGCACAAGCTGCAAAGAACCTAAAGCTTGCCAAGTAGTTGAAGACATAATACTAATAGATGCACCTTCATCTATGATTGTGCCAAGTACGAGTATATTATAAGCATGTATTGTGATCAGAAAAGGCACATAAGAAGGAAGACGATATCCTACCAGTCGACTCCAACCAAAGAAAATGACTAAGCTACTTGGAGGGGGTGCAGTGGTTGTATGCTTCCCTCTTTTGTTTATTATTAATACAATGCATGTTTACTTTCCATAAGCGAATAAATAATTACTTTCTTAGTATGACGCTCCTTGATTTGTCATATGGTTTACATTAGAATGCATATGCTATGTATTTCCTTTGTTGTCTTTGTTTGATCTCTCTTGCAGGTATTTTTTCACAACATAATAGTAAGGATTGAGCTTGGAAGTGAGGATATCAAGATAAACATCGAAAAGCAACCACATAGGAGTGAGGTAGACCATATTTCCTCTCTCATGTCATTCTAATTTAAACTAGGAGAGTTTTGCATATATTTCTTTCGGTTGTTACTAGATCCACTTATTGGACTAGAGGGATCGCTTCTATCCATAGAAGGGATTTCCTAGTTAACAAATTGGCGACTCTACTTGGGATGGGTTTCCAAGTCCAAGCCAAGACCTTCAAGCACTCCTTTCTCCTTCACAAATTGGCAAAAATTAGGCACAATTTAGCAGCATCATGACCAATCTATTCTGACCAACCATTTGAGGGTGTAATGGAATGCATTTATAGGGAAGGAGAGGGATTTAGGGATCCAAAAAAGGGGGGAGAAGGTCCACATATTAAGGGGAAGATCCCTAAAGGTAGGATCAAGGACTCAAAATGGGAGAAATCGACCATATCCTTATTCAACAATAACTAGCTCGCCCTTCTCGGGGCTTCTAGTAAGAGAAGCTTCTGCTCCATTTTTTTAGAAACTGCATGAAGAGGATCAACACGGATTTTCCTATCCAAAGTCGCACTGCCAGTGCTAGTCACTAGCTAGACAAAAGGGTACTAGCACAAGTTTTCCTGCTAAAATTATCACTAGGCTTGCAAATAGGGTTTCTTGACAAGCACTTCTAGAATTACTTCAAGGCATTTCTTCTTCTTTTCTTCAGGGATGCTCTGATCAATGTTTTTCATGGTGAATTCATTGACATATTTTGTCTCTTTACGACATTTAGGAAAAATTTTGACAACTCAGGGTATGAGATAGGGAGTGTGACAAATTACTATATAACAACTCTCTTCAATTATATTTCGAATTTTTACTTTCAAGATTGAACAAATTAGTTTCCAACATTTATTACCCAAATACCTTAGCATCAACAATTGATTTTAGAAAATGCATTGCAAGTTCCATGTCAATAAATGGCATCAATACTTTAAGAACTTGTATATTTAAAGTAATGTCCTTCTTTTCAACATATAATGCAACATATTCAAAGAAAACAAAGTTGTTTTATTCAAATGTTATCACATGTGAATGGATTACATGTTTCCCTTAACTAGCATTGTCTTGCTTTGAGCCACAATCCAAATTATGATGACTTTCATGCTATAGATCCGTAAGCATAATTGAAGATATTGTAGGTAAATGTACTTCTTTAATTGTCAACATAGCTTCCCTTAATGTTTTCTTCAAGGATACCTTGAGGCAATAGTCCTATGATTTGACTTATATCCCAAGCATCAAACTTCATACGTTTCACAAACTTATTTTATAACTTTGTTTGTCTCTTTATAGGTTTCATAGTTAGAACAAATATTCAAGGAGAACACTTCAAAACTTTCCATTAAAAATCAGTCCAATCCCTATCACAATTTAAGGATTAAAAGTAGACTCCATGCACAAAAGATAACATAGATATTTTTGAGCTTCGAGGCTTAGGTCTCTGCAATAATATGTTAGCTTTTGAATTTATATCAAAGGAAGTATTCTTCCTTTCCACATCCATCATAATGACCCTGAGAAGTGTTCATTTATGCATACTATATCTTTGATTGCAGTAGTATACAATTTCTTATGATTGCATCATATGTAATAAATATTGACTTTCTTGCTCATGACGGCTCTTATATTACACAAATTCGTTCCTTTATTCATATATTGTATATCTTAGTAAGGAAACAATTTTAAAGCTTTGACCTAGTCCCTTATAAACTTGATCTAATGAAACAATGTATTCAATGATCCATAATAAAATCATTGTCCATTGCAACAGTCCATTTGTATTAAAATTCAACCAATCAACATCAGTCAAGTCCCTTTTGGACATAGAGTTCCTTCCTTAGTCTGAGGATTATAAGAAAATTAGAAGAAAAAATTACACTTTAGGTTTTATATTTATTGAGGTATTTCAGGCCTCTCGTCTTCTTTGATCACCACTCTTGAGGTCTCTCGGCCTCCTGATGCCTGCAACCTTGATCTAAGGCTTTTGGGCTTGAAAAGGATAGTCTAAGGCCAACCCTAAGGTCTCTTGGCCTACTCTATCTTTCACCTGAGGATTTTTGTCTTATTGGGACAAACCTAAGGCCCTTTTCAAAAACCTTGATCTTGTGACTAGGACTGAGATAGGTAACTTGGATTACTTTTAGGGCATATTCCTCTAACATATAGATTAGATAATTGAGAATTATTTTTCCTTTAGGCTGACTTGTCAAGGCTGCTCTTTCACCCACATTGATACCATGTTTATTTTTAGGTATCTTCTAAACTGATAATTACTTCTTATGATTTCTTACTCTAATCTTTTCTTACATTCAAATTCATCATAAACAAATTACACATAATATCTCAACAATAGAAACAAAATTCTTGTAGGATCATAAAGAGACAACAAAACAAGAGACACAAGAATTTACACTGGGAAAAAATACTTGAGGAAAAACCCAACAACCATTTTCCTAGAGAAATCATTAAGCTCAATAGAGATACAGCTAAATATTTTAGCCAAGAACAAGGTCAACCTGACGAGCAGAATCACTATGGTAAAACTTGGTCAAACGGCCCAGAGGTAGGTCTACCCATAATTGGGCTCTCTGCTCAAGATATAAGTTTTCTTAGATTTGGTCATCTTCCCAAGAAATTATTTGCCTTGTAGATTCAATGTTCTCATCAAATTACTATCTTCTACCTTAGCTATTTCAAACTTCCTTAGATTTTGTCTCTATAATTATCCTCATATTTCATCCTTCTTCTCTGCCTTAGATGATCTGAATTGTCTTGTATAGATGATGATCAAATTTCCATTTTGGAGGAGAAGCCTCTATTTATACTTGTTTGGGAGGATAAATGGGTGTAACCAAAGGGGCAGGCCAACTTGACTTCATGGAGGGCCAACTTTGTGTTTTGGAGCCAAAAAGTCAATATTGTAAATTCATATATTTTTCTCTTTTGCAACCGAAATGAAGAACGTTTCTTATATTAATTTTATTTCAAGGGTTAAAAGAAAATTGACAAGAATAACATGTCTTACATAATTCAAGGGTTAAAATATTAATTATGAAGACTGATCATAGCTACAAAATCCAACATTGCTTCTATCCCATTGTCTAATTGGATGAAAGAAATAAGGATAAATAATGGAATCAATATCAAAAAGTATGCAATATTATTGAACAACTACAAGATGACCCAAGCACCTTAGATAACTTTTTATGGAATAATGATTTTATTGTGGTATCAAGATCTCTTATATTGATGCAAGAATTCTTAGCTCAAACAAAAGGTCCTTTTAGAGTTGAACACCTCTCTATAGGAGGGAATTTGAGGATCTTGAAATATTACCACAAGATAAAGAAGGCTTTCTTGTAGGAATTTCTTAAAATTGATGTTCAAAATTTTTTGGTTGAAAGTTTGTTCTTCCAACAGAATAAGGGAGTGACAATCAAGATTCCAAGTCTACTACAACCATTGACTATAGCTAGTCAATGTTTAGAAGATATTTCAATGGATTTCAGTATATGTCTGCATGAAGGAAGGAATGGAATCATTGTAGCAGTGGATCGACTAACAAAGTATGCCCATTTTTCTCTCTTCTTATACTTTTGAAGCAAGTACAATAGTTGTAACATTCATGGAATAGTTCAAAAGCTACATGGAATCCCCAAGATTATTATAGGTGACAAAATCCCAATTTTCATTGGAATTTTTTGGATTGAATTATTTAGTTTTTTGGGTATTTAATTGGATCACAACTCATCTTACCATCCTCAATTAAATGGAAAATTTGAAATTGTGAATAAATGTTTAGAATGATATATTCATTTATTCACATTTGATAAATAAACACAATGGGTCAAGTGGTTGTCCTTGATAAATGGAGGTACAAAATATATTTCCATACTTCTTCAAAGATTTCCACATTTATGGAACTCTAGGAATATCATCCTCCATCGTTCACTCTCCCTTGAAAGGGAATTCAAATATTCAAGCAATGGAGGACCACATACGACACCAACAAGAGGCTCTCAAATTGTTGAAGGAAAACTTGGTTATAAAATAAAATAGAATGAAACAACAAGAAGATCAACATCACAGCGAAATGGAATTTGAAGTGGTGGATTGGGTACTTTTGAGGCTACAACTAAATAAACAAATTTCCCTCAAGAATAAAAGAAGGACAATAAATTAGAACCCAAGTATTATGGCCCATATAAGGCATTGTATAGGATTGGTAGTATGGTTTACAAACTGGAATTTCCTCCTATTAGACTGTGAGTCCTTAAATAATAACAAAGTTTGAGTCCACATAGATATGAGTCATAAACCTTATCCATGTGAGGTGTTTTCATGATCCACTGATGAGTTGTTAGTGAGATCTAGATATAGAATAGTCCAATTGATGTACTATATATTTAGACCTTGATATCAAAACAATGAGTTAAGAGAATCATTTTCTAGCATTTTCTTGTCTTGTCTTGAATGCTCCAATTATTAAAATGGGGTGAAATCCATGACTAAAAAGGTTATGAGAGAAGCTATGTTTCCCCACCAATAAAATTGCAAATGTACATCCATCAAGATGATAAAGAGGACATAAATGATATGTCTAGTAGATTACTATTGGGGTTATCTGTAGCATGAGATAAATACCAATGATGTATGCCTAAATCCAAATCAAGGTTTCACATAGACATGCTATACAACCTCTATTTTGATGAAATCCAAGCCAAATTTGAGGTTTTCTACTAGATCATTTGAGCATTTTGATTTTTTTTTAATTTCTTCTGTAAGTTGGATTCAATCCAAGTAGTTTGAATAAAATTTTGTTTCAAAATATTCTTCCATTTCTCATCCTTTGAGCTGAGGTCTCGAAACTCCCCCTACCACTTTTAGGCTTTCATTTGATATATATTGATTACAGCATCACAAACTCTTCAAATTCCATCTTTCTTGAAGTTCATATTGAATCCACCTTGTAACTCCCCTTCTTATACATCATATTCTCGTCACTTTACATTCCAATTACACCCTATATGTATATGCATGTTTATTTCACTATTTTAAATTCATAAATAAATATCGAAATTACATCCTAGAGAATATTGAGAGTTGATGTTAATCAAGCCGAGTTAATAGTCAACAAAATAAACTAATTTACTATATTAAACTTCTATAAGACAAGATAATAATTAATAGAATTAAGTTATTAAGTTATTAACCATATTAAAAGTTAAATACTAGTGATTTTTCCTATAAGTTAGGGATATAAGAAATTCATCCTTGTTTATATTCCAAAATAATGTAGTAATTGTTGAGAAATGGCAACAAGAAATTCTAGTTTAATTTGTCCTTGAATTAAAATGTGAATTAAATTCGAATTCTATTCCCGTAGCAATTTAAAATAGTTAAATTAAGTTTATTAAAATTACTTAACTTTGGAAATTCGAGGTGGAAGTCATGTATATGTTCTCCCTACTTTGTAGGAGTCCAGTGTGAGTTAATTGTGAGTTGTAAAATAGAAGGCTTAGTTTCATGAGTCAGTTCAGTTAAATTAGTTCTCAAACTGATTGAGAGAACTAATAGTGAGTTAACAGTCAGTGGTGACACTAATGAACTCCACCAGTGCTACTCCAGTTAACTGAATATTCACTCATCATAAACTCATGCATGTCACTTCTAAGAAAGACCCATTTTAGACTAGAGTGTAGGGATAATGTACTATTTGTTTTAGATTTTTCTGAGTTGCACTGATAGTGCATGCAATCAGGAACTGATCCTTAAGGGATAGCACTATTTTTAGAGGCTTTATTTCCCTTTAAATACAATCTATTCTCCATAGGAATTATACATTGGAATAGAGACTTGGAGAGCTTATGAAGAGGCTAAGATTTGGCCTTGAGCTTGCTTATGAGTTGGATATTGAATTTGCTGAGTGATGGGATTGTTCTAGAGAGAACAAGCATTGTAATTTCATCTTGATTTTCCGGATTAATACAAAACAGATAGTGTGGTTTTGAGTTGTGGCTTTCCCCAGATATTTATTGTGTTATGTGCCTTTGATTCTCTTCCTCTATTGATTATTATTTTCTCTACGTTTATGTCAGGATTTTCTACATGGTATCGGAGCAAGTGTGTTTCTTGGGCCGAGAGTTTGTAGAGAAGATCTGATTATTTCTATGCAAAATTTTTAGGAAAAAAAAAATGAAGATCTGGATTCCTTGGGAAACGATACCCAAATTCAAAAAAAAAAAAATCGTCTGAATCAGAGTTCGGATGAGGGAGATATCGTTGATTTAAAATTATCTCTCTAGAGGAGATTTCGAAGTTTATGAGTTTTTGGGTTATAGGTGAAAGTTGAATTTGCAATACATACTTCAGGATCAACAGATGTCGTTCCATGGTTTGAGGCTTGAGTATGCCTTGGAAGGTAGCTCAAATTTCATAGCCTAGAGGGACAGGATGGAGGCTATGCTAGAGGACAATGGCTTGAAGGAATTTGTTGAACAAGAAATTCCTAAGCTAGCAGTTACTGATGCACAGAACTTGGCTGAGTGGAAGAAGTGTGTGGCGAAGGCAAGGTGGATAATCCTTGAGGGATTTAGAGATCATATTTTCTTGAGTCTCCATGGAAAGGAAACCCCGCATGCTATGTGGAAAACATTGACGGACTTGTATCAGAATAGCAGTGATCAAAGGAAGTTGGCACTAAAGGATAAACTTTATAAAATCAAGATGGATAAAGGCGAGATGATTCCAAAGTACTTGACCTAGTTCACTCAATGTCAGGATGAACTTGGAAGTGTTGGAATCACGATTGCCAAGGAGGATATGGTGCGCCTTGCTCTTCTTGGACTCCCAAAGAGTTGGCATAGTTATCAGGATTTTGTCAATGGTCAGGAGAAGTTGCCATATTGGGAACGACTATGATTGGATTTCATGCAAGATGAGATTGGGAGGAACACCAAGGATGGCTTTTCATCAAAGACTAATGATGAAGAGAACTGTGTCTTGGCGATTAAGGCAAGGAAGAGGAAAGGTAAAATTTCTCATTCCGAAACAAATTCTTATCATGGAGGTAAGAAGAAGGACATGACAAAAGTTAAATGTTTTCATTGTCACAAGATGGGTCACTTTGCTACAAATTTTCCATTGAAGAAGTCCAAGAAGAAGTCCTCAGGAGGAGCGGTGGGTGAGGCTTTGGCCTCCCAATTTGAATTGGACTTTTCCCTCATTGCATGCATGGTGTCTTCAATGATGTGAAGTGTCTGGTACTTAGACAGTGGAGCTTCTTTCCACATGACAGGTGACAAAGATTTATTTAGTGAACTGGAGGAGAATATCTGAAGATGCATATTGAGATGGGTGATGATGGTATGTATAGCGTTACTAGTGTGGGCACTATTACTTTTTAGAGGGATCATATAGCTCCACTCACCTTGAAGAATGTTATGCATGTACCCAGACTGACGATGCTTGAGGATAGAGGTTATGATGTGATATTTTCAAAATGAAAGTCATTCCTTCGACACATAGCCACAAGTCAAGTAAAGAACATAGGGATTTGAGTTTAGAATCTCTATAAGATAGAGGTAGAGGATTGTGCTTCTTTAAGTTCAAAAGCAAAAAATATGTTGAGCCGAGACATCGGTGAGTTGTGGCACAGGCGATTGGGCCATTTGCATCATGGGGCTTTGATGATATTGTAGTAAATCTCTATCGGACTTCCCAAAGGTACGCTTGAGAAATTTGATACATGCAAGGGTTGTACTTTGGAAAAATACACCAAGTCTTCCTTTGGAGATAGAGACAGTTGAATAGAGTATATTCTGGAGAGAGTCCATTCCGATGTGTGTGGACCATTATCAATGGCATCCACAGCCAAACACAGGTATTATGTTATATTTTTTTATGACTATTCTCGTAAATGCTGGATATTTTTTATGCAGAAAAAGGATTAAGCTTTCACAAAGTTTTGTGAGTTCAAGGCATTGGTAGAGAAAGAGTCTGGCAAGAAGGTTAAATCTCTATGGAGTGATAATGGTGGTGAGTATGTCTCCAATGAGTTTAATAAATTATGTGTAGCAGAAGGGATTAAATGAGATTTGACGACACACCATAACCCTCAACATAATGGGGTTTTCAAGAGGAAGAACAGGAGCATAGTAGGGGCAACAAAGGTGATGTTGCATGATCAAGGCCTACCACTACACTTGTGGGCTGAGGCATGCAACACAATGGTTTATGTTCAAAACCGTAGCCCACAATGGATACTTGAGATGACACCAGAGGAGGCTTATTCCAGTAAGAGGCCAGATGTTGGCCACTTCAGGATTTTTGGGTCATCGGTTTATTGTCATGTGACCAAAGATGCACGGAAGAAGCTTGAGACAATAGCAGAGTTGGAAATATTTGTGGGGTACACTGATACACCCCACAACAATCGAGTGTACATGCCGACCAGTCAGATGATAGTGGTTCGTAGGGATATCAGGTTCGATGAGGAGAAGGCCATGCGATTATCCCTTAAGAGGGAGCTTGAGCTACATGGGGATGAGGAGATTTTGGCTCCTAAGGTTGAGGGGCCTCAGATTGATGTGGGGAACCACATGAAGAGGCTTAGAGAGTGGAGCCATCCACTCAGGCAGAGTCTTCTAGAGAGGGAAGAAAGCGCACTAGAGAGGTTGACAGATTATTGGTTGATGCAAGGGAGAATGTGGGAGCACCCTCTTCTCAGCACAGATAGAGGAGGTCACCAGAGAGGTACACTAGATACATGGCACTTATGGGTGCATGTGTTGTGACAGAGCCATCTTCCTTTCAGGAAGTGATGGTGGAGGAGTATGACTCCATAGTTTGAAACAATTTTTGGGATGTGGTCCCAAGACCGGAGGACAAGTCAGTTGTGAGCTCCTGTTGGCTTTACAAGGTAAAGAATGCTGCAGATGGTAGTGTGGAGAAGCATAAGGCCATATTTTTGGCTCATGGCTTTTCACAAGTAGAGGGGATTGACTATGATGAGACTTTTTCTCTTGTTGCAAGGTACTCGTCAATCAGATCTATTTTGGCACTATCAACACAGATGGGCGGGAAGATCCATCAAATGGATGTGAAGACTACCTTCCTCAATGGCATCATTGAGGAAGAGGTGTACATAGAGCAACCCAAAGGTTTTGAAACCTTGGACAGTGAGTCGCATGTGTTCCGACTCAAGAGAGTGTTGTATGGGCTGAAGAAAGCACCTCGTGCTTGGTACACCAGGATAGATAGCTACTTCATTGGGTTGGGCTTCACGAAGAGTGAAGTGGATGCGAACCTATATCGCATAGTGGTGGAAGGTAAGTTGTTGATCATTATACTTTATGTATATGATCTCATACTGACAGGTGATGAGAAGCTCATCAAATCTTGCAAGGAGGACCTTGCAAGAGAGTTCGAGATGAAGGACATGGGACTCATGCATTACTTTCTTGGAATGGAGGTATGGTAGGGAGATGGGGAGTTGTTTGTATCTCAAAGCAAGTATGCCAATGAGATACTTAGCAGATTCCGCATGGAGAGATTTAAACCCATGGAGAATCATCTAGCTGGTAACTAGAGGAAGGAGGATGTTACTTTAGGGGAAGTAGTAGAAGCTACTGTTTAGAGGAAGCTTGTGGGTTCACTCATGTACTTGGTGAACACATGACCAGATATGTGCTATGCAGTTAACTAGCTTAGTCAATCGATGGTTAGGCCTACCAAGTTGTACTAGAAGGCGGCAAAGCATGTAGTGAGATACCTCAAAGGCACTACTAAGTTTGGGTTATGGTACAAATGGACAAAGGGAGTGAAGCTTCAAGGCTTCACCATGAAGCTTCAAGGATTCAGCAATGCAAATTGAGCAAGGAGTCCATCCGAAAGGAAGAGCACATCAGGAGGGATATTTAGTATTGGGTCAATGGTAGTTTCTTGGTACAACAGGAAGCAGAGATCGGTTGCACTCAGTTCAGTAGAGGCAGAGTACATGGTTGCAAGTCAGGTAGCATGTGAGGCTATCTGGACGAGGAAGTTCCTCGTTGGTTTGTTTGGTTAGCAGATGTTTCCAACAGTGATTTATTATGATAATTAGAGTTGTACCAAACTCTATAAAAATCCAGTCTTTCATGATCAGTCCAAGCATATTGATATCTAATATCATCATCTCAGAGATTGTGTATTGAGGTGGATCATGTTGTTAGATTACATTCCCATAGAGGAGCAAGATGCTGACATATTGACAAAGGCATTATTAAGATGTAAATTTTAGTTTCATGGAGACAGGATCAGGGTAGTTGATAATCCATTTCTTGTTGAGAGGGAGTGTTGAGAAATGGCAACAAGAAATTCCAGATTAATTTGTCCTTGAATTAAACTATGAATTAAATTTGAATTCTGTTCTCATAGCACCTTAAAATAGTTAAATTAAGTTTATTAAACTTACTTAACTTAGGAAATTCAAGTTGGAAGTCTTTTGGAAGTCATGTATATGTTCTCCATACTTTGTAGGAGTCCAGTGTGAGTTAATTGTGAGTTGTAAAATAGAAGACTCAGTTTCATGATTCAATTCAATTAAATTAGTTCTCAAACTAATTGAGAGAACTAATAGTGAGTTTACAGTCAGTGGTGACACTAATGAACTCCATCAGTGCTAATCTAGTTAACTGAATATTTACTCATCAGAAACTCATGCATGTCGATTCTAAGAAAGACCCATTTGAGAATAGAGTGCAGGGAGAGTCTACTATTTGTTTTAGATTTTTCTAAGTTGCATTGATAGTGCATGCAATCAGGAAATGATCCTTAAGTGATTGCGTTATTTTTAGAGGCTTTATTTCCCTTTAAATACAAGATATTCTCCATAGGAATTATACATTTGGAATAGAGATTTGGAGAGATTTTGAAGAGGCTAATATCTAGCCTTGAGATTGCTTATGAGTTGGAGATTGAATTTGCTAAGTGTTGGGATTGTTCTATAGAGAACAAGCATTGTAATTTCATCTTGATTTTCCGGATTAATACAAAATAGAGAGTGGGGTTTTGAGTTGTGGCTTTCCCGGATATTTATTGTGTTATGTGCCTTTGATAATCTTCCTCTATTGATCATTTTTTTCTCGATGTTTATGGGCTTCCGTTGTAAAGAGTAGAATTATATTCTTGTCTCTTTCTTTAGAAAATTGCATTAGCTTGTGAATCTATAGGATTTTCTACCGTAATTGTATTAAAATGGATGGTTTAATTTAATTTCATTCATAATATGCTTTATTCTTGTTTTTTATTCCAAAATAATGTAGTAAGTGTATTAATATTAATGGTTTAGTTTAATTTCATTCATAATATGGTTTATAATAAGAAACTTTATGGATTTATAATCAATATTACATTACAATTTCATTACCACTTCTTAAAGTTGTAAATATTTCCTTATCGTTGTGAATATGTAACTTTGTAATATCTCATTATGATTGTAAATATTTTATTTCTATACATTCATTTTATAAATATATAATTATTTTTAATTTCTTTAATTTTACTTTTACTTATTGAAAATACTACTATAATTTATTTTTTTAATCCTTACATAGTATTCATCAAAGAATTCTTATTACTAAGTTCACTTTCACCTATATACATACTTTTTTAAGGTAACATCTATTTAATTTAAGTTCCTTTATATTTTAATTC
Organism: Pinus tabuliformis; assembly: GCA_031772625.1. Classification (NCBI taxonomy): domain Eukaryota; kingdom Viridiplantae; phylum Streptophyta; class Pinopsida; order Pinales; family Pinaceae; genus Pinus; species Pinus tabuliformis. Next base: position 537,657,967 of record CM062817.1, on the reverse strand, counting down.
CCTTATCAAGGATTTTAAGTCAATTATGCACTTCAATAATTACCACACGTAACTCCAAAGGTTTCACAATGCTTTCCCTTCAAGTATTTGTCATTAGTTGAGGGGAACATTGGTGCAACAATGGAGACAATGATTAACTCGAGAATTCCTCTTGTTGAGAGACTAATGGCTACAAAGAATTAATTCCTTCACGTTAATGCGCATCCCTTAATTACACATTGTGAGTGACCAAGTTTGTGGCTCAATCCTCACATCATCATGTAACTTCAAGGTAAAAGTGTATCACACTTTCAACCTAAGTCACGACTAAAATGTTAGTAAGCTATTATCATAGATTTATAAGAAGGATTCCATATTTGTCTTGGAAGGATGGAAAAATGTTTATAATAAATTACAATAGACTCTTCTCTTAATAATAATGGAGAAATGTTTATCATTAGTATTATAATAACTTATCTAAGACAATTCATAATATAATTATAATTATAATATATTATAATTAATTTTATTAATGTTATATTAAGATTTTTTTTTGTAAGCTTGGTAGGACCTTCTCATTTTCGAGTTTTTACATGTCCGTTATTCACCCCATTTCTGGGGAGGGTAGCACAAGAATTGAACCCAAGATCTCTGGTTTGGTGAGACTTCATTTCCATGGCCATTGCCACTTGAGCTACCCCATGCGGATAATGTTATATTAAGATATTATAATTATAATTATAATCAAATTATTCAAACTAATGAAAAAATCATTGTTTTACTTTTAAAAGTAAAATTAACTTCAAATTGTTATTTATTAAATGTATTATGTTATCCATAAAAATTAATATTCAAACCCAAATTATTAAATTCGTCATAGTAATATTAGCTTACCCTAAAATTTCTTGTAGTCAAACCTAAATTACTAGATTTGCAATAGTAACATTAGCTCACCTTAAAATTTATTTTTCTTAGCTAAGAGCTCATCCTCCTCAAACGTAAGAAAATGGGTTAGCAACCTAAGACGTAGAGGCATCTGACAGGAGTTAAAGTTTTCCCCCTTATGTACCATCAGCGGGTAATTACAAGTAGCATGATTTTCCTTGAATAATAGTGATGAGTCAACTTGCGTTAGTGGATTGTAGCCAGTGATAGTTATGTCGCTATTAGTTTGAAAACTAAGTTATAATAAGTTTTCATATTGCAAAAGAAACAAAAAAAGTAGTAATATTATCTTTGATAAATCTTCTCTATTAGTTGAATTAAATTGAGACTTCTCATAATATGGTAAATGGCCTCCACTAGAATTAGTCATCACATTTTTGTCTTGTTTCGGGATTTGCACTGGGCCTATTTTTTTATTTTTTCTCTAGTGCTCTTGGTTGGAAATTCAGGCTCAAGAAAGTTTAACCAAATTTTCAAATTGCACCTCTTATTGGAAACTTCACGTAGCTCGAGGCAAGGTTACAACTATATCCACATTTTCTATTGAACTTCTTAAGTTAAAAGCATATTTATTCATTTATATTTTCATAACTGGACTAATGTTAGCATTAGTATTCTGACATTAAATGTTAGCATAATCTTATGCTTAAACTAGAGTTTGATCACCCATCACCCCACTACTTTGCCATTTATTTTTTTGTCACATCCTACCAATTGGTTGCTTCTTGGCTGACAAGTGTTTCCTCTATTTCTAGACGAAACTTCACTATTTATTTTCTTATTGAACTTGTTGGATTGTTTCAAGAACAATTTACTTCTCTCACTTTGGCTGTGAATTATTTGATCTCCTCTCCATTTCTTTTCACCACTACTCTTCGTCGACTCTATTTTTCACTAACTCTATTTTGTAGACTTTTATCCTACACCATCCCACCATCTTGCGCATGGAGGATGACCATATTTCCACAAACAATAATGTAGCTAACACCATCCTGTGTCTGTAGCATGACCTTCTTGCCACAAATAAAACAAACAATAATGAAACTAGTTGTAGCCTATTTATGATCTAGGTTTCTCCATCTCCCCCCAGAGAGCACCTTCTTTACATGTCATCCAGTTCAAATATTTTGCTTCCTACAAATATAATTCATGCAAATGCAGATACATTAGAATTGAGATGGGATTGTTTCTAATTCTTTGAACAAAAAAATATTATTTTCATGTGTTGAGTGTCATTAGTTCAAAGCTAGTCGTAGATTGGATTTAAACACTTATAGAAGAAGCAGTGGATTCATAGTGAGTGAACTCACTTGTAGAAGAAGCAATGGATTCATAGCAAGGAGATTCACCAGTAGCAAAGCCATAAACAAAGTAAGTAGCTTCCAACTTATTTCCATCGTCAGAAGCTTATTCCCTTAATTACCACAAGCATCAAAAACAAATTTGATAAAAAAAAATGATTTAAAAATAACAACGATTTTATTTTATTTAGAAAATAAAGATACAAACTTCTTGTTAATTGTTCTATGATTATAATTCAGTTCTTCATAAGATAAGCACATATATGTTATTTCTATGTTACATAATTTCAAGCATTTGCATCTTCTTAATGCATTGTTATGTGCAAAATATGCAAAATATTTCAATAAATTTTAGGTCAATACATAAAAGATATAAATTCTCAACAACCCATTGAAACTTATTTTGCATGTTATTGAAAACGAAATAGCACAACAATGAAAACTATTTCCACCCATTCATAGAAAAGTTCAAATGTCCACCATCAAATAAAATGGGCACACAAGTCCCACGTGTTGGGAAAATGATAAATATATTCATTCAAAACAAAACCAGCACGCTAAAAAAACTAGTACACTCTAATAGCATTTAACCTTGGCTTTTCTTGTCAATTTCATATAAAAACCATGTCCATTTCACCATTGTTGCGAGCACACAACCTGCATTAAAATGTTTTCCAAGGCACAAAATCCCAAGAAAAGAGATTCTACTAAGGGCAACAAAACAGAAGAATGAGAATACATATAATTATCAGATAGGGGTTTCCCTTCACCCTTTAAAAACTCATGGTAGAAGTTATTTCATTGACCCTAAAATATTCATGAAATTACACCAGAAGAAGCTCTACAATGTTGGGATTGATAAATATACATGACATGAAGATAGAAGAAAAGCATTGTTACCACACTGGATCATTTGAAATTTGAGATGACATAGTTTGGTGTTAGAATGGCCTCAGAATGGTAGAGAAGTAATGAAGAGTTTAAATCCCCCAACCATGAGCATATGCTTTCGAGTCTATTCTAATTCAAGGTTAAAATATTGACAAATGATTTTCTAGTGATGTTGTTGTCCGACTATCATGGTTTTTGAACATCCTACATTGCCTATTACATCATTGATGGCATTAGGATGTTCAACAACCTCGAAATAAAAAAGTAGTAGGAAGGGGCTTGAAAGGCAAAAGAAAATTTTGACTTGGGCATGGCACAGTATCAAGACAGGTATCAGGGATGCGAGGAAGAATGAGACATCATTTTCCTTCCTGAACATGCATGGTGGATATTATATGAGTGTATACAAATGGTGAACATGTTGGATGTGGAGCCTGATTATCTTCTTGATTCAAAGGTCTTGTTTCAAGAGAGTTTGGATCCCAATCCCTAACGGGGGGTGTGGGGGGGTGCGACTCCGATTATTGCTTCCTAGGGGTCCAGGGGAGTGTGACAACATGTTTGGATCCCCCCCTTGTCAGGGGTTTGGGTGAAGCACCCTTGAAGCTAAAAATAGATGAAAATTTGCCTTGTAAAATATTGTAATCTCGTAATCAATCTGGGTCGTTCTTTAAGTGGATGATCTGATGGTAAAAGTTATGTTTAATTTAGGGGTTTTTTCCCTAGAAAAAAACCCCTCAGTTTATATGATGGAATTGTATTGCGGATGTGTATTATTATTCTGACTGAGAAATTGAGACGATATTGTGTAAGAGAGAAGAGGAAATTACATTGGATCTCTCGTAGGTCTTATCTCTTCATTTTGCTAGTTAATATAAAAGGAAGGATTGGTTGTTCCTCTGTGGACATGGACCAAATTGGGTGAACCATGTATATCTATGTCTCTCTTGTTCTATGCATTTAATTATTTTTGTTTCTATAATATTTTGTGTATTTCATTGCTTTGTTAATTAATTTATAACAATGGGTATTAGAGTCGAAGGTTTATTTGGATGATAAACTTGCAGGAGAGAAGGGTTCCTGGATCAAGTGGGAGCAACGGTAGAAGATGGTAGGTTTAGGGTTGAGAAATTTAATGGCTAAAACTACCAGCTATGGAAGATGCAGATGGAAGAATATCTGTATCAAAAATATTTGCACCTACCATTGAGTGCAAAGACAAACAAATCGACAAGTATGTGAGATGAAGAATGGGAGATTCTTGACAGAAAAGCATTAGGAACAATATGGTTGTACCTAGCAATGTCGGTAGCCTTCAATATTTCGTAGGAAACAACAACGAAAGGTCTAATGAGGGCCTTGGAGAAGCTATATGAAAAACCCTCAACCTCGAATAAGGTATTTCTTATGAAGAGTTTGTTTAATATGAAGGTGTTAGAAGGTAGATTTGTTGTTGATCATTTAAATGATTTTAATACATTTACCAATCAGTTAAGTTCCATAGGGGTAAATTTTGATGATGAAGTTAGGGCTATATTGTTTGTGTTCTCATTACTAGAAAGTTGGAATGGTTTAGTTATGGCCATTAATAACTTTGTCTTTGGATATAGTACTTTAAAGTTTGATGATGTTGTTGGTGCTATCCTTAGTGAGGAAACGCGATGGAAAAGCTCTGGTGAGACATCAGGTAAGGCTTTGACTGCAGAGACTAGGGGAATAAAAATGGAAAGAGGAAGGAGCTAAGGAAATCGCAGTAAGTCAAGAAAATTCATAACCAAATCCATATCAGTGATAGTGTGCTAGAAATGTGGGAAGAAAGGACACTTGAATAAAGACTGCAAATCTCGAAAGGGAAAATAAGGAGATGGATAGCAAGAGAAAAATCATGAAGTGAATGTGATAGGTGGTGTGTTGCAAGATGCTTTGATTCTTTCATTAGAGAATATTATTGATGCCTGGATGGTAGATTCAGGGGCCTCATTCCATGCCACAATTCACAGGAAAAGTTTTCATGACTATGTTCAAGGATATTTTGGATAGGTTCGTCCGAGTGATGCTAAACCCTCTAAAATCGTTGGAATGGGTAAGGTTTTTATAAAGCAACAGAATGGAAACCAATGGCTATTAAAGGAGGGAAGAAATGTTCCAAATCTAAAGAAAAATTGAATTTCAATAAGGCAGTAGGGAGGTGAAGGCTTTGCAATTACTTTTACAAATAAAACCTAGAAGGTCGCTAAAGGATCCCTCATAATAGAAAAAGGAGAAAAGGTTGGTAAATTGTATTTATGCAATAGTATTTCTAATTTTGTTAATGCTCCAACCTCCACAGGAAAAGATACAACACTCTGGCATCATAAGCTCAGGCACATGAGTGAGAAGGGGATGTAGATTCTTCACTCAAGGAATTTGTTTCCAAGTCTGAAGCATGTTGATTTGGATTTCTCTAAAAATTGTGGTTTTGGAAAACAAAAGAGAGTCAAATTTATCAAAGTTGGGAAGGAAAAGAAGAGCAAAAAAATAGAGCTTGTGCATACATATGTATGGGGACCTTCTTAGGTATCATCTCTCGGTGGCTCTCATTATTATGTTACTTTTATTGATGATGAAACTAGGAAAACCTCGATTTATTTTATTTTAAATAAATCTAATGTATTCAATGCTTTCAAGAAATGGAAAGATTTGGTTGAGAATGAGATAGGAAAGAAGTTGAGGTGTCTCAAATCATACAATGGAGGTGTATATTGCAGCAAAGTGTTGGATAACTATTGTTCAGAGCATGGAATTCACAGAGAGAAGAAAATTCTAGGAACACCATAAGAAAATGGTGTGTCATAATGGATGAACAGTAAAATCATGGAGCGTGAAAGGTCCATGAGATTGCATGTAGGATTACCCTTACAATTTTAGACAGATGTTGTAGATATTGTTGTTTATCTAATAAATAGAGGGCCTTCAATTTACTTGGATGGTGGTATTCTTGAGGAGGCATGGACATGTAAAAAGGTAAACTAGTCATTTTTAAAGACTTTCAGTTATGAAGTGTTTGTCCACATCAATAAAGAAAATAGAACAAAACTTGAGGAAAAATCAAAGAAATGAACCTTTATTGGATATGGTGTAAATGATTTTGTTTATCGCTTATATGATTATGAAAATTACAAAATCATTAGGAGCAGAGGTGTCATATTCAATGAAAAGGTCTTGTATAAGGATCAGATGTAGTGAAAGAAATAGGAAAAGGAAAATAAAGAATACATAGTTCTTGATAAGATCACAAAAAAGGTAAAGGTGCCTTCAAATCAAAATGATCAGCAACCACAACAACAAAAACCACAAGAGCAATAGGCACCTCAAACACCTGTAACTGGTGTTACAAGATCTACCAGGATAATTAGAACCCCTGAATGATACTCCTCCATTATATTATGTATTTCTGACCGATTTTGGTGAACCGGAAATATATGAAGAACCAATGAAAATAGAAACTAGGAAGAAGTGGGAGAAATCCATGGAAGAAGAGATGGACTCCTTGATGCAGAGCCAAACTTGGGACTTAGTCAAGTTGCATGCTGGTAAAACAACATTGCAGAATAAATGGGTTTATAGGTTAAAGGAAGAAGATGGAGATAAACATAGGTATAAGGCTAGACTTGTGGTGAATGGATTTGCATGAAAGAAAGGTATAGACTTTGATAAATATTTCTCTTCTGTTGTTAAAATGACTTCAATCATAACTTTTTTAAGTCTAGTGGCAGCAAAAGATTTGCAACTTGAGAAGTTAGATGTAAACTCAACCTTTCTCCATGGGGATTTAGAGGAATAAATATATATGAAGCAGCCACAAGGGTATGAGGTCAAAGGGAAGGAAAAATCAGTGTGCAAATTGAATAAGAGCTTCTATGTCTTAAATCAAGCTCTAAGGCAGTGGTATCTAAAATTTGATAGGTTTATGTTTGAACAAGGTTATACTAGATGTCACTCTAACCATTGTGTTTATTTTAAAAGGAAAAATGATGGCAGTTATGTTATATTGCTATTGTACGTAGATGGCATTCTTGTTTCAGAGTCTAACATGCAAGAAATAAATGTGCTCAAATAAAAATTGGAAAATTCATTTGCAATGAAGAATTTTGGTGCTACAAAACAAATATGTGGTATGAGAATAACTAGAGATAGGAAAAATCACAAATAAACATTGTCTCGTAGTGAGTACATAGAAAAGGTGTTGGAAATATTTAATATGCAGAATGAAAAACTAGTCACTGCACCTTTGGCTAACCATTTTAAACTAATTAAGGAGATGCGTCCCAAAACCTGGGAAGAGATGGATTATATTTGTGAAGTTCCATATGCATCAGCTTTTGGAAGCTTAATGTATGCAATGGTCTACACAAGACCTGATACTACACATGCAGTGGGAGTTGTAAGCAGGTATATGAACAATCCTAGAAAAGAACATTGGATGGCAGTGAAGTGGATTCTCAAGTATTTGAGAGGTACCACAAATCAAGAATTATGTTTTGGAGGTTCAAACATTGCTCTATAGGGATATGTTGACGTAGATATGGCAGGTGATAGAGATAATAGGAGGAGCACCACAGGGTATGTGTTTATTGTAGGTGGAACAACTATCAGTTGGGTTTCAAAATTAGAAAACATTGTTTCACTTTCAACAACAAAAGCACAGTATGTTCATGTTACAAAGGCTAGTAAAGAAATGATTTGGTTACAAAGGTTTATGGATGAATTGGGTAAGAAGCAGGAGATGAGCATGTTATATTGTGACAGTTAGAGTGGAATTCATCTTACAAACAACCTTTCATTCTAAGACTAAACATATATAGCTCAATGTCATTCCACACAGTTAGTTTTGGACGATGGAGAGTTGAAGCCAGAAAATATACACACTAGCCGGAATCCTGCAGATATGTTGACAAAGGTTGTAACGAGAGATAAATTGAGTTGTTTCTCAGTTTCAATTGGCCTTGAAGAATGATGACAAAGATAAGAAACAGCTAGGTCAAAAGGGGAAGCATTGTCAAGCAAGTGAAGCAGCGATGGAGTTGATATAATTAGTCTCCAAGTAGGAGATTGTTGGATGTGGATCCTAATTATCTTCCTGATTTAGAGGTCTTGTTTCAGTGTTGTTTGGATCCAATCCTGGACAGGGTGGCGTGGGGGGGCTTCCCCCCCACTATTGTTGCCTAGGGGGTCTAGGGGGGGTGCCTACATGTTTGGAGCCACCCCTGGCGAGAGTTTGTAAAATATTTTAATTTCATAGTCAATCTGGACCATTCATTAGGTGGATGATCTGACGATAGAAGTTATGTTTAATTTAAAAAAATTTCCCTAGAAGGAAACCCTCAGTTTATATAAGGGAATTGTATTGTGGATGTGTATTATTATTCTGAACGAGAAAGAGAGAGGAGATTGTTTGAGAGCAAAGAGGAAATTACAGCAGATCTGTTATAGGTTGTATCTCTTCATTTTGCTAGAAAATATAAAAAGAAGGATTGGTTGTTTCTCTCTGGACGTAGCCCAAATTGAGTAAACCACGTATATATGTGCCTTTCTTGTTCTATGCATTTTTGTATTTGCGTTTTCATAATATTTTGTGTATTTCATTACTCTGTTAATTAATTTCTAACAAAACATACTCAAGACACTTGTAATTCCACTTAATTAAAATTATTCTATTGAAATTAATTTTTTAACACATGATTATATATCAACACCAAGGCTTCTCTTAAGACAAAAACTATTAAGAATTTTGTAAACCACATCCTGCTTTGCAATAGATGATGATTATTTATTTAGAGACTTTAACATATCCGTTTTATTCTTGTAAGACATATATGGCAGTGATCTACGAGCTAAAACTTCATGGCCATACTGGAACACTTCATTAAGATAAGTACTCCATTTTGAGCTCAAGATTATGCTAGAAGACCAAAAATTAATGCATGGGGAGTGTTATATCAAGTATGTCCAAAGCAGAATTATGATAGTCTTTTAAGTGTATTTGTTATTAAACTAATTGGTGTTGGGTGGGTTGTATTGATGCGTTGGTTCCTCAAGGTTTATCAACCATTCATTTGGAGTGGTATGATTTTTTTCAATAATTATAAATTTATATTTATTAAATTTTTTTAAATAATTTAATGAAGAGTAAATTCTAACGCAATAATTTAATGGTTTATTAAAGGAGTTTTAAACTTGATTTGGCAGAGTTTCAAATACATTGGACGTATCCCAGAAACTCAAGTAAATGAGTGGATACCTTCATTTACAAATTTTTAGTCATGGCCACTAAAAAGATTATGGTGATAATTTGTCTAAAATAATTATTACTTTTGAAGGATTGAGTGGAGGAGAAATATTCTTTTATACCTATTTTTTTCATTATGGAAGGGGTTGGGGGCAATGAAAATTTTTAGTTGTTAGGGAGAATGAAAATTATGATTATCATATCATTATTATTAAAGACTTAGTTGTAAAAGTTTTGGGATGTTTAGTTACCCAAGAATGCATCATAAGTTTGAAATGAGATTTGAAGATAAAGGTGGAATTCTTTTTGGCAAAGTGAACTATTGTTTATGCTTTTATGTGTTAAAGAGTAAGTTGTATGGTATATTAAATGGAAATTTTAGTTTTGGTGTCTCTTGTCTTAGATCACCTTGAAATTGAATAAGGGGTTTAAGGACATTTTTGGTTGTGTATGAATTTTGGAAATGTGACACTGATTTTTTTAGCATTTAATTGAAAGTTGTCACGATGCACATGGAATAGTAAGATGTTAAAACAAAATTGGTTGTGCACAGGTAGGAAGAGGACAAAAAGCTACTTGGATCATTATAAAAATATCAAAGACAATTCTTTTGAAGCATTATATTCATTATTACATTGTCAAAATTACAGGATAGGCATTCAATTTTAGTATTAAGTGTTGGGTGTCTATTATATTGTTTGCACAACTATCCCTGTGCATGATACATATGGACTAGACGTAGCAGAGGGTCATAGGGGGGTGGTAGCCTCCATGCACAGGGTTTGGGGTAGTGTCTCCAAAATAAATTTTTGGGTGATTTTTTGCATATGTATTGGGCAGTCGACAAGCAATTTTTGTTGTTGGCAATTTTCAAGCACATGGTGGTTTTTCCTATGTTTTTGTAGATCCGGTCAAAGGAGCTATGGCTATATTCTAATTGGGGATTAATGGATTGGGGCTTTATGAATGATATGGCGTGTATTAATGTATTGTAACATTTAAAATAAACATAATGAAAAATTATTATAGTTTTCCTAGTTTTGGATTCCATGAGAAAAATATTTGTGTATATTTTTTGTTATTACCTTTGGATCTTTTATGTTAGTTTTAAGAATTTGTTTGCATGTATTATTTATATAGGGTTAAAACCTACGTTGAGAAGGGTATAATAATGTGTTTTTCAAGACAAAAATCAATTGTGACCTACTTGCAATTAAATAAGGGAGTCAAAAGTGAAACATTGTAATCACACTTTAGGGTGCATAATTGGTAGTACCTGACAACCTAAGGTAACATAAAATCAAGCTAGGGTTATGCATAAGCATATAATCAAGTGAGTGAGTACAAGTTAGAATGAGAAGTGAGCGTGAGAAAAATGGGTAAAGAAAGAAATCATCTACAAATGCCTCTTAATATATCAAGGATTTGCAAGAGTACGACCATGAATTGCAAAATCAAATTAAAGTACATGAGTGGAACCTACCAAAGGCTAACCCAACTTGTGATATAGATGAACTCATTCAAAAGGTTGATGTAAGTTGTGACACATAGAAGCTACTAGAGGAATTGATGCAACATATGATACATAAGATATTATCCAAAAGTTTAATGCAACGTGTGATACAAATTAAATTATGCAAAAGGTGATGCAACTTGTTACACAGAAGATATAATGTTAAGAGCTACATAAGCCCTATGTTAATCTTAAAACCCGTTATTAATCCCTACTGTTGGAAATAATACTAAGAGGGGCGGGGGTTGAATCAGTATTAGTCAAATCAATGACTTTTTCATTTCATACTCTAATTCCTATACACTACTTCAATGAAGGAAACTCGCATGTACACGCAACTGTATTTAAGGCAATCAATGTATATCCAGTAAACTTATGATTCAATTAATTCATCATATAATCTTTAGTTAGTGCATCAGTGCTTCATTAACCATATAGATAGTAACCATGTGCAGTAATAACAGAACAAATCATCACACATAAGAAACACACATGAACACCAAGATTTAAGGTGGAAACCCAATGCAGGACAAAAACCACCTGTTTACAATCTTGTACTGGCGCATACTCATACCAGTACGCAAGTTTCTACCTACATAAGGCTACAACCTTCTCTTGTTTTCCATCTTCTATTGGAAGGGAGCTACAACCCCCTAGCTCTTGTACTAGCCGATATGTTTACTAGTACGTAGGCGCCGGCCTACAGAAGGCTACAACCTTCTCTCTTCTTCCAGGGACCTCGTTTCATAAATTTTCAAACTGGATACTCCTGGAACACAACATCATACTTTGAAGGCCACGTTTCATCCAATTTTCATATTGGACCCATCAACAACATTGAAGCTCAAAATCAATCACAATTGCAATACAACCAATAGATACATCTGTATCCACCAATCATTGAAACTCACTCACAATCTCTGAATCAACCATAACGAAATTAATCAATCACTGATAACCTCTGAATCTCTGACACAATTGGATCAACCATTCATTCATACTTAATCGTTTTCATCCAATCAACTGAAACAGATAGATTACTGTACCTAGTACAGAGAATTAAAACCAGATCACTACATCATCATTCAGAATCAGCTGGAACCTTAAAACCATGCTTCAGAGTGTATATGCTACGCTCATTTTCTAGCTTCTATTAGAAGGGAGCTACAACCCCCTAGCTCTTGTACTAGCCGATATGTTTACTAGTACGTAAGCGCCGGCCTACAGAAGGCTACAACCTTCTCTCTTCTTCCAGGGACTTCGTTTCATAAATTTTTAGACTGGATACTCCTGGAACACAACATCATACTTTGAAGGCCACGTTTCATCCAATTTTCATACTGGACCCATCAACAACCTTGAAGCTCAAAATCAATCACAATTGCAATACAACCAATAGATACATCTGTATCCACCAATCATTGAAACTCACTCACAATCTCTGAATCAACCATAACGGAATAAATCAATCACTGATAACCTCTGAATCTCTGACACAACTAGATCAACCATTCATTCATACGTAATCATTTTCACCCAATCAACTGAAACAGATATATTATTCTACCTAGTACAGAGAATTGAAACCAAATCACTACATCATCATTCAGAATCAACTTTAACCTTAAAACCATGCTTCAAAGTGTATACGCTACGTGGATGAAGCCAACCTGCATGTATACGCAGCTTCCTTGAAGCAAACCAGCGTATAGATCTGCAAATACTTTGCTGCACTTCCAGACTTCAGACATAATCACACATAAAGGATAAAACATGTGTTAGTGATCAGATATCTCCATTATTAGATCACATAATGATAAGTCAGTATGATCCTGATCCATCATTAGATTTCATCCATCAACACTGAAGTAAATCACAATCAACCAATCTGAATATGCAGAATATTGTCACCAGAAAATAGTCACCAGAACACAAAGCAGAACCCAAAACACTGCAATAGCAAACATAAGCAACTAAAACATTGTTTATAAGGTATACGCTACTTCCCTATGTCAAACCTATGTGTGTACGTTCTTTTATCAAAGCCAACCTGCGTATACATCTGTAAATATTAATTCATAATTTTGCAACTATTCCAGACTTTAGTTATACCCAGATCACAACATTTATAGAGTATTACATGCGTCAGTATTCAGATCTAGAATAAACATGATCAAACCATATAAAGATAATTCATTCCAAGCCTTAAGATCATGATCCATCATTAGATCTTGTCCTCCATCAACCGCTAAGGTTCCTCCTTGGCTCAAATCAAGCAAATCATCATAAACCCATAACCTGCATGCTAGATCTCACACTTTATCAAATATTCAATCCTTGTCTACATTGGCCTAATGATCTTCTCCTCCTTATATAGTTTTATGCCTTTCTCAATACCATGGACCAAAACCACTTAGGACCAATACCTTAGATCAAATACCTAGGGTCAATACCTCGGACCAAATACCATGGATCAAAATACCATGGACCAAATACTTCAGACCAGAAACTTAGTTTTCCAAGGCATACGCACTTTTCCTTTTGTGAAAGTGTATGTGTACGTATACACAACTTGTATACAGTGAACCATCGTGTATACACAGCTTGGTCAATGGTGAACCTGTGTATACCTCTCTTTCTTCATTGTAATTCTTTGTTGTTTACCTGCTATACAGTGATCATTCATCTGATTGAGTTGCCTTCTGAACTAATTCCTTGAAGCTTCCCTGCATTTCATCACATCTGATATCTCTTCTATAGATTCATCTAGTTACCATGTACAAGTGAGTTGTTCTGCTACAAGTGGGTTGCCATCAAGTACAACACATGCATCATAATGCCAACAATCTTCCCCTTTGGACTTGATGGAAACAACAACACCAAGTCACTCTCCCCCTTTGACATCAAGGGCAAAGGGTGGACCAAGATATTCTCCCCCTTTGATATCAAGAGAAAAGGACAGACCAAAATGAAGACTTTCATATCCGAATAGATGAGTATTAATCATGCTCCCCCTAGGCACATGCTGAATTCTCTGATTGAACTCCCCCTTGGTTCATGCTGAGATGTATTGTATCATCCATGCTCCCCCTAAGCACATGAAGAGTTTGCAAATATTTTCGAGAAAAATAACATGACTCTATAACTCAACTATGTGAGATTGACCTTCCTATCACCAATGACTCATACATACATTTATTCTCCCAACCAAATGGGGATATACCAAACTTGACTTATCCACCCAACCAAGTGGGGATATACCAATTGTTTATACATGACTGAAATATTACATCATCCTTCCCATGCATAGTGGGGGTACAAATTACTTCATATGACCAAAACAAGGGACTTGTCAAAAGACTACAACAGATAGAGACAAATTATTACATCATGGGTCTTGATATGACCTTTACATTGAATGATATACATGACATTTATAACAGAGAACAAATCTATGATCTGCTCCATGAGCATCTATCAACAGCATCCAGACCAGCAACCTATATATGTCCATGTCAGTGTAAATATCATCAACCTGTGACAAAGTATGTCTGCATATAGATATCAACTCATCCTCTTGATCTCATCAAGATCAACTTGCTTCGTTTCCTTCCATGAATCAACTCAGCATATGTCATATCTCCAAGTAGTAACAAAATCATTCACACCATATCATATGTGAAAACACCATAGTCATCACATGATCTTTCACATCATCATCAAGAACTGCATGATCTTTCCACAAGGACCTTCAATATATCAACCATGTATCATCACTAGGGAACATCCCACATCTGATAAGAATCAACCATGATAATCAACATATGTGAGTATCAGCCTATCATCATAAGATAAGAACTCATCATCATTATGTGGTTAAGTAAGCCATGTCTTCGAAAATCCATGTCTTCAAATAGCTATGTCTTCATGCGACCTGCAATAACACCATTCTCTTGGCCAACCAACAATATGTAACTTGAGTAATCATCCATGTATCCATCAAAGAGATATCAATATGTATCTAGCAAACTATGAGTTCATGGTCATTTTTCAATATTTCTTGATATCATCAACAACAACAATCTTCAACCGTGTGAGAGCCAAGATCTATAGGAATCCTGTATCATAACTGCACCATATGAACTTTATGCATTTTTGAAGGCATGATGACAGCAACATAGAAGAAATGAGTGGCTCATCATCAATTAATGAAGTTGTGTACTCAAGATTTGTACTTCTCCTTGTCCTTATGAAGATCACTATGTAATCAACATATATGTATTGTATACATCATCAAAAAGTCATCCACAATCATCCATAAATCTTATCTAAATAACTATGTAACCCCAATCAATACAAGTATCATCTGAAATTTCATCATGGGAAACTTATAACCATCACATAGCAAGATGTATCAATTTAAACACTTTAGCCACATAAGCATCATCATCATTGAAAAGACTTCTAAACATAATGCCAACAATGCTTTGTTAGAATCATAGCATGTTCTCCCCCTGAACCTATTCACTGTCAGATCTGATCATTGCATATATCAATAAGAAGTATCAAGGCATCATCATCAATCAGATATACATCAAGTTATCAAGACACTTCTAAATAATATCCACAGACTGTAGTCATCTATGACAGAAAAGATAATTGATAATTGTCTAAATCATATTACATCAATTTTTCTGAGACTATCCCACAGCATTTTTCTCAAACTACATATACGCGCCTGTGCAGCATTGAACTCATGTATATACATGACTTGTCTTCATGAAACTTGCGTATGAGATTTAGAACATTTAAGTTTCATACTTTCGGCTTCTCCAAAGTCTATCATGTCTGTACATTGTGCCATGCCACATTTTTCTGACTGTACTTCCTTCTTCTTCCATATCTTCGAGTGTGATGATGTTTTCTCCTTTTGGTATGGTGCCCGATATTTTCTCCTGCATTCCTTTGCTATATAACATCTTACATGTTTCATATTTCTTCTATAGCAGTCAATGGCTTTGTGACCAAACATATTGCAAGAAAAACAATACCCCTTAAAGTACCTGCACGCTGATGATCTTTTTGTGTGATGGTCTTGAACCATTCTACTTCTGCATCTTCTGCAACATGTCCAAGATTATGACATATAAAACATTCAAAATTATTCATTTGAGGAAATGACCGACTATCATTTCCATGGTTAGGAGTAAAAGATTTTCTTTGAAGAATTTCTTTCCTTGGTTGTTGATGGAGTTGACCTCTAATCTCCTTGTTGAGCATTTCAGGTTTTACATTAGAGTTCCTTGCCTTAGCTTGTGAGCTAGATTCACCTTCAACAGATTCATGGAAACTAAGACCAAATTTAATGGCAAGAGACCTTTGACTACTAAGAATATCATCCAAAATCTTAGTACTATCTTGAAATCGTAAAATCTTATCCTTTTCTTCTAATTTACCTTTTAGTATATTTACCTCAACCTAATATTTCTCTTCCTTTTCAAGATACTGCTTCTTCATGATTTCTTCAGCTTTTCTTCCTTCTTCCACTTTTTGCCTTAATTCAATAACTTCGTTTTCTTGTTCTTCAAGAGCTTGTAGTAGTTCTTCATTCTGCATATTTGATTTTTCAAGATCTTCTTTTAGAGAGAGGATCTTAGCTTCAAAACTTTCATAGTAACTCGATCTATCTTTGAGTTTCTTGATTGTTGTGCTCCTTTTATTTACTTCATTTCTTAATGAAGTCACTTCATCCTGCAGCTTTTGACATTGATCTTCCTTTTCCTTGTTTCCTTCCTCTAGTTGAGCTTTTAGATTAGTAGCTTCTTCTTTGAAGGAACATTCCCTTTTGTCCAATAGATCTTGTTGATCACTAATTTTGTCTATAAGTCTTTTAATTTCTGCCTCTATTTGATATCTTTCTTTCTCACCCATAAGAGAAAATTTATTTGTTTCGCTATCACTTTCATCATCTTCAAATGGATGGAGAAATGTATTGCTAGAGGATAACAAATTCATACCTAATAGTTCTTTTGGTTGTTCGCTTTCATTCTAAGGTGATTTTGAATCTGAAGAGTTGCTTCCACATAATCCCCAATCGATTCTCCCACTGTCATAGTTCCTTTGAGATGTCTTCTTCTTCTTAGGCACTTTCTTCTTTAGCTTCTTTCCCATTGTTCTACGGATCTCCTTCAAGCGAAAAAGCTTCTACCAAAGCACCTACTCTGATACCAATTGTTGGAAATAATACTGAGAGGGGGGGTGAATTAGTATTAGTCAAATCAATAACTTTTTCATTTCATACTCTGATTCCTATATGCTACTTCAATGAAGGAAACTTGCGTGTACACACAACTGTATTTAAGGCAACCAGCATATATCCAGTAAACTTATGATTTAGTTAATTCATCATATGTTGATCTTTAATTAGTGCATTAGTGCTTCATTAACCATATAGATAGTAACCATGTGCAGTAATAACAGAACAAATCATCACACATAAGAAACACACATGAACACCAAGATTTAATGTGGAAACCCAATGTGGGACAAAAACCACCTACTTTTGTCTTCTTTTAATATAAGAAAAAATTGTTTACAATCTTGTACTGACGCAGACCCATACCAGTACACAGGCTTCTACCTGCAGAAAGCTACAACCTTCTCTCATTTTCCAGCTTCTACTGGAAGAGAGCTACAACCTCCTAGCTCTTGTACTAGTTGATATCTTTACTAGTACATAGGCGTCGGCCTACAGAAGGCTACAACCTTCTCTCTTCTTCCAGGGACCTTGTTTCATAAATTTTCAGACTAGATACTCCTGGAACACAACATCATACTTTGAAGGCCACGTTTCATCCAATTTTCATACTGGACCAATCAACAACATTGAAGCTCAAAATCAATCACAACTACAATACAACCAATAGATACATCTGTATCCACCAATCACTGAAAATCACTCACAATCTCTGAATCAACCATAACAGAATTAATCAATCACTAATAACCTCTAAATCTTTGACACAACTGGAACAGCCATTCATTCATACTTAATCATTTTCACCCAATCAACTGAAATAGATAGATTACTGTACCCAGTACAGAGAATTGAAATCAAATCACTATATCATCATTCAGAATCAGTTTTAACCTTAAAACCATGCTTCAGAGTGCATACGCTACTTGGATGAAGCCAACCTACATGTGTACGCAGCTTCCTTGAAGCAAACCAGGGTATAGATTTGAAAATACTTTGCTGCACTTCCAGACTTTAGACATAATCACACATAAAGGATAAAACATGTGTTAGTGATCAGATATCTCCATTATCAGATCACATAATGATAATTCATTATGATCCTGATCCATCATTAGATTTCATCCATCAACACTGAAGCAAATCACAATCAAGCAATCTAAATATGCAGAATACTGTCACTAGAAAACAGTCACCAGAACACAACGCAGAACCCAGAACATTGCAATAGCAAATAGAAGCAGCTGAAACATTCTTTATAAGGTATACGCTACTTCCCTGTGTTGAACATGCGTGTGTACGTGCTTTTATCAAAGCCAACCAGCGTATACATCTGTAAATATTAATTCATAATTTTGCAACTATTCCATACTTCAGTTATACCCAAATCACAACATTTACAGAGTATTACATGCGTCAGTATTCAGATCTAGAATAAACATGATAAAACCATATAAAGATAATTCATTCCAAGCCTTAAGATCCCGATCCATCATTAGATCTTGTCCTCCATCAACCGCTAAGGTTCCTCCTTGGCTCAAATCAAGCAGAGCATCATAAACCCATAACCTGCATACTAGATCTCACACTTTATCAAATATTCAATCCTTGTCTATATTGGCCTAATGATCTTCTCCTCCTTTTATAGTTTTAGGCCTTTCTCAATACCATGGACCAAAACCACTTAGGACCAATACCTTGGATCAAATACCTAGGGTCAATACCTCGGACCAAATACCATGGATCAAAATACCATGGACCATATACTTCGGACCAGAAACTTAGTTTTCCAAGGTATACACGCTTTTCCTTTTGTGAAAGTGCATGTGTATGTATACGCGACTTGTATACAGTGAACCGACGTGTATACGCAGCTTGGTCAATGGTGAACCTACGTATACCTCTTTCTTCATTGTAATTCTTTATTGTTTACCTGCTATACAGTGATCTTTCATCTGAGTGAGTTGCCTTCTGAACTGATTCCTTGAAGCTGCCCTGCATTTCATCACATCTGATATCTCTTCTGTAGATTCATCTAGTTACCACGTACAAGTGAGTTGTTCTGCTACAAGTGGGTTGCCATCAAGTACAACACATGCATCATAATGCCAACACCTACATATTGAGTGATTACATTTCTATTGTTATATTATTAAGTATGCTACAACCTTTCATGGTCCCATTTTATTATAATTGTACTCTCTCTCTCTCTCTCTCTCTCTCTCTCTCTCTCTATATATATATCGATATATATATATATATATCAAGAGAGAGAGAGACGCATGCTAAGTAGACCTAGTTTTAGGATCATCAAATATTGTCTTGTACATTGTATTCATTGTAAAAGGAGGTTTTCCCCTTGAACAATATTGTAAATAATATTAGTTTCTTATCATTTTTAAGACACAATGTTCATAACATTTGGCATCAAATATCATGACCTAGGGTTTTGCTACTTCAAATAGGTCATATTGTCATTTTCAATATAATTTTTTTTCTGTGAGGTTTTAGATGGTGAAACTTAGATAATATTGAGGGAAAATCTCTAGAAACATTTGATTAAAATTTTAGAAAGTGGTTTGATATATTTTCATAGATATTCTCTAATGAAGTCAAGGTTCCTAAATACTCCTAAAATCAGTTTCAATTAGCTTAATTTGGAATTTTTTCTATAGATTTTTTCTGAGAGATTTGAGATGGTGAAAATTGGACCATGTTTATTAGAAATATTGGTGAACATCCAGTTCAAATTTTAGACTTGTTTTTTATACTTTCAAATATATTCTCTAAGGAATTTAAGGTTCCTAAGTGATCCTTAAATTTGTTTCAAACATGTTAATTTGGAATTTTCGCTTTAACTTTTTTCCTGGGAGGTTTTAGATGGTGAAAATTGACCATATTGAGGAGAAATATCATCGAACACCTAGTTCAACTTTTATATTTTATTTCACTATACTTCTAGAGTTACTCTATGAAAGTTAAGAATTGTGAAGGGTCCTAAATTCAACTTCAAACAAGTCAGATTGATATTTTTTATATAATTTATTTTCCAGGAATTTCAGATTCTGAAATATTTAGGGATATTAGGAAGCATTATATGGTACAAATTCCAAAATTATATTTGAATAATTGGACATGTGTCACGCTATACAAGTTTGCTCGTGGGAAGAGGAAAAAAATCAGCCAATTTTGAGAAAGTTACCATAATTTTCACTTGGCACATCAAATTCTAATCACACCTATAGAATTATAGAAAATACATATTAGATTTTTACAATTGAGAAGGGATCAAGTCTCATAGATATAGTTCATTCATTCAGATGTTCTCCAAGTGAAGGTTTTAAAGGTACTTAACATACAAGTGACCTAAGTTTTGACTAGAAGATCCTTTTTTTGTGATTGAAAGTTGTGATAAAGAAGAGTGCTATTATTATTTTCATCTCACATGGATCCAAAGGTCTTCATATATGTTCAATTGAAGTTTTGAATCTATGCTTTTCTCCCTGTAAATATGGTAGTAGGAAACAAAGTCAAAAGAAAGTTTTAACTGTTGAATTTATTCTACAATAAGGAGAAAAATGTGATTATGACACCTCTGGACAACATTGAACCAATTTATAACATTGATCGAGTCCCCAAAAGCTTGAACGACAAAATTACTCAAAAAGGGGCACCCATGTTTAATTGCACAATTTTCACTCACAAAATGTTTAAATGTCAATGTCATCTATTTAATGGGACCTCCATAAAGTTATCAACAATAATTCCAAGTTATTTGAAGTAATTCCTAAGGGTTTTCCACCTACTCAAGATCATGACTATGTTAATAATTTGCAGCCTAGATGTGTACCAGAGATATATGTGTTATGAAACCAGCTCACAAAAAGATAGATCAACACCTTAGAATTCAGCCTCTTCGAGGGGGCAACCTCCTTTACATTACATAAATGAACAACTCTTGGATGATACAAATGAAAATACCTCCTTTCTATATATAGGAGTCTAAGGGGTCATAATATAATCAGAGCTGACATAACAATAATAATGTAATGGCATAATAATAACAATAGTGGGCTTCTATGGAGCACAATAATAACAATATGGGGACTACATGGGTACAACAATATAATAAGGGGGTTGTACTAATAACAATAAGGGGTTACACTAGTAGTATAGGGGCCTAACATGCCCCTCTCCTTCAAAAAGTGTTGTCCTCAACAATTGAGTAGTTTTTGATGCTTCTGTATAAAATTTTTGTCCTCCCATGTGGAATCTTCAGCGGGTAAGTTCTTCCACTTGATGAGATACTCTGAAATTGATCGATTTCCTAGCTGTCGAGTTCTTGTTTCTATGACTGCTCCAAGTTCCAATATGATTTTTCCTTCCTCTTCAAGTTTTGGCAATATTGTTTGAATTGGGATATTCTACAACTTTTGAATGTGTGGCCACACTTCTTTGTCCTTCTTCCATTCATCTCTTGCTTCATTTATCCAATTTGGATAGATGATGTCAAAGTCATAACCCAAAATATTTGTGACCCATTTTTTATGTTCTTCTAACGATAATATTTTTTCTAAAATGTATTTAAGACTATCATGATCCATTTTTACCTTGAAGTGTCTTCCCATTGGGTAAGGTCGCCATTTCTTAAGTGCATGTAGTAATGCCAACATTTCATTCTCATAAAATAGCTTGCTTGAGATGTAACCGTAAAAATACCCAATCAACTACATCAAATCATTTTTCACTGCGATGTTGATCTACCTGTATTTTCATTTGATTCTGCACTAAAGTGGTGTTATCCTTTAAAAGTTGGAGAACTTGTTGTTGATGCTCGATGTGATCTTTCACTACTTGAACCTTTTTCTTCTTGATATTTCCTTCTATCTTGAGAGTTTGAGGAGTGGTAATTTCTTCCAATGCTTTACAAGATATGGTTGGATTCATTTCTTGATGCTCGATGTGATCTTTCACTTCTTGAACATTTTTCTTCTTGATATGTCCTTCTATCTTGATAGTTTGAGGAGTGGTAATTCTAGCCAATGCGTTACAAGATATGGTTGGATTCATTTCTTCTTTCTCAATGTGATCTTTCACTTCTTGAACCTTTGTCTTCTTGATATGTCCTTTTATCTTGAGAGTTTGAGAAGTGGTAATTCCTGCCATTGCAGTACAAGATATGGTCTGATTCATTTCTTCTTTCTCTGGAGTTGGGTCCTGGAGTATATCCTCTTCTTTTGATGTTTCTTGATCCTTTTCTTCCTCCTCTTCATACTCTATGTAAAATAATTTCTTCTCAGCACACTTATGACCTTCAGTTCATTTGCTATCACAATTGTAACAAAGCCCTTTTTCTCTTTTTTCTTCCAATTTTTGTGGTGTAACCCTTGTAGGTTGTGGAAGGTTAGGAGAAACAACACTTCCATATTTATAGTCATGAGGGGTAGACTTCCTTGTTGCCATAACTTTACTTTCCACTATGTAACAAAGCCCTTTTACTCTTTCCAATTGCTATGGTGTTGCTCTAAAGAAGGTGTTGCTCTTTGTATCCTCATAATGTGCTATCATTTCCTCCATAAAAATTTACCACATAACAAGTTGTTTACGAGAACAAAGCCATTTATACCATAAAAATTGATTCGGTTCTAAATATGAAGATGCAATACATACCTTTTGTAACAGTGGTACACCATGTAGATCAAAATATTGCTCCATCTGAAGTATCCAATTTACCGGATCCTTGCCATCAAACTTCCTCATATCGCCTTTTCTTGATTTTAGGAGCTCGATCTTGAAATGACTATAACTCTGTAATTTTGGTTCTTCCAGTTCTGAAATTGCGACCTACAGTACCCCTCTTTGTCCTCTTTCTAACGCCACTAGTCTGATCAAAATTAGATTCTCCAAGAAAGAGTTATGCACAATCTCCCACAGTGACCTGATTATCGACTAGTTCAGTAGAGAGAACTTGTATGATGTGCCACATGTCCCTGTTTCGACCTTTGGCTCTGAAAAATATATAAAAGAAACTACAGTCTGTCCTCTTTCTCTACCTTCTTACGAAATTTCAATCTGATGCTCAGAGAGAAAGTTATGATGATTTTCCCCAGGTCACCTGTTTGGAATGTAATTCAAGAGTCTGCAAAAAGACCAACTTCCTCAGATCATATCTCCGAAAATATAGTGCAAAAAGCTCTAAAATTCAGACCCAAGGTTTAGTGCGATTTAATCTCAAATGGGTTTTTTTTTTCGCTTCTGAAACATCACAAAAAAAATAAATAATAATAAATAAATAAATAAAATAAAATTATAGCGAAAATGCCATGATGACCTATTTGGAGCAGAAAAACCCTAGAATCCAAAGCTCTAATACTAAATGTTATGAAACCAACTCACAAAAAGATAGAAAAGATAGATCAACGCCTTAGAATTCAGCCTCTTCGAGGGGGCAACCTCCTTTACATTACATAAATGAACAATTCTTGGATGATACAAATGAAAATACCTCCTTTCTATATATAGGAGTCTAAGGGGTCATAATATAATCAGAGCCGACATAACAATGATAATGTAAGGGCATAATAATAACAATAGTGGGCTTCTATGGGGCACAATAATAAAAATATGGGGACTACATGGGTACAACAATATAATAAGGTGGTTGTACTAATAACAATAAGGGGTTACACTAGTAGTATAGGGGCCTAACAATATGAAGAAGGGAAAATTATACTAGAAGCATAAACAATCCTTGAAATAAGGACTACATAGTCGAGTAATCCAACAATTGTGTAGTATCTCATCAAACAAAAGAACTTACCAATAGAAGATGTGATATGGGAATATGACTTATTCATGTAGCATTTGCTCAAGTGTTGACGAAAACACTTGTTTGAATTGGAGGGGCATGTTAAGACTTATAAAAAATCCCCTTGTTAACCATGCTAGAATCTCATTATTAATCCCTAGATATTAAGTGATTACATTTCTACTGTTGTATTGTTATGTAGAGTAGAAACTTTCATGGTCCCATTTTATTATAATTATACCCTTTTTTTCCTATATATAAGCACACACACACACTAAGGAGACCTAGACTTAGGATTATCAAATCTTGTCTTATACAGTGTATTTATTATAAAAGGAGTGTTTCCCCTTGAATAATGTTGTGATTATGGGTTTCTTGTCATTTTTAAGGTGCAAGGTTCATAACACATAATATAAGTAGTTGATGCTCATTATGGTATGGAAGACTTGATGAATATGGAAACATGGAGTGAATTAAGGAAATAAATAGTGGTTGAAGATGAGTCACAAGAAAAAAATGATAGCAGCAACAAAAACAAATGTGAAGAAGAAAAATAACAACATCAAGAGTTTTCCAGTATGTATGTTAGACCTTGGGAAGAGTTATCATTCAATAGAAATAGACATAGCTTAGGATATGAAAAATGAACATATTGCATAATTATTGATTACTCAAAAACAATTCAATTTATGAGCACAGGATTTCTTGACGATGTTCAAAATCTTGGAAATAAGTGCCAACATTGTCAAATATTTGGTGATATGGATACTCAGTGTTTTGATATCCATCCTTGTATCAATTGTGGAATGATAAATCACCTATGGGAAAAATGTTGAAAGAAGAATCAAGTTAAGGAGAAAATTAATTATGAATGGATAAATTCTTGGAGTTATAATCAAGAATTAAAGAAGCTACATAAATCTTATTGCTTGGTCAAGGTAGAGATAAAAACATAGAAAAAGAAGAAAAGGAAAAATAAGAATGTTATCAAGTAGTTATTCTAGATGATTTTGGGCATGACCCATATCCAATTTTGTATGTTCTTTGAAGTCAAATATAGTACTCCCCATACCTCAAGGAAGGGATCACAATGATAAAAGGAAACACTCGTACACCTTTAAGGTGGGGAGAAAATTAATGGAGTAATTATGGTTAGTGGTAAACCAAAAACCACCACATTATTCAAATCAAATTGGTCAGTGGTCATCCAAAACCACTAGACTATTCAAGTGAATATGGTTATTAGTAAATAAAAAACAACCACATTATTCAAAACCAATTGGTTAGTGGTCACCCAAAACCACAACATTATTTAAGTTAAAATTATTATTGGTAAACCATAACCATCAATTTCAAGTGAAGAGGTTAGTGACCAACTAAAAAAACCACCACCTATAGAATCCAAAGCTACAAATTAGATCCTTTTAACCATGAATCATTGAATAATATAAGAATATAATCCTTAAGCTTGGATCCCTTCATCAAACTTCTCACCTTACACCTTCTATGGGGGAAATAAGATGTCAAAGATGATATTCGGGTTTCACGATTTGAATACCTAGCATAATCAAATTTTTATCGATATTTAGGAATTCTAGAATAGCAACTTGTCTCCTCAAAATCAAAATCACTCAACTATTGTGATGATAATTAGAAAGAATGGGAATGTTAAAAAATGGTAGATGTTCACTTCCAAGTTTTGGCCATTTCTTAGGAATATCTTCATCGAAGCTTAGTTCAATAGTTTCATATCAAAGATAACAAAAATTATTGGTACAATTATTCATGCTTGTGATTGGTGGGGTAACGTTATACTATGACTCCATAGACAATCACAAAGTCTAAGACCACACAGGTATGAGTTGTAAACCATATATTTGATGAGGTGTTATCATGATCATCTAATGAGTTATTAGTGAGATCCAGATATAAAATGGTCCAATTGATGTATTATAAATTCAAATCATATGACCAATACAATGAGTTAAGATCATGGCTTAAGACATTTTTTTCCATTTTCTTCTCTTCTCTCAGTTGCTCTAATTATTAACACCTCCATCTTCACATCTACATCCATTCTTCAATGTTTCTTGCTTAAAGAAGGTAATCAATAACAATATCTTAATTCAAACTATTTTACCAGACATTAATGAATAAGGAAAAATCATACTAGAACGAGAAAAAATCCTTGAACTAGGATTAAGCGGCTACAGAATTGAGCAATTACTGAATATCTCATCAAATGGAAGAACCCACCAATTAAATAGGTGACATGGGAAGATGATTCATCCATGAAAAAACACCTACAATTAGTCAAGTATTGAAGGCAACACTTGCTTGAAGGGGAGAGGCATGTTAATCCCTGGACAAAGCCTGTTATATTAATGTTGTTGAATAAACCCTTTGATTGTAATTGTTCCCTTTGTATCTTATATATATATACTATGGAGACCTAGTATTAGTTCCATCTCATATTATCTTTGTACATTTTTTATATTATAAAAAGAGGTTTCCCCCTTGAAGAAGCTTATATTCTAGTCTCATGTATATTTCTCAAGGCATGGAGCTTCTTCTCTATCTATTTTCAAGACACTTGGTGTTTGTTGCCTAACATTCCCACAAAGGAATTTTCATGAGGTTCAACCCTTCCTTATCATCTTGAGCCTCAACATTATTAAAGTCTCTACAAACTACCTAGTTAGCTTTTAAAATATCTTCGGCGAGATAGTTTGAGAAAGTCAATCTCTTATCAATGTAAATGGAAAAATAAATTTTGTCCATGCTAGGAAAATCCCATGGTCACATTAATTAAGCAATAACCACACCAATCAATGTGTTGGTTAGACTTTTAATAAATTTCTTAGATAACACACTGAGGTAAAACCAAAGTATCCCACTCTACCTCTTTTCTCTACTTGATTAGTATGAAAATATATAACCACATGGAAATTAAAGCAACGAAGGGTTGTACATAGAAAAACCATAAAACCTTAACCTCTCACAAACAAAGAATGTCTAGATTTGAAATCGTCAAATGAATTATTTAGAATGTTATCCATGATAACTCACTAAAATAAATTTGTCTTATTAGTCAAGGTTTTCCACCACTGATCTTTGCATCTATTTGTTGTTTTTCTTAAAGAGGTTGTTGTGATTTACATTTGAAGATCAAAGAAGGAAGGAAAGGTATATTCTATTTGTTTTGGAGAAATTCCCATATTATCTAAAACCCATCCCTTTCATCCTTTGTTTTTACCATTCATTACTCATAAACCCAACTGTAGTCGTAATCCACTTTCTAACTCTAGCCACATACTCATTCCTACTTGTTACACAACATTTTTTCACTATCCCTATACTCCCCATTCCATGATCTTGGAGGACCACTACAGTGAACCCTACATGCTTTCCCATCATGAAAAAACTCCCATTGTGTCCCACTTCATGAGCAAAACAATTCCCTTTTGCATAATTTCCCAAAAATCTTCTGTTTACCCCAGTTTACAAGACTGGCGCTAATGACCTATGTCCTCCTCGTGCCAATATGCAGGGATTACAACTGTCCCTAGCACCAATCAGATCGACGAAGCACTTTCTCAGTCACGTCAATCCTCTTTTGGAAAGTTTTTTAAATATGGAGCCGAAGCTTCTAGCTCTAGAAGCTTCATAACGGAAGTCTGGTAAATGGTTAGGCCAGATGGAGTCGAGGAGGTCAGTTTGGGCTCCTTTACCCTATTAGGATGGAACTAATCCAAGAGATAAGGCCTTCTCCCATGAGAATAGGAACCATCTCCCCTGCATCCACGCTATATAAACCTCTCTTTTTCCCAAGCACAAGCTAGCTCTTAGTCCAAATTAAGTTCTGGCAAAATTTTATATTTTGGAGTAGTCAGCAAGCTACCTGTAGTTTGTAGGTTTCTAGCTTGTGTTTAAGGGAGAATTGTGAGTTTGGTTTGGTGTCAAGACTAAAGGGAAGAGCCTTGAGACTACCATTGTTGAGGCTATCCATGAGATGCTAGCAGAAGTGTGTGGGAACCTGGATATGTCGGAGGAGAACAACAACTTCAAGACATCGGTTGCAATCTCTTCTTGAACTAATATAGATGCAACTATCGATTGATTTCCTACATGAAATGTCATCTCACATATTTATGGCTTAATGTTTCTTGACCTGTTAAGTAGGCTGAATGAAATTTGTATGTTATCACGTTTGTTGTTTGTTGTTGTTGACTTGTTTCAGGTGTTCAAAGGAAGGAAACAGAAGATAGCTGGAGCGAGGAAGCAAGATCGTCACTAAGCGAAATAACATGCTAAGATGTAGGCCCTCTTATTTGATTCTAGCCTAAGGAGATCTTCCATAGATTGTTTTTTGTGGCTAGACTCACTCTCTCGGGCTAGAGGAATTGTTTGTGTCCACACTTAGAATTTACCTACATCGCAAATTGGTGACTCCACTGGGGAACCAATCCTTCTGTTTAATTGATTGTAATTTCATGGTTCTGTGTGAACTTTTCTAGTATCACCATTTCCCTCTAGTGTTCTCTGCTTTGCCTAGTTTACTACTTTGAGCCTAAAATTTACAATGGCAAGTCTCTTAGCCTTTGAAATTTTTTTTTTTTTCTTGAATCCTCAGTCAGCGCATTTATTTCTCTAACAGTCGCGTCGATCAATGTGAGTTTCTCAAAAATAGTCACGTCGTCCCCCTTTTGGCACATGTTGTCAGTTTGACAGTCCCGCCAATTCCTGTAGGTGAAGATCAAGATTTACCCTAGATCATAGCCAGTGTGTCTTGCCCTTCTGATTTCTATCTCTCAGCGTGCTTTGACTGTGTTATTCATAGATGGAAAGCTCTTTTACCTTGGTTTGTGTGCTTGTTTGGTTTAGCCTTCCCTCTGATGTGTTAAGTCTGGCCCTGTGTGAAGTTCTTTTTTATTTTTTCTTTGAATCCCTCGATCAGTGCTACTTGTAGCCTGGCCAGTCGCGTCGATCAGCCCATCAGTGCTAGTTGTAGTCTAGCCAGTTGTGTCGGTCGTCCCAATGGGCACTAGTTGTCAATTAGGTAGTTGCTCTGGTCTCTGAGTTAAGAAAAAATCATAATTTCTCCCATTCCAGTGCCAGTGTGTCTTGATCCTCAGACTCTCTTCTTCCCCCCAAAAGTGACTAGGATTCTTTATTTGCTGCTTTTGATTGATTGATTGGCTTGAAGTTTCAATGCTTGATTTTTTGAGTTTTTTGGATGGTTTCTATGACCCTAGCATCTAAGTCAATTACTATTCATTTGTTTGTTTACTCATTGTATCAAGTTTCTGATTTTTTGCTTCATTTAATCCATCTTTCAGTTGCAACATCTTCATTGCTTCATTTTCAATTGAATAAGTGAAAGAGTCTCATTTGTTCTCTTATTTCGAGTGTCTCTTTCCTCGTTCCGAGCATAGATTACAATGTTTGGTTTATCGATTGAAGCATTTATGTGTTTGGTTTGTTCGATTCAGGGAAAAAGTTGCTTTTAGTTTCATTTATCATGCTTTGGATTTGATCGATGCTTGTTTGTTCGGAATTGTGAAAATTTTCATTAAAGTGCTTTATGTGAAAGATTCATTTTGCATTTTATGAAAAGAAGAACATCATTCTAGTTTACTTAAGCGAAAATATTGCATTAGTAGCATTATTGAGAAGCTAGAATTGCATCATCATAGGCATGGAAATGAAATGGAACTTATTTTGTTGTTAAGGGAAGATTAAGTGCATTTAGGACATATATTAGTGAAAGATTTCATTCTTTGATTGTTGCATTGATTTTGTGTTCCCTATCTCTCAATTAGTGTTAACTTTCATCGAAGACAAAGATATATTTTCTCATATAGTTGCATGTAGGAGTTTTGTCAGATGACAGTGGTAGGGCCTTGTAATTGAAACCTAATTCAAGATCAACCGTTAAAATTTATCGAATTAACCTAAGGAAGCATTGAAACTTAACACTTACATTTAGAGGTCTAGGCTAGAGACGTGTTCTGACGTCTTTAAACCTAGCAGTTGTCATTCGCTTTGGCATTAGATAGTGCTAGTACAGACTTGTGCTCCCTATACCATCATGTATATAAAGGGAGACCCCACTAGGTTTGCAATCCTTTATCTGTAGGAAGCCGATTCTGCCACCTTGTAAACGTGATACACCAAACACAGCATTTGAGGATATTACCTGCCCGTACTTCTCGGTTCGCCAGGAGGTATTCTATGGTTCACGGTTACCTGGTAATCCTTTTGCCTAGATTATCCTGAGTAGTCATTTTGGTATTTTTTACTCTTTAAATTTAAAAGATCATTGATAACTTGTCCTTTCAAGCTTGTTAACTCTGAAAGTGACTAGAGTCACCTTTTTTCCTTTTATCGACTCTTAAAATATGAAATGGAAAATTTTTGTTTCAGTGTCTAAAAACTAACTACCCATGACATATTCCTCATTAAAGTTATCTTCCTTAGTAATTCTTTAGGATCGTTTCCAATGGCAACATTTCCAGAGTCTACTAGTCAAGGATTCCCCTCAGATGGGAATCATGGTCCTTTTCCTTCTTTTGGAAACATTGGTGCTCCTTATATGGCAACATTGTCCCTCCCTAGGTTAACCAGTGGTTTACCTATCTGGTTATTTTTGACCTTAGTGGTCTCGAGTGTCCCAACTCCTGTCTAGTCTTATCCTTCATTTGAACCAGATACATTGATTCTAAGGTTGACCTCTTGCCTTCTTCCCCTATTTCTTCATCTTCCTCTTCTACTTTTCCTGGTGATAGTTTGAAATCCAGTGGCTGGGAGGCTAAGAAGAAGACAAAGAAGAATAAGTCAAATAAGTGAGAGGCCAACCGTGCAGTTGTTACTCCAAATGCACCTCCTGTAGCCAAACCTTTCAATTCTCCACGGAAGGTCAAATTCCCTTGCAGGCTATGTAAGGGTTACCATCTCCTTCGAGACTGTCTTGGCATTCCCAGAGTCTTAGAGGTATGGTCTCAAAATCTGGGTCGACCATCCCCATCGACCCCTGGAGATCATGTCAATGTTGTGCCCTTGGTTAGTGATGGTAAGAAGAAAGGGAATATTAGATTCCCCTATAAGTTATGTGAAGGAGAGCATCTTCTTCACCTTTGTCCTCCTATGGATAAAAATTCCAAAGTTTTGGAAAACCTTACAGCTTCTCAACCCTAACTTCCTGTTGGTTATCAGAGGCTTTCTTCTAACCCTCTCCTAGTTGGTAAAGAGATTGACTTGGATTCATCTCTTGCCCATCCTACTCTTCCTGAGCATGAATCTCTTGTGTATGTTTCTGACCAACCTTTGGTCGAAAAGAGTGTCGACTTGGCTACGCCTCCAGTGGCTCACTCTATTTCAGAAGAGAATGGTGATCATACTGCTCATGTTCTTCTCATCTCCTCAGATTCTCATGAATCGAAGAGTGACCCTCCCATCCCAGTTGTTTAGGAGAGTCCTTATCCTTCTTCTACAAGGCATGGGGGTAATCATATGATACCCCCACCAAGTAGTTATGTCGTTTCTTTTGATTGGAGTCAATTGACTTCTTTCTGCCTCCCATCTTATGTTCCTTTCCAGATCACAGTAAAAGCCTATAATATGGTATTACATGGCACTATATTAGATGAAGGTGTGTCTGTTAGCATCATGTCTTCTACTACTTGGAAAGCTCTAGGCTCCCCACAGCTTGTGCCTGTCACTCAGAATCTCTTGGCTTTCAACAAAGGAACCAGTGAACCCTTGGGGGTCCTTCCGAAGTTCCCTATTACTTTGGGAGGAAAGACCGTCTATATAGACGTGATGGTAGTCCAAGGTCCCTTAGATTTCAATATTCTCCTTGGATGCAACTATGTTTATGTCATGGGAGCTCTTGTTTCTTCACTTTTCCATGTGGTTTGTTTTCCGCATGAAGGGTGAATTGTGACTATTGATCAATTTTCATTCATTTGGTCACCAAGCAACTCCTTTGCAACCATCATCCCCTATCGACACTTGTTTGCAAGCAGTACCTTCCCCACCATAGGTCAATTATGTGGCTACCCATTCCGTCTCCACATCTGTTGATGATCATACAGATGGTATAGTACATTATGTATTAGGGGCATTGGAACCTGATCTATCTATGGTACCAAATGACATGTATTCCTCCCAAAGCGTGGTTATTCTATCTAGTGAAGACCTCTTGGGAGCCATGTTCTCGAATGGTTCATGAGCAGAGTGTGAGGATAGTTCCTGGTCTTGTGTCAACCTCATTAAAAAATGAAACAAGGAGTCATGAGGATAGTTCCTAGTCTTGTGTCAACCTCATTAAAAAATGAAACAAAGGGTGTGAGCATAGTTCTTTGTCTTGTGTCAAGCTCGTTAAAAAATGAAACAAGGGTCTCGAGGATAGTTCTTTTACTGTGTCAACCTCATTAAAAAATGAAGCAACTCCCTTTTCCAAATCGATTCTTTGATTAAGATCTCATAAAATCCCAGTCGAGTCTTTCCAAGATCTCAAAAGTGAACCTTCATTCCATCCACCTAGTTGACTAAAATGAAGCTTGGGGGGCATGTACCTCAATTGAGTCATTATGCTAGGGGCATGAAAACTTATAGCAAGCATAGTTTTTTGTTTCAAGCTTGTGTAAACATGAAACTAAATCCAAGCAAAGTTCTCCATGGTTCAAGCTTGTGTAAAAATGAACCCATGCCCAATTTACATCTCGTGATTGTTGTTTTTATCAGCTAATTTCTGCTAGATGAGCCTTGGTTGTTTCATTCCATCGCCACCATCTCTTTGGCTGATCATATGCTTTCACTTGGTTGTTTTTCCTTTCCTGAGGGACTGCAGCAAGGAGTGGTTTTATTAGCCATCCTCTTGACCATTACATGTCTTGAGAAATTCAACCATTGTCGGAACTAGTTGCTACCCTTTATACCACTCGTTCCTCTAGAATGAGTCACCTTTAAGCTCTTATCTGCCTCGTAAAAGATGAAAAGATTTCCGAGTATTTTTTCCCTTTTTGACTCGTAAAAGAGAATAAAAATGGGGGGTTCGCTTTCAAGCTCTTTCTAACTCTTTAAACATGAAAAGATTGTCGAGCTCTTGTCGTTTTGAACTTGTTAAAGGCTACAAAATGTCGTTCACCCAGTATACGTTTACCTCTTTTCCAGGTTGGGATGAACTATTTATGAAAAAGGTACTCCTTCACTAAAATGGTCAAGTGGTTCTCTCAAGTATCATTTTCTACCTTTTTTGGGCTTGAGAGACACAAATGTACGAAAATGGACCATGTGGAGTTTTCTATTCCATGTCTTTTTCAAACTCTCTAAACATGAAAAAGATACCGAGTTACACTTTTGTCGGACTAGTTAAAACATTAAACGACATTGGATTCGTTGCCATGACGAACATGAGCTTCTCCTTCCTAGGGATCATTAAACTTACTAGGTCAGATTTGTCTGATGGATGAACTTACAGTGCAAGCATATGCTATCCCCTTTAGGCTTGCGATAAAAAATAATTGGGGTACCTGCCAAATATGGTGGGGGAAAATTTGGAAATTCGTTCAATCGTGTCAACAGCTCACTCTTGAACATGACATTTTCTGCTTGTGTCGGCTGCTCACTCTTGAACATGAAACTTTCTACTTCGTGTCGGGTTGGGATATCCTCCTTTTCATTTGACCTTCCTGGGTTGGGCCACTCATTTTTTCCTTCCATTTGATCTCTTCCATGTCATCATGACCACCGATCCCATGGATCTGAAAGCTGCCAAACTCTAGAATTGTGTCGCCAATATGTTCAAGAGTTAGTCCCTCTATAGTTACACTTACTCCTGATTCTCTGGACCATCTAAAATAATTTTCATCCCTTTTGTCTCGTGTCGTTGATGTGGGATACATCATGGCCCTCCTTCGACACGGTCGCTTCCTGTTGACTTCAACACATTATCCAGGAAGCTGGCCGAGAGACTCCGTTCTAGTACCTTAGATCTTTCATACACTAACGGAAAGTTCTTCGCACTGGACGACAAGTTCACGTCATTGGCTATTGTTCGGGTGATTTCACGAGTGTTCAACATCAGTTCCTTTATTCGCATTCCATGAACTGTACTTCCAGTAGCTTGAGAACCATTGTCATTATTGGTGGTTTCTCTTGTGCTTGTTAACGGTTCACATCATTTACCAGTAATCAAGTGACTTCTTAGCATGTTCGACTTCAACACATTCATTCGCATGCTAGGATTTGTACTTTGATCAGGTCATTTGGAGGGCAAGACCCTGGGCTAAGATTACATAAGTCCATGTTGATATACATATCTATTTCAGATGGATGGCTGCGACCATACCATGAGTTGTTATATTTGATCCTTCTCATTATTGGGCTAAGATTACATAAGTCCATGTTGATATACATATCTATTTCAGATGGATGGCTGCGACCATACCATGAGTTGTTATATTTGATCCTTCTCATTATTGGATGGCTGCGACCATACCTTGGTTTCGTTATGATCCTTTCTGTTGGATGGTTGCACCCATGCCTTGGATCCATTTACATGATCATTCTCTGGATGGCTGCATCCATACCATGATTCATGTATCATTTGATAGAATTTTCAGTGATTCATATGTATCTTTGCTTGCTTGTAGGTTTTCTGATGACAGACTTTGGTTCCTCGCACGCACTTGTAAAGCATTTCACTCCTCACTCTAGCTCGGCCTTCACGC
This sequence comes from Pinus tabuliformis, assembly GCA_031772625.1. NCBI lineage: Eukaryota > Viridiplantae > Streptophyta > Pinopsida > Pinales > Pinaceae > Pinus > Pinus tabuliformis. The sequence continues at coordinate 537,623,270 of CM062817.1, read as the reverse complement.
TTTAGGGGGCATCTGTTACACAACATTTTGTCATTGTCCCTATACTCCCCGTTCCATGATCCTGGAGGACCTCTACATGAACCCTACATGCTTTCCTATCATGAAGAAACTCCCATTGTGTCCCTCTTCATGAGTAGAACAATTCCCTTTCACATCATTTCCCAAAAATCTTCTATTTACCCTAGTTTATAAGACCAGCGCTAATGACCTATGTCCTCCTCTCGCTAATATGCATGGATTACAACTGTCCCTAGCACCGATCACATTGACTGAGCCCTTTCTCAGTCATGTCAATCCTCTTTTGGAAAGTTTTTTAAATATGGAGCTGAAGCTTCCAGCTCTAGAAGCTTCGTAACGGAATTCTGGTAAATGGTTAGGCTGGATGGAGTCGAGGAGGTCAGTTTGGGCTCCTTTCCCCTATTAGGATGGAACTAATCCAAGAGATAATGCCTTCTCCCATGAGAAGAGGAACCATCTCCCCTCCATCCAAGCTATATAAACCTCTCTTTTTCCCAAGCACAAGCTAGCTTTTAGTCCTAATTAAGTTCTGGCTGAAGTTTTGATTTTGGAGTAGTCAACAAGCTACCCATATTTTGTAGCTTTCTAGCTTGTGTTTAAGGGAGAATTGTGAGTTTGGTTTGGTGTAAAGACTAAAGGGAAGCGCCTTGAGACTACCATTGTTGAGGTTATCCATGAGATGCTAGCAGAAGTGTGTGGGAACCCGGATATGTCGAAGGAGAACAACAATGTCAGCACATCAGTTGTAATCTCTTCTTGAACAAATATAGATGAAACTATCAATTGATTTCCTACATGAAATGTCATCTCACATATTTATGGCTTAATGTTTCTTGACTTGTTAAGTAGGTTGAATGCAATTTGTATGTTATCACATTTTCTATTTGTTGTTGTTGACTTGTTTTAGGTGTTCGAAGGAAGGAAATGGAAGATAGTTGGAGTGAGGAAACAAGATCGTCACCAAGCGGAAGAGCGTACTAAGAGGTAGGCCCTCTTATTTTATTCTAGCCTAAGGAGATCTTCCATAGATTTTTTTATGTGGCTAGACCCGCTCTCTCGAGCTAGAGGAATTGTTTGTGTCTACACTTAGAATTTACCTACACCACACTACTCTAACCACATTCACCCACATTCTAACTCTAGTCAAAACCCATATTCCATTTTCCTTTGTAAAACTCTAGCTGCAAAATCCATTTTGAGTTATATACAAAACTCTAGTCACCGATGCGACATTGTATGTCCTTCCCTCCACCGATAAGTCCCGCTCTCTGATTGCGATATCACAGAGTTATTTCCATCCTGTCAATATCGCAGAACCCGTCCACCAATTGTGATATCGCATCGCAATCCAACCTCCACTGATTGCGATATTACAAGACCTTCCTCCATCCGCTGATTGCGATAAGTCTTTTGCCTGCCAATTGCGATATCACAATCAGGGATCACATAGTCTTAGTCCCGCTCCACCAAAATTTCTTCCCACCTGCTAATTGCAATGTGCAAGACCCTCCTCGGATGTGATTATTTATGTGTTGCATCCTATAAACCGTCACTTCCTGCTTATTGGAAATTCACAATTAAATTAGTGTTAAGGCTCCTCCTCTTGTGTTGTGATTGCGATAACCACAAGCACAGATCAACAGCTCAGATCAACACTTCATTCCACTACCACTCCACGAGACAGCAAGAATATTTCTTAGATTTTATTCAACAACATGGTTATTAAGCATAGCAGAGAAAAGAGGCAACGATACACAGGGGCGGAATGGTTATTAAAAAGAGCGGAGAAAAGAGGCAATGATGCATAGGAACATGAGAACACATACCATGAAATGAGAAGGCAGTGAAACACCTAGAGACAGCAAAGCACAGAGGATAGTAATAGCACTCATAGCACGCCTTCGAACAGGATAAATACTCAGAAATAACATAGCAAGATTCAAAGGGCTAGATGTATGGATTTCCACATATGCAATGCCACACTACAACAATTTTATTAATTATCGTAACAATTCATACATACTTCCATTTTGTATTTGAACTTTGTTATAAGACAAATCCCTTAGAAAGCTCAGTGTTTTATTAAACAGATAGGAACAGATCTGATAGTTATCTAGCCCAAGTGGCAGATATGTAATGAGAGACCTTTCTCTATAAATATGTGAACTCTCGACTCTGCACAGGAGGGATGATGTGAGAACCACTATTGTATTTCTTTCACTTAATAGAAATACCAATTTGCAGCAACTTTGTTTTAACCTAAGATTCATTCCGGTTTCAATCCTAACTTGTCATGCTTTGTTATTATTAGTTTTCACAGCTTATTGATTACTTGGAATTCAATGTTGTATTGCTCCAACTTCCTTTAATTTGTTGTAATTATTGTGAATGCCCTATTATCAATTTTGCATAGTATCTTGATTACTTGAAATTTTGTCAAACAACTCCAACTTCCTTCAATTTGCTATGATTACTGTGAATGTCCATTTCCACCTTAGGAAACCAAAGATGCCTCGGTTTCCATAAAACAGTTTTGTTTGTTTCTGCTTTCCTTTGACTGAATCCATGCCCAATGGTGGTTGCCCTCGCACTCTTTCACCCAAAAAAAAAATCAAATAGAAAACCACAGGTAGCCATCTACATTCTTAAAAAATATTGAGAGAGCCCTCTCAGATTGGAAAGGCTAACTTCCAATCAAAAGCTGGTTTGAAATAGTTACACTGGGTTGAAGGGTTGACACAACCTGACCCCCACCAGCCCAGTTGATAACATTTTGGTGCGTCTGCTAGGAGCTGAAAAGCTCCTTTTCTGGGATTCTCTTTGAGTCTCTTCATTCTGATTCCTGAGGGTAACAGGAAATCAGAGTGTTTTGAAGGTTGTGATATTACCCTAGCGACTCCACTCTTAAAGGATTTTGTAGATCAAAGTTTCATGGTGACTCCACTACTTACAGATCAGTGGCTTGAATATTTTCAAGATGAGTGCTACCACAAGTCTCTTTCAGTCATCAGTGAAGGTGAATTCTCTTCCATTTATCAACTCAGGTGATGGATTTAGTTTTATTTCTGAGTTTCCCATATATGATCCACTCCTGATTTTGTTCAAGCATAGTCAAGCAACCCAAGCATCTAATGTGTTGTTTGACTGGTTATACTAGAGATTTTATATCACTTGAATTAAATAGGTGGATTTTCAGATAATAGAGTATGTACATAAATAAGCTTGTTGTGCAAGTATTTCCTTCAACTTTAAGTTATAGTTTGCAATTATTAGTTCCATTTGGTTTGTAGTTTTCTTTTCAGTTTGGTGCAGTGGGTTTGAATGTAGTCTTCAGAATGGGATTAACCCAATGGTCAGGCAACTGGTTTGTTGGTTCTTTGTTGCACCATAGGGGTGCAGCATCCTCATTGAAGTCGATGTTATCCATGATAACTCACTAAAATAAATTTTAGTTTTATTAGTCAAGATTTTCCACCACTGATATTTTCATCTATCTATTGTTTTTCTGAAAGAGGTTAACGTTCTTTACATTTGAAGATCAAAGAAGGAAGGACAAGTCTATTTTAATTGTTTTGGAGAAATTCCCATATTCTCTAAAACCCATCCCTTTCATCCTTTATTTTTACCATTCATTACTCATAAACCCAACTCTAGTTGTAATCCACTTTCTAACTCTAGCTGCATACTCATTCCTGCTCTAACCACATTCACCCACATTCTAACTCTAGTCGAAACCCATATTCCATTTTCCTTTGTAAAACTCTAGCCGCAAACCATTATATATATATATATATATATATATATATATATATATATATATATATATATATATATATATATATATATATATATATATATATATATAACCCACTGCCCTTTTAAAGGCTGGGACCCGCAGGCCACATTTCATATATTACATTGGTCCTTCCCTTCCACTCCCTTCCTTTATAACATCTCCACTCGTATACTCCCTCTACTTGCAATTGTGATATTTTATATTGCAATATCATAAGCCCGACGTCGATCGCATATCATTACCACTATGTCGATTATCCCTCTGCCGCCGATTGCGATATCGCATTCCCACTGATATCGCATATCGCAGACCCATCGCCAATGCGATATCGTAAGTCCTTCCCTCCACCGATAAGTCTTGCTCTCCAATTGTGATATCGCAGAGTTCTTTCCATCTTGCTGATATCACATAACCCATCCGCTAATTGCAATATCGCATCGCAATCCACCCTCCGTCGAATGAGATATTGCAAGACCTTCCTCTGTCTGTCGATTGCGATAAGTCTTCCGCTCACTGATTGCGATATCGCAATCAGGGATCACACAGTCTTAGTCCCACTCCACCAAAATTTCTTCCCACCTTCCAATTGCAATGTGCAAGACCCTCCCCAGATGTGATTTTTTATGTGTTGCATATTATAAACCGCCATGTCCATCTTATTGGAAATTCACTATTAAATCATTGTTAAGGTTCCTCCTTCTGTGTTCCGATTTTGATAACCACAAGCATGGATCAACATCTCAAATCAGCACTTCATTCCGCTTCCACTCCACGAGACAGAGAGACTATTTCTCGGCTTTTCTTCATCGGCATGGTTATTAAATAGAGCAGAGAAAAGAGGCAATGATACATAGGGGTGGCATTGTTATTAAACAGAGTAGAGAAGAGAGGCAACGATACACAGGAGTACGAGAACACAAACCATTAAATCAGAAGGCAGTGCAACACCCAGAGACAACAAACCATAGATAACAATAATGGCACTCACATCACGCCTTCCAGCAAGATAAATACCCAGAAACAACATAGCAAGATTCAAGGGGCCAGATGTATGGATTTCCATAGATACAATGCCACACTACAATAGTTTTCTTAATTATTGTAACAATTCATACAAACTTCCATTTTGTATTCGAACTTTGTTATAACAGAAATCCCTTAGAAAGCTCAGTGTTTTATTAAACAGATAGGAACATATCTATTAGTTATCTAGCCCAAGTGGAAGATATGTAATGAGAGACCTTTCTCTATAGATATGTGAACTCTCGACTCTGCACAGGAGGGATGATATGAGGACCACTATTGTATTGCTTTCACTTAATAGAAATACCAATTTGCAACAACTTTGTTTTAACCTGAGATTAATTCTGGTTTCAGTCCCAACTTGTCATGCTTTGTTATTATTAGTTTTCATAGCTTATTGACTACTTGGAATTCAATGTTGTATTGTTCCAAATTCCTTTAATTTGTTGTGATTATTGTGAATGCCCTATTATCAGTTTTGCATAGTATCTTTATTACTTGAAATTCTGTCAAACAGCTCCAACTTCCTTCAATTTGTTGTGGTTACTGTGAATGTCCATTTGCACCTTAGGAAACCAAAGATGCCTCAGTTTCCATAAAAAAGTGTTGTTTGTTGTTGCTTTCTTTTGACTGAATCCATGCCCAATGGTGGTTTCCCTCACACTCTTTCACCCAAAAAAAAATATCAAATAGAAAACCAAAATTATCCATCTACATTCTTAAAAAATATTGAGAGATCCCCCTCAGATTGGAAGGGCTAACTTCCAATCAAAAGCTAGTTTGAAGTAGTTACAATGGGTTGAAGGGTTGACATAGCCTGACCCGCACTAGCCCGGTTGATAACATAGACGATGATCATTTTAATAGGGTATATGAGACTCTAAGAATTCTATGATGTACAGCTAACCTTGAAACTTAAAAGTGGAAATTCATTTCCTCATGCTCACCAAAGTTGTTGTAGATTTTGGTAAAACAATATTCTTTTGGGACTAAAAACACCCATACATCTAAGATACAAGTTGTAATCTTCTTCATTGTGCCCTCAATTTCATCGTCATCTTTGAGATCTCAAAATTAGAGCTAAAGACTGAGCCCTACTCCCTCTATTCTCATAGGAAAATTCCTAAGAGGAGCTAGTAATCTCCTTCTCCATAGTGAAGGCCACAAGGTTCAAAAGAGACATTATTGAAATATCCTAGCTCTTGGTTGAGGGTGGCTTTGGTTTTGATTTCACCTTTTTCCTTTCTTAACAACATAAACTTTGGTCACATTAGTTTGTTGCAATTTTTAGTTCTCCCCTTAAGTTACCAAGGAACAATCCCTAACTTTATGATCCAAAATTTGGTACCTAAATTAGGGATTAGATAAGTTGTCATACTTGACCCACTATGTTAAGATATTATACCCTACATATCTATAAACAATGTCAATGAGATCCTTGAAGAGATTAACCATAAGGAAGGATTTTCTATGTAGGGGAGGGTTAAAAAATATATGGGGCTCATGGTAAAAAAACTTCTCAATGGAGTAGAGATGCATTTTGAGAACTCTCATAACGAAATAGGTGGGCCTAAGAATTCTACCAAGACTAGATAGTATAGATTAACATATACATCCATAGAAGAAGCTTAATTCCATGTTAACAAGGCAATCACAGTACTGATCAAATCCAATGGCTACAAGAAGAACAATGAGTATCTTCTTTAAAAGAAAAAATAAAAAGCCTTTAGTTATGTTGAGTGGCTATACAAATATGACCATGTAGTTCTCAATATTCCTTAATGTAGGGCCTGATGAAAAATTATGGGGGAATATATCACATAAAGTACTGTAAGAGGGTGTGAGTTATGTTGCCATCACAAACTTGAAAATATTCATCAATAGAAATATCAAATTTGGAGTTTCCTTAATGGGAATTTCATTACCCCATGATAAAATTTGGGAACAAAATTGCACAAAGTCTTTGGTAGGAAAATTGTTATTGTTACTACCTCCCTATATGTTGGATCCTTAAATAACTACAATATTACCCAACTTGAGTGGTGGCAAGGCCATCTTATGGCCCCCTTGAGCTATGTGGGGGGATCACTAGGCTACTTGATCTATCACATGATAAAAATATTGTCAAGGTAGCTCCATAATGAAACAAGATGGGTGGTAAATGTGTCCAATGCACCTTAAAGCCTCATAACCTTATAAATTCAACAACATTATGTCAAATCTTAATAGAGTGCTTCTCCCACATTGATTCTAATATCTATTGAATTTTTTGAAAGAAGAAAAACACAATTAACTAGAAATTTTGTTCCATTGTAGGCTATCAAACTTTTAAACCTTAAATACGAAATAGAACTCTTAATTGTTGGCACCACCTTATATATATATATATATATATATATATATATATATATATATATATATATATATATATATATATATATATATATATATATATATATATATATATATATATAATGGCTTGAAAGGAAGTATTGTATAGGTTTCAACTATGGACCTTTTTAGGGGTGAAATTTCACCAATTTGAAATTTTTTGGACATTTTCTAAAATGGAAAAAAACAAAAATTACCAATTCGGTTAAAAATTCACCTGTTTTTTAAATATATATGATTAGATTGGTTATATTTGCCAAAACTTTACTATTTTAAATTGTAAGTTACATGTTTTTTATTGAATATTTGCCTACAATATTTTTCAAGCCAGAGAAGTTTCATATAATACTATACATAGGAATAATATTTGAATTCTTAAAAATACCCTCAAGTCCAAGCCCCCCACTCCACAAATCTTAAACATAAAAGGAAATTTATCTTCACACTCAAGGAAGGTAAGACTTTAATAGACTACATAAAGTCCCTAGGCTCCTATAGGGAGGGAGCGAGAGACTATCACAATGAAATAAAATCAATGGGCTACTATAAGGAGGGAGGGATAGAGAGAGAGTGTATAACCCTGAATTATAACCAACACATATATTTGTTAAATGTGGGAACAAATAAAATATATAATAGTTTAGTGAATTTTGCATGCTTCTAGAATGTTATGAAAGGATTCAAATGAGTCATGGTTTTTCAACCATGTGGTATTGGTGATCCATGGTATTGCATGTAATGAAGCCTATAAACAGGTTAAGATCTCTCCATTTTAGAGTGAGAAATGAGTGGGTGTTGGGTTCATTTGGAACTTTTGTATTTCATTTTTTCTAATAAATAAAAAGATATGTATCTTTTCTCCTTTTTTTCCCACTACATCGTTGGGGTTTCCACATAAAATGTGGTGTGTTGTTGTTAATTTATATCATTTTATTCATTTTTGTTATTTTGTTGATTATTTTTTTAACTAGTATAAGAGCTAAGTTTTTATTTTGGATATTCGATGTGTGTAAGGTTCATTTATAGGAAAGTGCCATGGAGTCAATGATAAATATGAAAAGCTTATCAAGGTAAGTTCTACCATTTAGACATAAAAAATGGAAGACATACCAACCCTAATAGATCTACAATTTCCAATTGTGGGAAAATCAAAGAAACTCTCATTCATGACTGATGAAGACTAGGAGGAGTTAGATCAAAAGACAATTTCCACTATTCGACAACATTTGGAAAACATAATATACTTCCATGTTTCACAAGAAAATACAACCAAGTAATTATGGAAAAAATCTCCATGATTTATATGAATGAGATGCAACAATCACCAAATCAATTTTCGATGAGAGGTTAGTTAACTTCAAAATGGAAGGGAGCCCAGTAGTTGAAAATTTAAATGAGTTGCACATGGTGTTGAACTGGATCACTTCGTTGAATATTGCATTTGGTGATGAGATCCAAGCTCTCCTACTTTTTAGCTCAATGCCTAATAGTTAGTTGGTAGATCTTGGTTATTACCATAAGTAATGGCACACCAAAAGGTAAAATGTGTTTTGAAGAATTTCCTAATAAATTATTAAAACAAGAGATGCATAGGGAATATATATGGGAGAAGAAATGTCAAATATGGAGGAATTAACCCTTGGTAACAACATAATACAATAAAATAGAAATACATCAAGGCAATCCAATTCTAGAGGTAGGTTAAATTCTAGGTGTGGAAGAATAATTTTCTATCATTGTGAAAAACTTTGTCATGTCAAAATGGATTACTAGATATTAAAAAAGGAGCAAAGGGAAACCATCAACAATAATAATGAAGAAAATATAATTGTCACATCAAATCATGAGGTATTAATCACTATTTCATGTGAGGGTGCATGTCTTTATACTTCTAGTCATGATAGTGATTATATTTTAGATTCTAGAGTGTCCTATCATAGTATCCCAAGTAGATAAAAAAGCATTTCTTATTAATATCGGTAAGGTTTAGTTGGGTAATAAAATTACTACTAAGCATGTACTAGATCTTAGAATGAATTTAATTTCAACTAGGAAGCTAGATGATGAAGGCCACTACATAGTCTTTGGAAAAGGATGCTAGAAAATCATAAAGGATTCTTTGTTTGTTGCAAAGGGGCAGAAAATAGGCACTATCTACACACAAAAAAACAAAATTGTAGAAGTCAAATATTGTTGTTGTTGCAAAGGAAGAGCCTATGGTAGATTTGTGGAACAAAAGACTTGGGAACATGACTAAAAGAGGCTTGAAAATCCTTGTTGAGAAATTTTTTTTCCTAAGATAAAAGGTACATAATTGAAACTTTACAAACATTATATTATGGGTAGACACAAAATGGTATCATTTATCAGGGAGAGTCCTAAAAGGGATACAAAAACATTAGATTCGATACACTTTAATGTTTATGGCCTGACTAATATCAAATCACTAGGAGGGGCTACTTATTTCATTGTTTTTATTGATGGTGCATCAAGAAAAGGTGTGGGCTTTCCCCATTAAGAGCAAGGATCAGATTTTAGACATTTTTTAGAAAGTTTAGGTGGATATTGAAAGGGAAAATAACAAATTATTGATATGTATTAGAATAAATAATAGTGGCGAGTATTACTCCAAGGCCTTTGAAGAATATTGTATTAAGCATAGTATAAGGCATGTAAAAATAGTTCCTTGCACCCCAAATGAATCAAATTTGATTCATTTCTACCCCTAAATACTATGCATGTGTTATGTTCTTGACTTGCGAGAAGATACCAGAATACCAAATATACGAAGAAATATACCCAGAACACAAAACAATGAGAAATAACAGCATGTATTTTATTATTCAGAAAGGAAAGCAATGTTCACTTGCCTCTTCGAGGGGGAAACCTCCAATAGAGTTGGGCTCGATTACAAAATAAGACACGATGCTCCTCAAGGGGAGTCTCTATCCTTTATATAGGATTCATACATGTAATACCATGGGTCAGTACCATGGTTCTTATTAATACCATCTATTTAATACCATGGCCCATTTGCAACTAACTGTGGTCCCTTCTTTAAATGTGGGTCAACCACTTACAAATATTAATATGGGCTTTATTGACTCTTTAACTAACTATAACTATGAATCGACCCTATTACATAGATAAGGGGGTTAGGGTTGGTTCCTAACATGCCCTCCCCCATAAAAATATCCTTGTCCTCAAGGCTGAAGCTACGGAAACTACTAAAGAATAGTGGTTGGTTCCCAGGTTGCATCTTCTGGAGAGGTGTCTTTCCACTTGATGAGGACTTCCTTGATCGTGCGGCCACGCAGGTGCCGTTCTTGTGTGTCAAGAACCTGTTCAGGTTGGAGCCAAATTGAACCTTCTTCATCCAATTCCACTAGACTGATTTGAATTCTGCAATTGTTCCCAACCACTTTCTTAAGGCATGAGACATCGAAGACGGGATGGATTTTTGCAAGGAGTGGCAAGGATAGCTTGTAGGCTACTTCTTCGATGCGCTGAACTATTTGATACGGTCCGTAGAATTTTGGAGATAATTTCTGACAACCCTTGTCTTTGAGTGATGTTTTCTTATATGGTTGCAGCCTCAAGAATACCTGATCCCCTTCTTGAAATTTGCGCTCAGAACGATGTTGGTCTGCCTATTGCCTCATGCGATTTTGAGCTTGATGGAGATTCTCTTTAAGGTGGGCAAGCATGGTTGCACAGTTTTGTAGGAGTTGATCCACTACTTGTACCTTAGAGCATCCCTGGATATAAGAAGTAGGTGAAGGGGGGAGTTGACCATAAACTGCTATATATGGAGTCATCTTGGTGGTGGCATGATAGTTAGGATTATACCACCATTCTGCTAGAGGTAACCATTGTACCCATAGATGTTGCTTTGCTGAAGTGAAACACCTGAGGTAGGTCTCCAAACATTTGTTGACTGCTTCAGTTTGACCATCAGTTTGGGGATGATAGGAAGTACTGAGTTGTAGTTGGGTACCTTGTAGCCTAAATAGTTCCTACTAAAAGTTATTGGTGAAGATCGGGTCACGATTAGACACAATGGAAGTGGGCATGCCATGCAATTTGAAGATCTGGTCCATGAAAGATTGAGCCACCAAAGCGGGTGTAAAAGGGTGGGGTAGGGCGCAAAAATGAGCATACTTAGAAAGTCTGTCCACAACCACCATGATGACTGACTTCGGAAGACCAGTAATGAAATCCATAGAAAACTCCGTCTAGATTGAGGCAGGGATGGGCAATGGCTGTAAGGTGCCTGGGGATTTGACTGTTTCTCCTTTGTGATGCTGACACACATCACACTTAGCTACAAAAGTAAGAATGTCCTTTTTCATGCTTGTCCAAAAGAATGAACGTCAAGTGCGAGCATAAGTCTTATGAAAGCCTGAATGGCCTGAGGTGGGAGATGAGTGCAACTCTACCAAAATGTAACTTTTGAGGGTGGATGTTGGTGATATTAGTACTTTGTCCTTGTAGCGAAGAATCTCATCCTGCCAAGAGTAGCCCGTTGTGGAATTTGGATATGCCTACAATTTATTAATGAGTTGGGAGAGCGAAGGATGTGAAAACCATTCCTTGCGAGCCTCTTCAATCCACTCTGGAATGGGAAGAGAGATTGTTAGCAGGGTGCTTTCCTCCACAAATTGGCATGATAAAGCATCCGCTACGATATTTTCTTGCCCTTTCTTGTAAATTATCTCATAATCATATCCCAACATTTTGGCTAGCCATTTATTTTGTTGTGGCGAGGATAGGTGTTGCTCCAAAAAATATTGAAGGCTTTGATGGTCTGTGCGGCTTTGGAAATGCCACCCCAATAAGTATGGTCGTCAGGTATCCACTGCATGTAAGATGGCCATCATCTCCTTCTCATAGGTAGATTGTCCCAAATTTGTCCCACTTAGTTGTTGGCTAGTGAAGGCCAAGGGTCAACCTTCATGCATTAAGACAGCCCCAATACCCGTACCTGAAGCATCACATTCAATCACAAAAGATTTGGTGAAGTCAGGTAGTGCCAATACGGGAGTGGAACACATAACATGTTTGAGATCTATAAATGCCTGTTGCGCTTCATCATTCCAGAGGAATGAATTTTTCTTGAGAAGGTGGGTGAGGGGTCTAGCAATGCGACCATAATTGCGGAAAAATTTGCAATAGTAACCTGTGAGACTGAAAAATCCTCTCAAACTCTTCAAGGTCTTTGGTTGAGGCCAATCCTGCATTGCCTAGATCTTTTTGGGATCCACCCTGACACCTTCACGCCCCACAATGTGGCCCAAATACTCGACTTATTTCATGCCAAAAGAGCACTTGGACAATTTGACAAATAATTGATGCTTCTGGAGCAGTTGTAAGAGCAGGCCTACATGTTGAAGATGTTTTTCCCAGGTGAGGCTGTAGATGATGATGTCATCAAAGAAAACAAGGACAAATTTTTTGAGATATGGTTTGAGTAGGTGATTCATGAGGCTCTAAAAAGTGGATGGGGCATTATAGAGACCAAATGGCATGACCAAGAATTCATAATGGCCTTCATGAGTTTGGAAAGCAGTCCTTGGAATGTCTACTTCTTTCATACGAATTTGGTGATAGCCCGAGCGAAGGTCAAGCTTAGTAAGAATTGAGCCCCATTTAGTTCATCCAACAAATCATCAACAACCGGGATGGGAAATTTATCTTTGACTGTCAAATTGTTGAGGGCCCTGAAGTCTGGACACATACGCCATTCCCCATATTTCTTGAGCTCCATGACCACAAGCGATGAATAAGGACTAATGCTAGGACGAATGACACCAGCTTCCAGGAGTTCCTTGATGATTTTTTCAATTTCATTCTTTTGTGTGAAAGGATATCTATATGGGCGCACATTTGATCGTTGTGCCCCTGGGACCAAAGTAATGATATGATCATGTTCCCCTCTCGAGGGTGGAAGCTCATGAGGCTTGTCAAAGACCTGTAGATGGTTGTTTAAGACCTGTTGCATCTTAGGATGAATATGAAGAGAAGTGGGCTCGAAGGCCTGGATGGCATTAAATTGGGCTATAACTCCATGGTGGCCCTTTTTTAACAACTTTTCCATCTTATGCGAGCTGATGATAGAAGGAGCACTTGCCTGGAGTCCGCGGAGGGTATGCGTGTGGTCATTCTGCTTAAAGCTCATATATAACTCCTGGAAATCCATTGTGATTGGGCCGAGTGTGCGGAGCCATTCAGCACCCAAGACAATGTCACACCCACCCATGTTGATGGCAAACATGTGGGTCTTTAGGTGATAATCCCCCATCTGAAGTTTGACATTTTCACAGCAGCCTTCACATTTCATTGTCCCCCCATCAGCAATCTGGACCTAGAAATTAGAGACTGCTCTGACAAAACAATGCACTGCTTCGATGACTCTTTGATGGATAAAGTTATGTGTACTACCACTATCAATCAAGATTACTACAAGGCGATGTTTAATAAAACCTTTGATTTTGAGAGTTTGGGGAGAAGAAATTCCTGCCAAAGCATGGAGCGAGATAACTGGTTCTTCTGGTGTAGCTGGGAGCTCATTGTCCGACTAGTTGTCCTCATCTTCCTCCTCTGGTCCCTCAAATGGTGGGGCTTCCTCAGATGAACTGTGATCAGTAGCATCAATTTGAAAGAATTTGGGTTCCTTGCATTTATGCCCCGGGGAGTATTTCTCATCACAGTAGTAACACAATCCTTGCTTTCTTCTTTCCACCATTTCCGTTGGTGACACCTTTTGAACCTTAAGTGTTTGGGTAGTGCTCAGAGCCTGGGTGGGGCATCCCTTGGCTATGAAATTTGGACGAGTCGACTGGGCCACTAATGCGTGTTCTACTTCACGAGCTGTCATGCAAGCTGCCAACCATGTGACTGGGTGGTGCATCTAGACGTGGGCTTGTATGGCATCTTTGAGACCACTGATAAAACATTCCAAGTAGAATTCATCTGCTAGACCTCCTGTGCAGAAGGCTAATGCTTCAAAGGCTTTAATATATTCTTGCATTGTGCCTGTCTGTCGGAACTTAGTAAGGCGACCCAAAAAGTTAGATTCATGGTCAAAGCGATCAGAAAGGGCTTTTGAGAATATCTACCAAGTCATCGGCCTTGCATAGCAACGTTGATGCCACTGCCACTATTGCCATCTTTCTTGGTCCAAGTACAGGCTTCCCACACTTAGCTTAGTCGCATCATCTCTGATGTGATTCAATGTGAAATATTGCTCCATTTGTGATAGCCATATGTCCGGATGAGAGCCATCAAATTTATAGATGTCCAGCTTGGGTGGTCGAGGCTGGGACTATTGGTGGTTTCCATAGAAGTGAAGAGAATGGCTAGATTCGCCCTCAAGGTTTTCATTAAAAGTATATGCCTCTGATTGTACCCCCGACTTTCCCTTTGTGATTATGTCATTTAAGGACTAGATCTGCTTCATTAATTCCTCCAAATTTTGTTCAAGGGTGTCTATATTCTCATTGGCCATAGCTTGAGCTCTGGTTTGTACCATACACAGATCTAGTGCACTTTTCATTACTGTGAAAAAAAATTGGGACCACCTGAAATTTTGACGCTGACAAGTGAATGGTACCACCTTGCTCAGCCCATCGACCTAATTCTTATGGGCTAAGTCTCCTATAAGCATCCCTATTTTTTTTTTTATAACTCCGAAAGTAGTTTTACTCCTCGCTTAGGAATACTGCAGTAGCCGATTCCCAGAAAAGTTAATTATGCCCAATGTCCTGCGAGAATCACGCCAAGGTATAGGAGCCACAAGCCTCCCTGCACAAACAGTCAGATCTATCGTTGAAATCCTCAACTACAAAGTATGAGTAGGAATGTGGAAATGATCGAACCCCTGTTGTTAGATTTGAATGGCGGATCTGATTGTTGCGGCTGTGACAGAACCCAATCTGCTAGATCTGATCTGGCAAAGATGATGCACGATCTAGAGATATACAAGGGAACTATGGTCTCAAGGAGTGTCAGGTGCTACAGATCGCAATATACATAAGGGTCGAACAGTATTACTCAGCCCAATCTTTCAAGGCACTAACTAAGGAGGATCAACCGTACCCTTAGTCATACTACTTGACTACCCTATCGTACACGCGAGTAATCTCCCCGAGTGCTGTTCTCGATGTACTGTAGCAGCAAGACGGCCGATGGTTTATCTATGGCAAGGTTTCAGGTGAGCCTAGGGGGCTTCCGATATACCCATAGGGTACTTGGAAGATAGTTCGTGCGCGGTTCTGTCTAATGCGCTACTACTTGAAGGGGTACCCATGGGGGTTACAAGGGAGTCCAACAAGCGTGACCACCTCTTGTATTTCCTACGTGCATGCCTCCCCAAATCTACAGGTTTATGCACTCAACGACGGATCTTTTGGTTTAAAGACGCCAAAACACATCTCTAGCCAAAAAAAAAATCTACTAAAAATGGAGATCCCACCCACCCTGGAAAGTGCTCTGATACCACTTGTTATGCTCTTGACCTACGAGAAGATACCAGAATACCAAATATGCAAAGAAATATACCTAGGACACTGAACAATGAGAAATAACAGCATGTATTTGATTATTCAGAAAGAAAAGCAATGTTCACTTGCCTCTTCGAGGGGGCAACCTCCAATAGAGCTGGGCTCGATTACAAAATAAGACATGACGCTCCTCAAGGGGAGTCTCTATCCTTTATATAGGATTCATACATGCAATACCATGGGTCAATACCATGGTTCTTATTAATACTATCTATCTAATACCATGGCCCATTTGCAACTAACTGTGGTCCCTTCTTTAAATGTGGGTCAACCACTTACAATTATTAATATGGGCTTTATTTACTCTTTAACTAACTATAACTATGACTTGACCCTATTACATAAATAAGGGGGTTAGGGTTGGACCCTAACAACATGTATAATGTATTTGTAGGAATAATGTGATAGAATGATTAAAATTTTCAAAAGACTGAAGAAATTCTAAAATGAGTCAATTTGGGTTACAACATAATGACTTCATGCTCATGGTGCATTTTCTAAAATTCAATTATAAGGTTCTTTTGCAAGAAGTTAAAGCCATCGATGTGGTGTGATTTAATGTGATTTTTCATATAGAAATGCAAAGAAAGTTTTTGTGCATGAATTATCTAATATGAGTTTTTGTAGTTAAATAAATGCCCTTCCTCAAAAAGTGCATGACCATGTATTAGACTAAAGATAGTGGTGAAAGTAATACAACGTCAAGCTTAAACTCAAAGCTATATTATTATAGTGGCATATCCCTATGTTGAGGTGTTAGTGCACTTGTTACTTATTTTTGCATCATTTTTGTGATTTGTAGGCATATAAGCATTCCATCATGTTTCCATACTAAGGGTAGAAATAAAAAATGGGTATTAAAAATGACACAGAAAAAATGGATACCTAAGATATATGATAAAAATAGGGACTTCAAAAATTGTAAGTATGTTTTGGAAGGGGGGATCAAGAAAATAAATTTTAGGGGTATTTTTCAATATCTAACAAAAATAGGGGTATTCTTTAATATGCCACAAACAAATGTGCTATGGCCCAAGTTCACTGAGAGAATCCCCCATGGATTGATCATTGTCTCTATATCAAGAGGGATGGCCAAGAAAAGTACATTATATTATTTCTATATGTGGATGGCATATTGGTTATTGGACATGATAAGAATATGATTCATAGTTGAAGAAGGATTTGGGAAGCCATTTTGTAATGAAAGATTTGTGTCCAAGATAATAAATATTGGGCATGAAGATCATACATCACAGAAAGACAAAAGTAATATGGCCGTCACAAGAAAAAAATAATGAGAAGGTACTTTATAGGTTCAATATGAAGGACATTGAGCCAATTGATATACCTCTTTCATTCCACTTCAAAATAGGTGTTTCTTTTTTTCCCTTGTGATGACAAGGAGGAGGAAATGAGCTAAATTCCTTATGCTTCAATAGTTGGCAACTTGATGTATGCCATGGTATATGTCTAATAAAAGAATGCACATTCATAGTGTTACTCATTTAGCAAAAATCCCATCATATCATTCTAAGACAAAGCACATTGATGTTAGCTATCATTGGATTCACCAAGTACCAGATGATGGACTACTACAATTGGAGAAAATATAAATTGAAGACAATCTAGCTAATATTTTAACAACAATTGTGCTAAGGGATAAGTAGGAGCTTTGCATAACCTTGATTGGCTTGATGCAAATGTGATGAAAGTTGTTTTAGGACTAGATTAGTAGCAAGGAGACATAAACAATAACAACAATATCCACCCAAACTTTCATTTGGTCTCAAGTGAGAGATTATTATATGTGAGACTAAATAAAATATAATGATGCAGGAGCATCTGACCCCCCTTAATCAAAATGCAAATTTTAAAGCAGAGGAGGAGACGTGGACCATCGGAGTAAACCAGGGAAAATTTCTTTAAAATAGAGCTAATTTGATGGAATTAATAGAGTCTCTAGAAGACTTGTCATTTATAATTATCTACCATGTATGCATTGTTGAGTGATTTGCGAGAGGAAATCAAGGAGAGGATTGATCGTATCCTTTCAGTGATCCGATCCAATATTTCTGTAACGATGAACCTGCGTGTTCTATATATATATCGTGAGACAGACAGGGAGAGGAATACAGAGTGACAGATAGAAATTTGTGAGAACAGAGTGATCAAAATGTAATCGAAGGAGAACTATTCCTAAGGCTGAAATGCCTTAGGCTGTAATAGAAGCTTGTAGATGTATAATATAAAAGTGTGTTTCAGTGTTGATATTGTATGCCTGTGTGTGTATTTCATAAATGAGTTAAATCTTGTTTTGCGAGATTGTTGATCAACCACTGATCACTGTAGGATCAATGGCGATCTAAAGATATAGAATTAATTGTTGTGTTGTGTGCTTAAATGAATGTGGTAGATCCGTGCTTTAACACAGAGATCCATCAAAGGCGAATGAGACCAAGCCAAAGAGGAATGGATGGGTCAATAAACAGGATCCATTGGATCGATATGATCAATGGATAGGATCATATCGCTGAGGACAGAGTCGCATCAATATCGCATTGGCAAATATGGTTTACAAAGGGACGGGCCTCAGGCTTCAAGAAATGTTGATGAGCGATCGCCGATATATCGCATCGGAGAAAACCCATTGGAACGATATCGGAACCAGCCGAAGAGATGATGCGATAGCAGTTTTTCGATTGAACGAGGACCGTCATATCAAAGCCAGGATCAACGGTCCTGATTTGATCGGTGATCAGATTTCGGGGAATGCGATGTGCCGATGGCCGATAAGTGAGATCGCCAATAGGCTAATATAGCATCGATCAAATATCGGAGATAACGAATGATCAGAGCAGTGGAAAAGCTTTGGACCTGGATGGATTCGATGGAGTTCTAAACGCGGGTGTATAATTTTGAAGTCCGGCCTTAAGTGTTTCAGGTTGGATTTTCCATGTATTTCTTATGTATCCATGTATTCCGATATGTTGTATGGTCTCGGGTTTTGAGGCTGAGTGCAATGTTTAACGCTTCCGATAAAGAGTGGGCTCATAACCCACAGGCCTCAAGATTGAAATTTGTAAATGAAATGGGATTTTGCCTTACCCCAAAATGTTATGAAACTAGCTCAAGAAAAAGATAGAAAAGATAGATCAACGCCTTAAAATTCAGCCTCTTCGAGGGGGCAACCTCCTTTACATTACATAAATGAACAATTCTTGGATGATTCAAATGACAAAACCTCCTTTCTATATATAGGAGTCTAAGGAGTCACAATATAACCCAGCCGACCTAACAATAATAATATAAAGCCACAAAAATAACAATAGAGGGATTCTATGGGGCACAGTAATAACAATATGGGGACAATAGGGGCACAACAATATTAATAAGGGGTACAACTACAATAGTAATGGGGTAATCACTAGTATTATAGGGACCCAACATGCCCCTCTCCTTCAAAAAAGTGTTGTCCTCAATGCTTGAGTAGTTCTGGATGCTTTTGTATAAAATTCTCATCCTCCCATGTGGAATCTTCAGCAGATAAGTTCTTCCACTTGATGAGATACTCTGAAATTGATCGATTTCGTAGCTGTTGAGTTCTTGTTTTTGTGACTGCTTCTAGTTCCAATATAATTTTTCCTTCCTTGTCAAGTTCTGGCAATATTGTTTGAACTGGGAGCTTATCGCCTATAACCTTCTTTAAACATGAAACATGGAAAACTGGGTGCAATCGAGAAGCTGCAGGAAGCTCCAATTTGTATGCCATTGTACCAATCTTTTGCAACACCTTGTACGGACCATAATACTTTGGTGATAATTTATTATCCTTCTTAGCTTGCTTGAGGGACATTTGCTTATATGGTTGTAGCTGTAGGAATACCCAATCACCTACATCAAAACATCTTTCCCTGTGATGTTGATATGCCTGTTGTTTCATTCTATTCTGTGCCAACACGAGGTTATCCTTTAAGAGTTGGAGGACTTGTTGTTGATGTTCGATGTGATGTTCCACTGCTTGAACCTTAGAATTTTCTCTTAAATATGATGTGATGGATGGTGGCTGATACCCATAAAGTGCCATAAATGGGTTCATTTTTGTTGCTATATGGAAGGAAGTGTTATACCACCATTCATCCAGAGGCAACCATTTGACCCATTGTGTCTGTTTATCAGATACAAAGCAACGAAGATATCCTTCCAAACATTTGTTTACTATCTCAGTTTGCCCATCAGATTGAGGATGATAAGATGAGCTATGAGCTAACTAAGTACCAAGACAAGAAAATAATTCTGTCCAAAAATTTCCAGTGAAAATGGGATCTCTGTCACTTACAATAATCTTTGGGTTTCCATGTAGCTTTTGAATTGTTTCCAAAAATGCAGTAGAAACTGTACTGGCTTTAAATGTATGTGATAATGCACAAAAGTGTGCATACTTGGTAAGTCTATCAACTACCACCATGATGACACTCTTTCCCTCAGACTTGGGTAAACCTGTGATAAAATCCATTGAAACCTCCTCCCAACGTTGGCTTGGAATGGATAAAGGTTGTAATAGACCCGGTGTCTTAATTGTTTCAACTTTATTTTGTTGGTAAACCAAACATTCCCCCACAAACTTTTGAATATCTGATTTAAGGCCATCCCAAAAAAATTCCTTCTTAACCCTGTGGTAAGTTTTTAAAAATCCCGAGTGCCCTCCTAAGGGAGAAGTGTGCAATTCCATAAGAATCTTTTGTTTTAGCTGGGAATTCTTACAGAGGTATAAGCGATCTTTGTACCATAACGAATCATTTTTCCAGCTAAATGTATCGACGTACTGGAATCTTGTTGTAACTTTCGAATAAGTACCCACACTTCTTCGTCATTCTTCCATTCCTCCCTTGCTTCGTTTATCCAATCTGGTTGGATAAAAGAAATGGCGCACAACAATGCTTCCACATCCTCATCCTTTCTTGAGAGTGCATCTGCCACCACATTTTGCTTCCCTTTTTTGTAGATGATTTCAAAGTCATAACCCAACATCTTTGTGACCCACTTTTGTTGCTCTTCAGAGGATAATCTTTGTTCTAAAAAGTATTTAAGGCTATCATGATCCGTTTTTACCTTGAAGTGTCTTCCCATTAGGTAGGGTCTCCATTTCTTAAGTGCATGGAGTATTGCCAACATTTCCTTCTCATAAATAGCTTTGTGTAAAAACTTTCCCTTGATTGGACGACTTTCAAAAGCAATGGGTCTTTCATCTTGCATTAAAACAGCACCAATTCCATTTCCTGAAGCATCACATTCCACAATAAAGGTTTTTGTGAAGTCCGGTGTAGCTAAGACAGGTGCTTGGCACATTGCCTCTTTAAGATGTTCGAAGGCCTTTGTTGCTTCTGGAGTCCATGAAAATGCATCTTTCTTCAATAATGTTGTTAGAGGTGCTGCTATTCTCCCATAATTCTTAACAAACTTGCGATAATACCCTGTCAACCCGAGAAATCCTCGCAGATGCTTTATGGATGTGGGGATTTTCCATTCCTTAATGGCTTTAATTTTGCTAGGGTCTACCTTAACTCCTTCATGAGATACAATATGACCCAGATATTCCACCTCTTGTACTCCAAAGAAACATTTGGATCTTTTTGCATATAATTGTTTCTCCTCTAATAGTTGTAGCACCCTGTCAACATGTTCAACATGATCCTTCCAAGACTTGTTGTAGATTAGTATATCATCAAAAAATACTAACACACATTTTCTAAGGAATGGTTTGAAAATTGAATTCATCAAACCTTGAAATGTTGAGGGTGCATTGGTAAGGCCAAAAGGCATGACCAAAAATTCATAATGACCCTCATGAGTTCTAAATGTTGTTTTCGGAATGTCTTCAGTCTTCATTCTGATTTGATGATATCCTGAACGAAGATCCAACTTGGTGAAGTAAATTGATCCATGCAATTCATCCAGTAATTCATCAATGACAGGAATGGGAAACTTATCTTTAATAGTGAGCTTGTTGAGCTCCCTATAATTCGGACACATGCGCCATGATCCATCCTTCTTGTGCACCAATACTACTGGAGTAGAGAAAGAACTTTGACTCGGTTGAATTATACCAGCCTCTAGCATTTCTGCAACCATACGTTCAATTTCACTCTTTTGGGCATAGGGATATCTGTACGGCCTGATGTTTGGAGGAACACTTCCTGGAATCAGATGAATAGCATGATCATGATCACGAATAGGTGGGAGACCTTTGGGAGTCTCAAATACCTTGGAATGATTGTCCAAGACTTTTTGGAGATCTGGAGAAATAGATGATTCCAATGTGGAAACATCTAGCGAACATAATTGTGCAATTACACCTTTTCGTTCCTTTTTTAGAAGCTTTGTCATACCGTTAGAGCTGATTATCTTTCCCGGTTTCCCTGCAATACCCCTTAATTCAACTTCCTTTCCTTCCATAGAAAATTTCATGAAAAGTTCTTGAAAATTAAAAGCTATTGTACCCAAGGATTGTAACCATTGGACTCCTAATACAACATCAGCACCTCCCATTGGAATGGAAAGCATTGGGCTAGTCAATACATATTCTCCCATGGATAGCTTGATATTATGGCACTTTCCAGAGCAATTTATTATTCCTCCATTTGCAACCATCACTTGACACTCTGGTGCTGGATATAAGAAGCAATTCAATTCTTTTGCTACCTTACAATGAATAAAATTGTGGGTACTTCCTGAATCAATCAACACTATTACCTTTTTCTTCTTGATTTGTCCTTCTATCTTGATGGTTTGAGGAGTGGTAATTCCCACCAATGCATTACAAGATATGGTCGGATTCATTTGTTCTTCATCTAGGCTTTGTTCCTGGAGTATATCCTCTTCTTTTGACCTTTCTTGCTCCTTTTCTTCTTCCTCTTCACAATCTATGTAGAATAATTTCTTCTCAACACACTTATGACCTTTAGTGTATTTTCTATCACAACTGTAACAAAGCCCTTTTTCTCTTTTTTCTCCCAATTGTTGTGGTGTCAACCTTATAGGTTGTGGAAGACTAGCGGCAACCACACTTCCGTCTTTATAGTTGTGAGTGGTATGCTTCCTGGTTGCCATAATTTTGCTTTCCATTTTTCTTGCTAACCTGAATGCCTTCTCTAATGAATCAGGTTCCCAAAGGCGAACATCATGTTGGATATTATCCTTTAAAGACCCTATGAACACATCAATCCTATGCTCCTCTGGAATATTTTTTACCCTTATGTTCAATTTTTGGAACTCCTCAATGTGCTCCATTATTGAACCCTTTTGTTTGAGACTTATCAATTGGCTAAAAAAAGTGTTGCTTTTTGTATCCTCATAATGTGCTATCAATTCTTCCATAAAAATTGCCCAAGTGATAAATTTTTTACGAGAGCAAAGCCATTGATACCATACAAACTGATTTGGTTCCAAATATAAAGTTGCAATATGTACCTTTTGTGTGTTTTGCACATTATTGAGATCGAAAAATTGCTCCATCTGTAATATCCATGTTGCGGGATCCTTGCCATCAAACTTCCTCATATCAATTTTTGGAATATGGTGCGTCTTCGATCCAACATTAGAGTCTATGAAATCATGATTAACATTTCCTTTGTTTGCATCATGAGTTTCTTTCCACCCCTTTCACCATTAGTAAGTATTTCTTGTAGAAAATTTTTCAAATCTGCCTTCAAATCTATCTTCAAGTCGTCAATCTTGGCTTCCACGCCCTTTATCTTATATTCCACTCCATTTATCTTAGCTTCTGTTAGCTTTTGTGAGAGTGAAATTTGTTGCACTTGGTCTTGTAATTTTGATATATCATGTAGCATTTCTTCCTCTTCTTCATGAGTCATGCTAGAGCTTTCAGATTTCTTACTAGGTGTTTGCATTTTCTTTCCTCGGGGCATCAGTTACCGATACTAATGCTCTACTATGCCCTTTGAATTCCTTCAAAATAAATTTTCAAACCAAGCTTAAGTAAAAATTTAAAAAATCTACACACCTTTTATCTCTGTAATTTTGGATCATCCAATTCTGAAATTGTGACCTGTGGTATCCCTCTGTGTCCTCTTTCTAATGCCACCAGTCTGACCCCAATTGGATTCTCCAATGAAGAGTTATGCCAAATCTCCCACAGTGACCTGATTATAGACTAATTCAGTAGAGCGAACTTGTACGACATGCCACGTGTCCCTGTTTTGACCTTTGGCTCTGAAAAATATATACAAGAAACTACAGTCCGTCCTCTTTCTGTACCTTCTTACAAAATTTCAATCCGATGCTCAGAGAGAAAGTTATGATGATTTTCCCCAGGTCACCTATTTGGAATGTAATTCAGGAGTCTGCAAAAAGACCAACTTCCTCAGATCATATCTCCACAAATATAGTGCGAAAAACTCTGAAATTCGGACCCGAGCTTCAGCGCGATGTCTTCTCAAATGGGTTTTTTTTTAGCTTCTGAAACGTCACAGAAAAAAATTTATAGCGAAAATGCCACGATGACCTGTTTGGAGCAGCGAAACCCTAGAATCCAAAGCTCTGATACCAAATGTTATGAAACCAGCTCAAGAAAAAGATAGAAAAGATAGATCAACACCTTAAAATTCAGCCTCTTCGAGGGGGCAACCTCCTTTACATTACATAAATGAACAATTCTTGGATGATTCAAATGAAAAAACCTCCTTTCTATATATACGAGTCTAAGGAGTCACAATATAACCCAGCCGACCTAACAATAATAATATAAAGCCACAAAAATAACAATAGAGGGATTCTACGAGGCACAGTAATAACAATATGGGGACAATAGGGGCACAAAAATATTAATAAGGGGTACAACTACAATAGTAATGGGGTAATCACTAGTATTATAGGGACCCAACACAAAATCTCCTTTCATCAAGGGGAAACCACCTTTCATCAAGTGGTATCAGAGCAGGGAAAGGGAAGAAGATTTCCTGCGAGAAGGAGGAAGAGTTTGCAAGCAGAAGGAGAAGAGGTACAGTTGTTGAAGTATGGTGAGTTTATGGTCTTTACTATCGTGCAGATAGTGGCAACGGAAGGTGAGAAGACTTGTAGCAACCTAGAGCAAGGAGTGCTCAATTGGTTCCAGAGGAGAGAACCAGAAGGATTCCAAAAGACTAAAGCTCAAAAGAGAAAGCTTGGTGAGGTATCGTGTAGCAGAGAAGACTGTTACTACAGAGGTTGGTTGCAGCTCACAGAAGATCATGAAGGAAGTGCCACTAAGAAGTGGGTAGAATTGCTAAGGGATAAGGAGAAGCATATGACTAGGAGGTCATAAATTTTTGTGCCTCGGGAGTCTGATGCAGGAGAATCTTACCCCTCTTAATCAAAATGAAAATTTGAAAGCAGAGAAGGAGGAGACGTGGACCATCAAAGTAAACTGGGGAAAATTTCTTTAAAATAAAGCTAATTTGATGGAATTAATAAAGTCTCTAGAAGACTTTTCATTTGTAATTATCTGCCATGTATGCATTGTTGAGTGATTTGTGAGAGGAAATCAAGGAGAGGATTGATCGAATCCTTTCAGTGATCCAATCCAATATTTCTGTAATGATGAACCTGCGTGTTCTATATATATATATATATATATATATATATATATATATATGTGAGATAGACAGGGAGAGGAATACATAGTGACAGATAGAAATTTGTGAGAACAGAGTGATCAAAATGTAATCAAAGGAGAATTGTTCCTAAGGTTGAAATGCCTTAGGCTATAATAGAAGCCTGTAGATGTATAATATAAAAGTGTGTTTCAGTGTTGATATTGTATGCCTGTGTGTGTATTTCATAAATGAGTTAAATCCTGTGTTGCGAGATTGTTGATCGACCATTGATCATTATAGGATCGATGGCGATCTAAAGATATAGAATTAACTGTTGTGTTGTGTGCTTAAACGAATGTGGTAGATCCGTGTTTTAACGCAGAGATCCATCAAAGGCAAACGAGACCAAGCCAAAGAGGAATGGATGGGTCAATACACAAGATCCGTTGGATCGATATGATCAATGGACATGATCATATCGTTGAGGACAGAGTCGCATCAATATCGCATCGACAAATATGGTTTACAAAGGGACGGGCCTCAGGCTTCAAGAAATGTCGATGAGCGATCACCGATATATCGCATCGGAGAAAACCCATTGGAACGATATCAGAACTGGCTGAAGAGATGATGCGATAGCGGTTTTGCGATTGAATGAGGACCGTCGGATTGGAGCCAGGATCGACGATCCTGATTTGATCGGTGATCGGATTTCGGGGAATGCGATGTGTTGATGGCCGATAAGCGATATTGCCGATAGGCCGATATAGCGTCGATCGGAGATTGGAGATAACGAACGATCGGAGCAGTGGAAAAGCTTTGGACCTGGACAGATCCGATGGAGTTCTGAACGCGGGTGTATAATTTTGAAGTCCGACCTTAAGTGTTTCAGGTCGGGTTTTCCGTGTATTTCCTGTGCATCCATGTATTCCGATATGTTGTATGGTCCCGGGTTTTGAGGCTGAGTGCAATGTTTAACGCTTCCGATAAAGAGTGGGCTCATAACCCACAAGCCTTAGGATCGAAATTTGTAAATGAAAGGGGATTTTGCCTTACCCCAAAATCTCCTTTCATCAAGGGGAAAACCACCTTTCATCATATAATATAAAATATTTTCTTTGTTAGAAAATTATATATTACAGAGCAATGGAATACATAAAATATTGCAGAAATATAAACACAGAAAACGCATAAAACAAGAAATACACAAATATATGTGGTTCACCCAGTTTGGGCTACATCCACGGAGAAACAACGAGTCCTTCCTTTTATATTATCTAGCAAACTGAAGAGATACAACCTACAGCAGATTCATTGTAATTCCCTCTTCGCTCTCAATCTCCTCTCTCTTCCTCGCTCAGAATACAGATCTACATAGACACAATACAATTCCCTCATATATAGCGAGGGGTTTCCTTTTTGGGCAAAAAACCCTAAATTAAACATAACTTCTATCATTAGATCTCCGCCTAATGAATGGCCCAGATTGACTACGAAATTACAACATTTTACAAGGCAATTTTATATATATTTTTAGCTTCGGGGGCACTGCTACCAATACCCCCACCAAGGGGGGGCTCCCAAAGGTCGCAACCCCCCTTGGACCCCCCTACAACATATATTTTACGGGCGGCATTGTTGCCCCATTACGAACTAGGGTCCAATGTGACGATACCTTTGAATACAAAAGATAATCAGGCTCCACACCCAACATTCTTAACTTCTTCATGCTTTTAGAATGTTACAAAATGAGTCGAATTAGTCATGGCTTTTTAGAAATGTGGTATTGATGACCAATGGTATTGCATGAAATGAAGCCTATGAATAGGCTAGGAATCCTCCATTGGAAGGTGAGAAGTGAGTTAGTGTTGAGCTACAACTCATGTATTTCATTTTGCTAATAAATAAAAAGCTACTGATCCTTTCCCCATGATTTCTCCCAGTACATTGTTGAGTTTCAATGTAAATTGTGGTATGTTGTTGTTAATTTCTATCATTTTATTTGGTTATTTTTTCCATTTAAGTTTATTTTGTTGCTTGTTATTTGACACTATTAAAAACAATTCAAACTCTATTTGCATCGCCCAAATTAACCATATATGCAAGCATTCATCCATCCTTTCAACTTTTGTTCCTATTTGCTTAAAGAAATAGACACTATTTTTCTTGATGGCCATTCCATTTATCTTTATAATACAAATCCTATGGAATGCAAATTAGGCTCCTTAACTCTTTGGACCTCCAAGAAGTCTTCAAGGTCCTGCATATCTATTCATGACCAGAAAGAACCACATTATTAATATTAATGTGTTTATATACGCTTACAAGTATATAATTAGCACATACTATAGAAAAACATTATTAATGTGCAAAATATAATGTGGTTGTTATCGACAATATATTAGTGCAGAAATATTTTTTCAAATATTACCTATTAGAAAAATATTAATATTCATTACTATAAATTATATATATATATATGGGTGATGCATTAATTATATTAATACATGAAATTATGGTTGCGTCATTTTTTATATTATAATATAAGAATATGTAATCCCATAATATTATAACAATATTTTTATTATATATTTAACTATGTAAAATGTATGTGGATGTGGTTTACTATACTATCATAAATGGTATAATTGATAATTTTATTTATATATAAGAGTATGATATTAACATTAATTTGATAATATTATTACATATTTTTATAAATCGTATATTAATTATATTAATATATAATAGATCAAAGTTATATGGCATAATAAGAAATTATTGATTTTAGTTAGCATCAGTGAATTATAGTTGAAAATGATTCACTATAGTTGATAATGATTTACTAAGGTGGCTAAACATGTTTAACCATGGTTGACTGCAATTGAACAAGGGTGACTATTGAAGAGTATGGTTGAACATGCTTCATTGTGATTAGTAATGGTTGGACATGGTTGATCATGTTTAATTATGGTTGATCATGGTTGAATATGGTTGATAATTATTGGCTATGGCCAATCATGTTTAAAATGGTTGAAATGGTTCACCATATTTGATGATAATTGACCATGATTGATTATGTTTGATTGTAATTAACTATATTCAACCATGATTTACCATTGTTGATTGCGATTAAATAAAGGTGACTATGACTATGGAGAATTATGGTTGACCAAAGTTCACTATGTTTAACTTGATTGTGGTTAAATTTGGTGTTTTACTATAGTTGAATACAGTTCACTATATTACCATGATTGACTATGGTCAATAATGTTTAACACGATTGACAATTATGGTTGATTATGCTTAATCATGGTCGATCATGTTTGAGTACCTTAATGTTTTGGACCTCCTATAAGTCTCCCAACTCCAACATATCAATCCACAATAATTTTCGAAGGTGGAAGCACAACTTGATAATGATCTTTCAACCCTTTTATTGTTTGTCTAACTTGAAATCAAAGGCCAACGCTTCATTACATAACAAGTTTGATCAAGACATGAAACCACATGTGAACTCTTCATCAAATAAAAGGGAGTTGTTCAATGGTGGCTTGCATGGTTGGTGAAGGTAGGGCATCACTATCACCATCACCAAAGTTCAAGTCTTATCTCTTGATGCACATACCTATGCTCATTATATGTCTATATTTATGAAAGCAGTTAAGGCCACGTGCATTTTGTTGCATGTATGTACTTGCAAAAGGTAGTTTATACCAAATGTATTTTCATAGAATAGATATCCTCATTTGTGATGGTTTAGCCAAAGGATTTTGAATTGAATGCAAGCTAGCTATACAGCTTGAGTAAGCCTAATGGTTAAGAGTGTGTGTTTCCTCCTAAGAGGTCACATGTTCAAAACCAGAGGGGGGTAGAGTATGTATGCCTTTGTAAACTTAGCAGTCAAATCGTTGCGTGGAGGTGGGTCCCTTGTCCCACAAACAAGGGGGTCTCATACACCAATTTGGTGTCTGGCTTGGTTGTGACCTTAAAATTAGATAATAATAATAATGATTCTAATGCTCTTAGATTAGGGAAGGGCACACTTGTATTAAAATCATATCTATGGAAATACACCTTTTAAAAACCCCCCCATGC
The DNA here is from genome assembly GCA_031772625.1 of Pinus tabuliformis. Lineage (NCBI taxonomy): Eukaryota > Viridiplantae > Streptophyta > Pinopsida > Pinales > Pinaceae > Pinus > Pinus tabuliformis. Next base: position 537,593,793 of record CM062817.1, on the reverse strand, counting down.
CACATTAACCACACATCTATGTGCTCCATCAAATAATGATATTTGGACTTAATCACTAGTCTTATGAGCCCAACTCAAGCTTTTGTTTGTCTATAGAGTATTTTAACACATGTTATTATCTATGCTTTTACTATTTGTATGGGCTTTAAGTTTTTGTGATAAATTCATTATGAGTTATTATCTCTATTTCTAAGTTTTTGTGATAAGTTCATTTTGATAATACCTATTGAGACAACAAAGTAAATTTATATCATATTAAATATGCAAAAATCTTTGACTGTTCAAAAGTTGGTTTTGGACGTCAAAGTGATCAAGTTGATGCATTAGCGTCCTTTTGGTGCTAAATACATTAGCATTATAACAAAATGTGAATACTAGGCATTATTTGTAAATTAATGAATATTTGTTGATCACAAGAGATAATGGGATGTTGCTAGTTTTTCTTCTTTGTGATAACTCTTATGCGGGTTCACGAGAAGGGGCCCCATGCCTGGTTGACATAATTACGCAGCCTAACCCTAATGGACCCAAGGAGAATTGAACCCATAGCTCATGACAAAGGGCCAAAAACTTGAAGGGGGACTTCAACTATTTGGGCTACCCATCAGGACTATCCCTTCAACTATTTGGGCTACCCATCAGGACTACAATGGGATGTTGCTATACCCCACCAAGGTTAAAATGCCTCACAAGAAATGACCCTAAGTGCAAAAGGGTTGTTGAACCACTAAGGGTCGTTAAATCGGGGTTGAGTTTGTGGTGTACTATGCAAAATGGGGCATTGCTATAGTCCCCACCAAGGTTCTAATATAGGTGTTGTTGAACAAGAAGTAGTTGCCCTAATGTTAAAGGTGTTGTTGTTGAACAAGAAATAGTTGCCCTAATGTTAAAGGTGTTGTTGTTGAACAAGAAGTAGTTGCATTAATGTTAAAGGTGTTGTTAGACGACCTAAGGAGTGGTTAGGTGGGGCCCGTTCTGTTATGTAATAAAGAAGTATTATGAAAAAGAAAAAGAAAAATGTTGATTTTGTTGAGGTTGAGTGTGGAAACCTATTTTCAAAACTTCCATTTTTATGTGCTCCATCAAATAATGATATTTGGACTTAATCACTAGTCCAACTCAAGCTCTTGTTTGTCTATTGAATATTTTAACACATGTTGTTATCTCTATTTTTACTATTTGTATAGGCTTTAGGTTTTTGTGATAAATTCATTATGGATTATTATCTCTATTTCTAAGTTTTTGTGATAAGTTTAAATTCATTATGGGTTATTATCTCTATTTCTAAGTTTTTGTGATAAGTTTAAATTCATTATGGGTTATTATCTCTATTTCTAAGCTTTTGTGATAAGTTCATTTTGATAATACCTATTGAGACAACAAAGTAAATTTGTATCATATTAAATATGCAAAAAGCTTTGGCTGTTCAAAAGTTGGTTTTGAGGTCAAAGTGATCAAGTTGATCCATTAGCATCTTTTTGGTGCTAAATACATTAGCATTATAACAAAATGTGAATACTAGGCATTATTTGTAAATTAATGAACATTTTGTTGATCACAAGAGACAATGGACAATGGGATGTTGCTAGTTTTTCTTCTTTGTGATAACTCTTATGCGGGCTCACATGAAGGGGCCTCATGCCTAGCTGACTCAAATACGCAGCCTAACCCTAATGGACCCAAGGAGAATTAAACCCACAACTCATGACAGAGGGCCAAAAACTTGAAGCGGGGCTTCAACTATTTAGGCTACCCATCAGGACTACAATGGATGTTGCTATACCCCACCAAGATTAAAATTCCTCACAAGTGATCCTAAGTGCAAAAGGGCTGTTGAACCACTAAGAGTCATTAAATCAGGGCTGAGTCTATGGTGTACTATTCAAAATGGGGCATTGCTATAGTCCCCACCAAGGTTCTAATATAGGTGTTGTTGAACAAGAAGTAGCTGCCCTAATGTTAAAGGTGCTGCTGTTGAACAAGAAGTGGCTGACGGCATGTTAAAGGTGCTGCTGTTGAACAAGAAGTAGCTGCACTAATGTTAAATGTGCTGTCGAACGACCCAAGGAGTTGTTAGGTGGGGTCCGTTGTTAGGTGTAATAAAGAAGCATTATGAAAAATAAAAATAAAAATTGATTTTGTTGAGGTTAAGTGTGAAAACCCATTTTCAAAACTTCAATTTTGGGGGGCTCACTTGCTGGTTGCTAAGGAAAAAAAAGTTTCAAAAACGTGTTAATTTACAATTAGTTGTCTCCATGGCAAACGGCTCCGTAAGTAGTCAATAGCAATGCTGGATGGATGCATGTGGGGCAAGAGGAAGAGACAATGTACAAGAAACAAAAACTGTTTCAGAATTGATCGACTGATCCAGAATCGTAACAGCTGAAGCTTATACAGTGCCTGTTTATTTCTCAAAATGTGCACAAACAGTGCACTTGGCAAGCGAAATAGTTCCATACCTCTTCTAGCAAAGACACTGTTTATTTAAAAAGCAGGATATGCGCATCAGGCGCCGTTCCTCTGTTAGATTTAGATTCTCACATGTAGGAACCTTGAAACATACACAAGGTGTTTACAACATTCCCAGTGAATATATCGGCAGCAGTGTAAACTCCTGTTGTAGGCTGTTTCAACTCAAACAGCCCAGAGGGCTTTCGTTTGACCTTTCAATTTCTCAAGTTGAATGAAAAACAGAATGCCCAGTTCAATCAAGATGCCAAATTGGAACAGGATATCTCTTTGTATTGAATGGAAATGTTCTAGCATTCCTCATTTTGACCGGTAGCGAGCTCCACAACAATTACAAAGGATGATGTTCCTCCTCCTCGAAGATACTGTACATCTCCATTCATAAGTCTTACAAGCTTTCGGCAAATGAGCAATCCAAAACCCTCTTGAGACATATCCGGGTCGAAATTGAACATCTGTTGTACCAGTTTTTCTGGCAACCCCGGGCCTGGATGAGTAATTCTGCAAACATACCAAAACAACCATTCTTGTCAAAGCAATTGTAATCAGCGCACTTTAGTTGCAACCCTGGGGTCCCAGTAAAACAAATCTCTTTGTGCAACAATTGATTTAAGTTTCAATAGATTCATAATTTCATACATTCTGTGAGCAATGTCACTACAGATACAACCCTATTGCAATCTAATTCCATACAAACCAAAATAAAGCACCTTGTTATCGCTGTCTGAAAAAGGAAAGTGAGGGCTTAAGGGCAGACTGAAAATTATAAATCAAGCATTTTTGAAGAGCAAAAGAAAAAGAATCCCTGAGTTTGCATGCATATTACCCAGAAGAGTGTTTTAAATCATTCTACTGAATGAATTCTACCATGCAAATTGCAAATGCAAGGCAACCTTATATGGCATATTTGCGTTCTGCATCTTGAATCTGAGAAAGAGAGTACAATGTGCCAAAATGTAACTACCCATCAACACCTTTTTCCGGAAAGAAGAAGAAAGCTTCATACCTGAATTCTATACGTATGACATATACACCGCCACCCAAATGCCTTTTAGTTGGACTGACTTTTATTCGAACCCATTTTTCTGCTGGTGTGAACTGTATCACAGTTACTAGGAAATTAGCCAAAATTTGCTGAAGCCTCGACTGATCCCCATAGAGGCCTGTTGTTGTTATTTCTCTTGGCAAGTCATAACCTATCTCCAATCCCTTTTCTTCACTCTGTATCATTCCCTGACTTATGACAGCATCAAGCAATGCTCCCAAGGTAAATTCCACCGTATCCAAGTCAAGATAACTGTCCAACATTCAGATTACGAGATCAGAATAGCTTTCAAGTTATTGCTTGAGAAATTTTCAAACTTCCATCATTTACAAAAGATACTGAGACTGTATGCCAGCCATTTGTGTTCCATATTATATGAATTCATAAACAAAGAATGATGTGAATCACAAAAGAACGACTGCACAAACAGATAAGATTCTCCAAGAAGTGTAGTGAGACCTCATAGCCATAGACATCAGACAGCAAATGGAACATAGGATGCTAACTTAACCTCACACTCGATAGTAACCTCAAAATACCAGGACTGGCTGTATCACGTATTTTATTACGTTGTAAGTATTTATTGAACTTCATGAGTATTACTTTTGTATCTAGGATGGTGATATCATAGGGATTCCTGTAGCTGTTTTTGAACATGTATCCACTTGCCAGCCCCATTGGGCGTTCACTATTGCTCATTTGTAGGCATTATAACCTTATTCTGTTTTCAAGGAAATACCTCTTCCCCTTAACACTACCTAACCAGGAGATGTCTAAAAAAGGCAGGAACTATGTACTAATGTCGAACCAAATCCCATCATAGAGATATGCCACTATAGTAATAGCTTGTAAATACTAAATACAGACATCACTTAGATAACAACCACAAGCCGCAGATGGTCCCATGAGGCCTTATACCAAAAGAGCAGTCATTTCCTTCAGTAAATTGTATGCCAAAGAAAAGAAAACTGAAAAGAATTGATCACAAACAGAGAGGTGACACAGAAGTAGATGAAGTGCTTGACAGGTACGCGGTTGAGGTCAGCCATAAACCATTGGCCATGTAGGTTTCGAAAGTCCCTCTCTCAAAAAGCATGAACGACTGAAAGAAATAAAAAGGAAATGGTATTCAGTCAAAGATACACTACAATAAAAATTTAGTAGTTATTAACCAAGGTAGAGGAAAATGTTTCCTGAACTTCCCTAAAGCTTCCCACAGTGGACACCTTAATATTTAGAGACGAAAGAAAGAGGAGAAAGAAGATTAAAGCAATAATGTGCAGTGCTATGAAAATGAAACAACTTTAAAATGAATCCTTTTTAAAAGGAATTAATTCCCGGCTCTTTAATAATACAGAAATAGGAGGATAAATCTCAGAGAAATATGTACAATAAGACTGCTAGGTGAAGTAAAATACACAAAACCGAACTTTTCTTTTGAAATGGCTACCTAAATTTCTGTTCAACAAGAATGACACTGTAGATGGCCACAACATAAGTATTATGATAAAGACCATCACAAACTTATCCTAGAATTTGACACCAGTTTTGTCATTAGCTAATCATACAGAATAGTACATATACTAGAAGCCAGATAGAGTTTTACAGATTCCTTACTACTTCAATAGAGTATTGGTGAAGGTCAGTTCTATGAATACCAACACCAAAACAAAATAAGACAAACATAGATTTGCAAATATCAACCTTTTATTGCTGGTAGTCCTGAGTGTGGTTGTATTAGCTGACAAGTTAGCAAGGTAGCACACAAAACAAGATGTGAAATGGCATCACTGCATCAGCAACCAATAAAGTGGAAGAAAGTTTGGTAGAGTTGTCTATAAAGATGTAAAAGAATATTTTGTAAAAGCAGTGGCAACGTCCTTGCATCATGGTTGTGGCATGGCTTTAAGCCTTTATGTATGGTCAGCTTCACTTGGAACCAATTAGGATCTAATATTACCTTTTACTTGTTCCATCGATTATTTATTAACCATAGGATTTTTCACTGTAGACAAACCCTGTGTCTAGCCCTTCTCCTAACAGCTGACCTAAGTGAGATGCCTTCGTGAGAACAAAAAACCCTGAAATGGGTCAGATCAATACAGAAACCTCATATGAAGGATTCCTCTATGAAGATCTGTGTCCCACTCCTGAAAAAATAATCTCTAGGATTATTCTTTGAGAATCTGTCCTTTAGGGTAGTTCTCCCGGGAAAATAAACATCGACAGTGCTAGAATTTAGGCATGTAGATGTCCACAACTTGCAACAAATGTCTTTCAGAAAAGTGGTTCAAAAGTGAAAACACGAGAACAAGTGACCTTAGCATCTTGTTTTAAGGGATGACCAAGAGGAAATTTCTATAAGCAGGCATTATTCTGAAATTTTGGGAAATGAGAGAATAGACATCTTGATGGAGAATTTGGCAAGAATTTCTCATTTGCCAGTTTGAGCACCTTTTTGTAGATTCAAAGCATGTTTTTCTACGGTGTCTTGCCTGTTTGAAATTTGTGCTTCAACATTTACCTTGTAGAAATTTTGTCATTTTATCCTACTGAATGCATTCTTCATTGTCCAAGACTCGCAGACTCCCAGGGTTTACTTCGGGTTTTTTGACATTCATTGTTTTTGTTCTAGACCTAACTATAAACTATGGATTCTAGCGGGGAACATCAGATTTGAGGTAATTTGGCAGTAGAATTGAAATTTCCGACTACAATGCCTTGTGAAAGTTACCAGGTGTGAGCATGTACATTGTGGTCAATGTGGGCAGCAAAAGCATCTTACAGCAAATCCTTTCAGCGTAAAAGTTTTGGAATAGCCCATAGGAGGTGGTGGATATTGCTCCATCTAAAGCCATCTAAGGTGTCATTTGCTCTTGTTTTTGTTGTTTTTGGCTAATTCAGAAGTATAGTTTTCAAGTGTTCTGATGTTTTCCAAGGTATTCTTGCACCTTTGTCGTGCATTATGATTTGTGACTTAACAGGTGATGAGTTTCCCACAGAAAGATTGATCAAATGCATTCGCCTGTTCACAGTAACACTATAAGAAGTTGCCAAATAGCCAAAGGTTTCATTTTCCTATGTTAATCACGGAACATAAAGTATGTTGTATGCTGAAAAGATTCTACCAGTACAACGAACATGGGGCCATTATAAGGGGTTGGTGTATGAGATTCTCTTATGCATGCCCTCCTACTTGCCTCTAATCAGGATGTTTCCATGTGGAGTAAGAGTTTATGACAGAACCAAGATATATGCATGCCATATGTAAGACAACATGGATCAAGCAAACGGACCCATGCTCACAATTTTGACAACACTGGGGAGTTACTTTAACATAGCAATAAGTATTAGTTGCAGAAATCGACCACAAAGGTAGGATTATTAATGCTGAATAATCATGTTAATGTATAGGCCGAGAGAAACATACCCATCTTCGATGCTTTCTAGGTCCATATCATCCAGAATTTTTAAGATCTGTTTTTGGCAAAGTGCGCTGGTTTCCACTAGTTGTCTCTGGTCCTCCCTCAAATCTGTGCGTTCCATCATTTTTTGCGTAAACATGATTCCATAAAGTGGATTTTTAATTTCCAGCCGAAGGTATGTTAATGCCTTGAGTCTCTTCATAGCAGCTTGTTCTAACATGTGCTGCACATACAATGCTTGTTGAAGCTCTGGGCTAGCAATGTGCAAAAAGCAGAAAACTCCTGTGATTTTTCCCTCTTCATCTAATTTCTTGTTTGCAGAAAGTAAGGTCTCTACATATTTACCATGACGGTCAAAGAATCCAAAAGGAAACTTCTCTGTCTCTTGGCCAGCCATGGAGCTATTTAGTATAATTCTGAGCTGTGTCAAGGCATTCTGGCCTTTAAGACGACAGCATGCTGTGCGGGTACCAAAAACCTCTCCCAATAGCATTTTATTAATTATCTCTTCTCTTTTCCACCCAGACAACTTTTCCATAGCTGAATTCCACTCAGAACACCATCCACATTCATCTGTTCCAAATATGGGAGGAATCAAGGGACTTGGATTCTGAACTATTGCCCTGTAGTCACCTTGAATGCGAGTGAACTTATCCATAACGACCTTCTGCCCGGTCACATCTTGGGCAACAAAGCACACTCCCACAACATTCTCCTTCAGGTCCCTGCTCGAGCAAGCATTAACGAGTAAAACTACTGGACCTTTGTCCTCCTCTGAGCCATGTCTTTTCAGCTCAATTTGAACATTTTGTTCTTCAACTCCTGCAATAACCAGTTCACCCAGTGAGATAAGCAATTTGAGACAAACTGGGTTGAAAGAGTAGAGAACATTATGGCTATATCAGGTTCAAACTACATTACACACTACTTAAGGACAACACAGACTTGCCAACATTCAAATTGAAACTAGCATTGAATATTAGCCAGTCTCTAATATCTATAACTGAAAGAAAGACAGATATATTGACTATGTCCCAACAAATAATTTGAATGATTTTATCACCTTGCAAAGCCAAATGTAGCATCCTTTTCACGTTCTCAGCTGAGGTTTCCTCGACCAGATTGATTAGAGGCTCCCCCAGAACCTCTTCCACTGACAACCCCGTAAGTTCAGCAGCTTTTCTATTCCATCCATTTACTACTCCATAAGCATCAACTGCCAAGATTGGAGCCGTTGCTGTTTCAATCAGTCTCACCATCTCATTTGTCACTGCATTCAATTCATCCATCTCCTGAAGTTTCAAATCATTGAGTTGCCTATTTATCGAGATATTTCTGCCACTGCCATCAGTTTCTTTGCAGGAACCCCGCAGTATTAACTGCAATGAATGGATGGCATCCATCTCAACATCCTCCCATGACAAACTCCTCATTTTTACCACTTCAAGGAATGCATTAAACGAAGATCGTGGATGCATTTTCTTACCATCATCTCTGTCCTGCAGGTCATGTTTGGCACCTCCCCATTTGATTTCTTTTGCAGTATGGGATCTGAACCAAAACAAAAGTCTTTTGAATTAATTCTCACCGCGGCAATTCCACAAACTGCATTACCTAATGATCCAGCTCCAGGATAGCCTGCATAAACAAGACTATCTGTGCTCAAACCTGTGGAATCCATGTGATGCTCAGACAGCCATGCAACAATATCTTGGATCTGAGCCTCAGTAGGAGTTACCCCCAGAAGCCAAAAGTTTTCTTCATAGTAAAGGGCAGCACCATCGCATCTGACAAGATCCATGATGTTGGGCTTCTGAGTGACAATTCCCAAGGGTGTGTCGCGAAGCAGCATGTCGCAGAGCAATGCTTGAGTGCGCAGAATTTGCTTTTCTCTCATCTGAGCAGCCAATTCAACTTCCTTGTTTAGCTGAATTCCAAAAACTTGCATTAAGAACTCACAGGCATACCTCAAAGGAAATGGAACATAGCGTGGACTAGTGTGATGACAAACCACCAGTCCCCAAAGCCTTCTTCCTTTCTGCTGCATCTGCCCCTCGCTACCTCCGTCCAATTCCTTCTCATTGATTACTACAGCCATTACTAGAGATGCTATAGAACCCATGTTGGCCATGTATTGAGCATGGCAACCATGAGGTGCTATCAATGTAGATCCACAGAAACTTAGGTCTCTAGGCAATCTCTCGTCCTGAATCACCGCTACAGGCTGTGCATAGCAATCACAAATCATTCTTACTCTGTTCCTCATAAACAAAAATCTTGAAGCCTGAGGGATATCAGTTGCAGGGTAGTGAAGACCCAAATAAGGTTCTAAATCATATCTTCTCATCTCGGATATCACCTCACCATGATCATCATCATGAAATTTATAAGCCATAACACGGTCATAGCCCATAAGGTCACGCACCTCTTGTACAATCATGTCACATAATAGCTCAATATTTCCACTAGGGATTGATTGCAACCGTGATATTGCCTTTGCAGCAAGCTTATAGGATTGCAATGCTCCCATTGCAGAGGTGGAAACATCCGAAGTCCCAATAGGCTCAAAATCTATCACCAACGCCACATCAATTCTATGGAGTATAGCATAGAAGGGCTTACCTGAACTCTTGGAATGGACTAAAATAGGATTCAGAAGATTCAGCTCTTCAAACTTGGCAGCCTTCTGCAATGCCATGGTGCTCGAAGGAGTGAACAAGGTCCTTGCATCACTGCCAATACAAAGAATCTGCTGGTCCTCCACACTGGGAACTGCATGAGCTGACACTTGAAGCATATCTGGGGCATTTTCACTGTAAGCAATCACTTGAAAAGTCTTCTCATTCACTGCAACCATGCACCCAAATGGCTGAAGCAGCTTGCTCCTCTGTATCTGCTGCAGATATGCACTAACTGCAACTGGTGGAACAATCTCCAAATCCGTGTTATTAACTATGGATTTCATGTAATCAAAATGCTGCCCGGATTCTTCAAAGTTTGCATGAATCCTGGCATCCATTGTCGTTTGGGCCATTGCTCTGGCATTGTAGCTTTGTCTACCAGAACTTCCCTGGGAACAGGCGGCCTTCGAGGATTCCATGAGACTCAAAATACCAATCCAATGCAAGAGGATCAGAAATGCAAACAGAGCTTATGAAATTTCTAACCACAATGCCTATAGAGCATCAAAGCCCAAATTCAAAAATGTTGGCCTGACACAAGGCCTTATATATAATAGACCCACAAGGCCTCAATAATGTATCTAAAAATCTACATGCTTTGACAAACCTTTTTTTTTAAGTTCATTATTTATCCAACCACATGGGCAGCCCAGAGAAACCAGATCTGGCCATATCCATTGACAGACGTGTCATTCCAAAACCCGTGTACAGAGCCTTGCAAACTTCGAAATATGCATGTAAAACTGTGCCCTCCTTCTTCTTCTTCTAGGTCTTCTGCCCTAGACTCTGTAGGGTAGCATGAGGATGAGTACAGCCCAAAATTTCAGAAAATAATCATCGAGAACATGAGACGGAGACTGTGCCCTTTCTGTTACCCACAAGGAGGGCAGGCCCAGATTCTGCCCTCGACGATTTTCCCCTCCCCTGCTCCTGTGTATACAGTGCACACACCCTCCAAAGTTTCAAGTTGCACGTATAAATCTGTTCGTTGTGTCCTGAAACAGTACAAAATCAATATTCTTAGGCGTCATATTAGGATGGGATGGGATGTACACCTGTATATTCTGAGTCAACCCCCATGATCATGTATGGTACACCTGTCTTATCCATAGTCAGTTTAACCGTTTAAAAATTTCATCGATCGGATTCCTGAGTACTAACGAACACACTTCCAGTAGCTCGGGGTACTCTCCAGAACAAACCACCTTACCTCGAAAAAGTTTGTGAAGGAATATAGTGGAATTGCAGATTCAGAAACAGGCGATAAGGCTTCTGCAACTAAGGTCTGATTCTGCAGAAATGCAGCTCTGAGTAAACTCTTTTTTTTTTTTTTATAAAAGTGTGTTTGGAACTGTAAATGGAGATAATTTTTGGACTCACAACGATTAATTTCTTGGGCATAACATTATGTTTGAATGGGATTTGTAAAGGAAGATAAATTTTGGATTATGAACTAATTATTTGCCTGGAATATTTGTAAATGGAAATAGTTTTTGAACTATGAAGTAATGGTTTTTCCACGCAACAACGTCATGCCCCAAAAAAGGATTCAGCAGTGAGCTTTCTGTATGAAAACACCAAATCCTGAATTGGGAACTCTACACAGTGAGCTTTCTGTGTGAAAACACCAAAACCTGAATTGGGAACTCTAACGTGTAGAGCTCTTGAACTACTGTGTTATTAACAACATAAAGATTTAAATCAGGAAAGGAAAAAGCAGTTATTATTGTTTTTTTTTTTTTTTTTGTTTTACCGAAGGTGGCAAAACCTATCAAACTCAGGTGTGAAACCAACAGTGAGGACAACCATCTCTGGCTGCTATCCGCGAATGTCGATTTGACTCATCACCGTTATCAAGGAAAACCACGCCACCTGTAATAACCCGCTGGTGGTCCGTAAGGGAGCAGGGTTTCACTCCTGCCAGATGCCTCTGGGTCTTGGGCCGTTAACATGTTTCCTTACGTCCGAGGAAGACGAGCTCTTAGCCAAACAGAAGCAGTTCAGTTATTATTTTTTTTTTTTCCGAAGGTGGCAAAACCTATCAAACTCAGGTGTCAAACCAACAGTGAGGACAGCCATCTCTGGCTGCTATCCGCGAATGTCGGTTTGACTCATCACCGTTATCAAGGAAAACCACGCCACCTGAAATAACCCGCTGGTGGTCCGTAAGGGAGCAGGCTTTCACTCCTGCCAGATGCCTCTGGGTCTTGGGCCGTTAACCTGTTTCCTTACGTCCGAGGAAGACGAGCTCTTAGCCAAGCAGTTTTACGGCATACTCCAGGCCGAGTTCAGTTATTATTGTTATATTAAATTAAAATTTTATTTTTTAATTTATTTAAATTAATTGAAATTGAAAATTATTTATATTTTGGTTAACAGTTTTTTTAGATGTAAAGAAATAGATTAACCGGAGTGAGATCCTGCTTTTTATAGACTACTCAAAGTGGGATAGCTTTTTTTTATAAAGAGTTAACCTACATTCACGAAACTTAAATAAAATCATAGGCTAATTTGGTTTCTACATGTTTTGCTAGCTAAAATATTACCTAAACATGTAAAATATTAGCTTTTTAGCATATGTATTAGGTACTTGAAAGTTTCTTAGAATTGAAAGTAGTTTGGAATTTCAGATAATGTTTTGGTTCCAATTTTTTCCTTAATTGGATTTTATTTATTTATTTAATTTTAGGGTAATTATGTGTAATTTAATTTAAATTTATTAATTAAATTTTGAATGTTATAAAATATTTAAATATGTTTTTTATAAATTATTAGCAAGTAATTTTGGGGCATAGTTTTTTTTATGATGAGTTAATCTACATTCATAGATAGTAGCAAGTGATAACTAATTTGACAGTTGAATTAGATAAATTTTATTACTATGTAAAAAAAATATATAATTTTTTTTAATATTATTTTAATAATAATTATGTTGTTTTATTAACATCCAAAACTGAGGTTGATGTGTGGCACTTTCCCTCTAAGCCTGTTGTGACCTAGTCTTCCTCTGTGTTTTCTCCCTTGATGGCCCCTCCGGAGTCTAATCCGGAGGGAGATCGCTCTGCTCACACGACCCCTCCTAATGTGGTTGCCCTTGCCTTCTCCGACTTCATCTCCTTGATTGGGGCTCCCCATGAACGCTCGTCTGTCTCCAATTTTATAAAGCAGCTTGATGAAATACCTGAAATTGATCTGCCCCTTGCTATGCCTTGCAGAGCCACGCTCTCTCTGGCTAAGCATGGCTTGGTAGGTCAATTTACTGGCCTTCGGCCCTCTCCAAAAACAGTTTAGAAATGGGTGAAAAGAAATTGGGATGCAAAAACCCAAGGTCAAATCTCAATCTGCTTATGTGGTAGGGGATATTTCACCTTCTACTTCGAATCCAAGGAAGATCGATACGCGATCTTTAGAAATGGACCTTACTTCATGGATACAAGAGGCCTATACTTGAATAGATGGACTCTTGACTTTGATCCTGAACTCGACATTTCCATTGCAATCTTGATTTGGATTCGCCTCCCTCATCTTCCCCTCCACTGTTGGGGAGACGACTTAGTGAAAGCAATTGTCAACGCAGTCGAAAAATACATTGACAAAAGCGAGCCAAAAGAAAATCATCATGCTTGTGCTCAAATATGCATGGAAGTCAATTTGGGTAAGGGCCTTCTAGAAGCTGTGAAGATCAAGGTCAACAACTAGACTCACATCCAACAGTTGGACTACGAACAACTCCCCTTCAAATGCAAGGTATGTCATGAATATGGTCATTTTGCAAATAGATGTTCAAAACAAGTAGCAGAGGAACCAGCAGAAACACAAGATCCCCAATGGGAAGCAGTTAAATGTAAAAAAGCAGGGAACAAATATTCAAAATTAGCAGATCCTCCTCATTATTTTCCATCTTCTTTGATTGCTCCTTCGCCCTCATATTTATCTCAAACTTTGGACTCTAATCCCTTTTCTTCCTTATCCCCCTCTATCACTGACCTTCCTCCTTCTTGTGAAGAGGGTGAGTTGGAGCAGTTCATCTCCGCTCCATCCCATAACTCTCACCCCCCCACCCTCTCCTACTCCCCCTGCTTCTTCCCTTCCCATTCACCCTCTCCCTCTCCTAGCCTCTCCTTGTCCTCCCTCGAGCCCTCTCATCCCCTCTTTTGATAGGATTCTTACTAGAAACAAATCCAAAGAATCGTTTGCCCCTCCAGAGAACCATAAGAAATGAGGAAGAAAATCAAATAAAGAAATATGAGATGAAGTAGCACAAAAGGCAACGGCAATGGGCACCTAACAACCAATGGACACCTACATAGACAAAGGAGTAGGGGTCAGGGACATGCAAAACCAGAGAGCAAGAGGCAAGGGTTCTTCTGCTCCTTCTTTTAGTAAATAATGAATATGGTCTCCTGGAATTGTAGAGGGCTCGGGCACTTTTCCAAAATAAATGCAACAAAAGATCTTATCAAATCTGGAAATGATAATTTCCTTCTACTTCAGGAGACCAAATTAACTGAGGAAGAAATGGTCTCAGTAATCCAAAAGCAAAAGAATTTCAAAGGTGTAGTAATAAGTGCAAGAGGAGCTTCGGGAGGAATTTTCACAATGTGGAATCAAACATCTTGGGACCTAATTAGGTCCCTCAGGGAGAAACATTGGGGCATAATAGAAATAAAAAAATATTAGAAAAGCACATAATTATCGTCAATATCTATGCCCCATCTCACTTCAGAGACAAGGAACTATGTTGGTATTCCTTAGGAGATCAGTTAGAATCAGAAGAAAATAGAAGTATAATAGTTGGGGGAGATTTCAACTTGGTCATGAATGCGGGGGGGAAAAAGAATGGATCTTCTTACTTGATCCAAACAAAGATAAACTTGAAATAATATTAGTGGATCAAAACTTAATGGATGTTATTCCAAAGAATAGTAAATTCACTTGGAGCAATAGAAGAATAGGCCCAAGAAACATAAAGGAAAGACTATATCATTTCTTGATCCATGTCAGCCTCGTTTCAGGATCCAATCCAGTGCTATAAAAAACTCTTGCATTACAGCTTCTGAACACAAGCTTATTTCTCTAATATTTGGTGAATCCATAAACATGCCCCCCCTTCCTTTTAGATACAACCCATTGTGGTCCACCATTGTTGAGGTCATGCAACTGATCCACTCATCATGGAAATCTAGTGTTAATGGATCGTCAAGAAACATATGGGAAACCAAGCTAAAGATGACCAAGATTGCTCTCAAATAATGGGCTAAAAGCCACTACAAAGAACCAAAGCAAAAGAAAATTGAACTCCAAAGAGATTTGGAACAAATCCAAGAAAAGATGGAAACATGAGAGGATATTGTAGAACTGCAATTTAAAGAAAAGGAACTATACTGGGAAATCTACCAAACCACTAGGAAAGAAGAGGAAAGATGGAGAATTAAGTCTAGGAGCTTATGGATCCAGGAAAGCAATAAGAACACAACCTTCTTCCACAATATTACTAAAATTCAAAGAATCAAGAACCAAATAGAGGAGATAAGGGGAGAAGGGAATGTAGAAATCAAAGGGTAGGAAGAAATCAAAGAGGAGGCATATCAACATTTCAAAAGATTATTAACAGTTGAGGAAGAGTCAAATAGACATGAAGATTTCATAAGACATATTCCAAAAATAATTGCTGAAGAGGCAAATGCAACTCTAATAAAACTAGTAGAGGAAGAGAAGCTCAAAAGTGCAATATGGAAAATACATCCTGAGAAAGAACTGGGGCCTGACAGTTTCACCATTGCTTTCTATCGATTATTTTGGGAGCTCATTAAAAAAAACTTCTTAAAATGATTCTTTGGGTTCAACGAAAGCATAAAATTGGAGGAAACACAAATTCAACCTTCTTGGCTCTAATCCTGAAAGAATATAGACTGACATCCTTCAACCACTTCATATCCATATCCTTGTGCAATTATTCTTACAAAATCATAACTAAAGTCTAAGATTATGGATAATCGTCTCAAAACCTTCCTCCCATACTTGATCTCTGAAAATCAAGGTGGTTTCGTTCCCAACTAGAAAATTGTTGATAGCATTCTCTTAGTCCAAGAACCTATCCACTCTAGCCTTTCCAGAAATGAGTAGGGTTTCATCTTGAAGCTAGATATGGCTAATGCCTTTGATAGAGTTAAACATTCTTTCCTTTTGGTTGTTCTTAATAAACTTGGCTTTGCAAAAACTTTCATTAACCTCATCAAGGCTTGTATACAAGGGCCCTAGATCGCCCCTTTAATAAATGGAAGACCTAGGAAAAAATTTCGGAGCTCTAAGGGAACTAGGCAAAGTCGCCCTATCTCTCCCTTCCTCTACATTATAATTTCTTAATCTCTCAACATAAACTTAGAACACAATAGGAGGAGAGGGCTCATTACTTGATTAGGTGCTCAAAATTATGCTCAAATCAAAGTTGTCATAATGGTGTGGAACCTGAACGAACGCGTAGTGCTCATCATCCTGAATCTGATGCAACTCGTTTCGCGCAAAACAAACACCATATGGCTTAAGAAACACGTTCTGTTCACTTTGGCAAATAGGTAAATTTTGGAAAAAAAAAGGGACAACCCAGTCAACAGTCTGTACTGTTGACTAGGCTGCCCAGTTGGCGCTGATTGTGTAGCTGAGGCGACACCTTAATCTCTTCAGAGAATGGGGAAGTGCAAAGTGGCAGGCTTCCCTTGGCCCTGCATTTTGCAGATTGCAGAAGGAAGAGGTCTGTGGTTAAGGAAATCATCCCTCAACACTACCAGGTTGTGATTTGCAATATCGCAATCGCAGATCGGAGGTAGGGTCGATGGTAAAGAATCGGCCCTAGAGCAAAGCCGGAGTGTGATATGATAAATCACAATCGCACATCGCATGGATCAAGTGCATTTCCAGAATCGGCACCGACAAAGTCAGGTTGCGATTGTGATATCATAATCGCATATCGCACAGCACAGTGGCCCGTTATGGAGAATCACCCCTGCTCCAGCCGATTGCGATTTGTAATAGTTTATGGCTGCCACGTGTCCTCCTAATGTTTAGCAAAAATATTGGTTGGCAAGACAAGTCAGAGGTTGGGTTTGATCTCGTGACCTCTTGTTTCATAGTGCCAAGGCCTACAGTTGTGCCCGCATGATGGTTCTTAACTATCAATGCAAGTGGGTTTGTATTATTATGAATTGACCACCTTGTCTGCAGCCTGCAGTAGTTATGTTTTCATCACGGTAACTGCACCGCCAACCGCTAGTCCTGACAGCCAGCCTTCCTAACCATGACATGTGAACGCCACCTTACCACCACAAGCCGGAACCATCGCCTTAACTGCCAGACCTAACCACCTTGCATATGACCACTCAGCCTTAATCGTGAGATAGATGGGTTCATTTGCCAGGAAGTTGGCGGGACCACCAATTTCGTCGAAGCTGCCAGAATTAACTCCAGATAATGAATTTAACTAGCAATTAGCCAAATTTGGAGGAGTAAATTGTGGAAAGACTGACATAAGTCATAACTAAGGTAGTTTTCGACCAAATGAGGAGCAAAAATACCCTGGGGTACCATTTTTGGACATTCTGGACTCATTATAGTAGGTTTTAGAAGCATTTGAGCATTGTAAACACACCTTTTTACATTTTTGAGCATAATAGAGAGGCCCAAGCCATTGGAAGTTGGACCAAGGAGGCGTAGCCCAAGAGGAGTGAACTCCTTTATCATGTTCCTATTGTAATGTGTTTTTGATGATGTTCTGTACATGTTTATGCTAGTGTTCATTCTCTTATTTATGTTAATTTACTCATAAAATTAACATAAAAACTCATCATTTCACTTGCAAAAATTCATGAATCCTTAAGCACAATGAAAGCATTGTGTTTCTAATCTGAGGAGGATCTTAGCTCAACAATCTAATATTCTAAATCAGATCATTTTTGGTATCAGAGCACTAGGTTTTCTTTGTGGAACATGGATTTAATTGTTTGCAAGTTTATGTCATGCTTACAAGGTTAAAACTCAAAAGAGGAGAAGGGAAGTTGGTTGGAAGCCCTGAAGTTGGGTCAAGGGGAAGGAGAGCAAGGTTGCCACAATCTCCAACACTAGTTCAGCCTCAAGTTGCAGTTGAGACTCCATAGATCATGTCTCATGAAGGATAACCTACAAGCATGACAGAAGATGAGAAGACCTTCAGAAAGGATTTCTTTGATATGACAAAGATGGTAAAGGTCCTCTATGAAGAGAGGAATACCAGGTTGCAAGGGGAAATTTCCAAACCTCCCAAAGGAGAAGGCTCTTCAGGAGGAGGTAATGGAAATGGAGACAAACCTCCACCCTCTCCACCATCTTCTTCATCTTCTTCTTCACAAGCATCTTCACCCTCTTCCACTAACACAACCCTTACTCATACTCATCATCATACTTCAAAAGGAACTGGTAAATAATTTTTTAAACTTGATGTTAAATTTGAGTTGCCCATGTATAATGGTGAAGGGAATGTATAGAAGCTTGATAATTGGATTCATCAGTTGGAGGTCTATTGCAGGATTCAAAACCTTCAAGAGGATGAGATAAAGATTCAGTTAGCTTCCTTGAGAATGGAGGGTGCATCACTAGTATGGTGGGAATCAAAGATCCAAGAGGAGATTAAAAAACACAGTAAGATCTCAATTTCTTGGAATGATTTCATTGTTTCAATCAAAAGACAATTCTACCCTCTAGCTTATATGCAGAAAGCCATCATGAATTGACAGAACTTTAGACAGCTTAAAGGTCAAAATGCGCAAGATTACACCCAAGAATTCATGAAAAGGTCTTTGATGTTAGGTGTAGATTTGCAATCACAGGACACATTGCTGAAGTACATAGGGGGTTTACACAATTACCTTAGGCATACTATCATAATGTTTAATCCCAATAATCTAGATGATGTGTGTGTGCAAGCCACTCATCTTGAAGCAAGAGGGAAAAACACTCTAGAAGAAGGTAGTAAATATCCATTTAAGGGTAAAGAGAAAGAAAAGGGTTTCAAGGGAAAGAAAAATGCATTCATTAAAAAGGAAGGAGAGAAAACAATATGTAAACATTTTTCTAGAGAGGGTCGTGATGAAGCTCATTGTTGGAAGCTTCATCCCGAAATGAAACCAAAGAAATTCAACAACAAAGGAAAAGAAAAGGCAACTGCCATCATTCAAGAGGATTTGGGATCTGATTCGGGTGATGAAACTAAAATTACAGCCATGGGTATAAAAGGAAAAGAATCCATTTCTATCACTAGTATATCAAATTGTCACACTAGCACTCCAAATGAAGAAACAAGGATTGAATTATTTCATGTAAGGGTAATCTTAAAACATACAAAAATCGACACACTTTTTGATAGTGGGTCTCAAGCTAATTTGATATCTGATGACATAGTCAAGAAACTTAATCTTGAAACCATTTTACATCCCAAGCCATATCCATTGGGTTGGATATGCAAGGACACAACTTATAGGTTACAAGAAAATGTATTCTTCAGTTTGCAATCACAACAAACTTCATTGATGAAGTTGAATTAGATGTTGTACCACTTGATATATTATAATTATTTTGGGTAGTCCTTACATTTATGATAGAAAATAAAACTTTTATCGTCATGAAAACAAGTACCACTTGTTCAAGGATGGTGTGGAGTATATTGTGAGAGCTCATTGCAAGAAACTAAATCTTTCATTAGTTAATGCAGGGCAAATGAAAAGACTAGTGAATTCAAGCAAGAATTTAGTGCTTCTTATGATCAAACCCAATGTTTATATTGATTATGAAGCATTTGATGGTTGTAATTCAAAATTGAAAACTGATTTGGTTGATGTAGTTAACCATGATGATGAGGTGTTTCAGAAAGCAAAAGGATTTCCTTCCAAGAGGAGAATCCAACATGAAATACCATTGCAGCAAAAGTGTCTTCTTCCTAACATTGACATGCACATGATGTTAAGAATGGAAAGTGCAGAAATAACAAAACAAATCCAAGGATTGTTGAATAAAAGGATCATTCGACCTTCTCCTTTACCATGTGGTGCACCCCTTGTTTTGATGCCCAAGAAGAATGGTAAGCATTTCATTGAATGGGATTCAAGAAGTGGTTTTCATCAAAGTAGAGTTGTTGAAGGAGACATATGGAAGATGACATTCAAAACCAAGCAAGGTTTGTTTGAATGACTTGTTATGCTTTTTGGTCTTTGCCATGTCCGTACTCCTTTCATGCACATGAAGCAAGATGTATTGAAGCCATTTCTAGACATGATAGTCTACTTGGATGACATTTTCATTTTCAGAAAATTTCATTATGAACATGTCATGTATGAGAAAGAAATACTTGATGTCTTATGTCAAGAACATTTGTTATTGAAGATGTCAAAGTATATGTTGGATAAAACTTCTTTGATGTACTTGGGCCATGATATTGGAGAAGGTGAGCTGAAGTTAGACCTCTCCAAGATTGATGCCATTATGGATTGGTCAATGCTCAAGATAGTCATTTGGATAAGAGGTTTTTTGGGAGCAGCCCAATGTTGGAGGAAAGATTTTGTTAATTTTTCTTCTATTGTAGCTCATTTGAATTATTTGGTAGTTGTGAAAAAGGTCTTCTAGTGGGGAGGCAAACAACAAGAGGCATTTGATGCTTTAAAAAAAAAGATCAGTTCAGCCTTTATACTTGCTCTTCTAAACTTGAAAAAGTCATTTGAGTTTCAGGTTGATGTATGCGACTATGCCATGGGCACAATCTTTATGCAATGTGGTAAGCCCATTTCTTTTCATTTAGAAATTTTCATTGGTGAAGTGTTTAAGTTGTAGCGACAAAGACACTTCCATTGGATGGGTTTTCTTCTACTATTCCACTTGGTCAAAAGGTATAAAAAATGTATAAGTGACAAGTTTGTTGATGTACTTTCTAGGCCTATAGTTTGTATAACTACTTTCCTCAAGCATCATTTTGTTTTACATGAAAGTTATATTTAGAAAAATACATACTTTCAAGATGTATATTCAAGCTTGAGCCAAAGGAATCAAGTAGAGGAATTTTCTTACCCTTTGCATCATAATATGTTGTATCATCTTGGTAAAAAGGATGTTGCTATTGATAGTAACATGGACAAAGCCAAAGATTTCATTGAACGACTCAAAATGGTACATCAAACAGTGCAAGATCAACTTGAAAAGGGCAAAGGCAAGTACAAAGCAAGGCACAAGAAGCATCATGTAGATCACAAGTTCCAAGGAATTAATAAATGGATCGAGAGTGGAAACGTGAGGGAACTGTACCCTCACCTACTGGACAACTAAAAGTGATATTTTGGGGTCCAAAAGGCTTCTAGTGGGGAGGAGTGATCAGGTGCTCAAAATTATGCTAAAAAAATCAAAGTCGTTAGAATGGTGTGGAACCTGAATGAACACGTATTTCTCGTCCTCTTGAATCCAACACAACTCGTTTCGCGTGAAACGAACACCGTATGACTTCAAAAATGTGTTCTGTTCACTTTGGCAAACAGGTAAATTTTTGGAAAAAAAGGGGACAACCCAGTTAGCAGTCCGTACTGCTGTCTAGGCTGCCCAGTTGGCGCTGACTGTGCAGTTGAGGCGACACCGTAATCTCTTCAGCTAATGGGGAAGTGTCAAGTGGTAGGCTACCCTTGGCCTGCATTTTGCAGATCATAGAAGGAAGAGGTCCGCGATTAAGGAAATCGACCCCCAGCACTATCAGGTTGTGATTTGCAATATCGCAATCATGGATCAGAGGCAGGGTCGATGGTAAATAATTGGCCCTAGAGCGAAACTGGATTGCGATCGATAAATCACAATCACACATAACATGGATCAAGTGTGTTTACAGAATTAGCTTCAACATAGTCGGTTGCAATTGCGATATTGCAATCGCACATCACATGGATCAAGTGTGTTTATAGAATTGGCCCTGACATAGTCAGGTTTCGATTGCGATATCGCAATCGCATATCGCACAGAACAACGACCCGTTATGGAGAATCACCCCTTCTCTGGCCGATTGCGATTTGTGATAGTTTATGGCTGCCATGTGTCCTCCTAATGTTCGGTTAAAATATTGGTTGGAAAGATAGGTCAGAGGTCGGGCTCGATCCCGCAACCTCTCGTTTCACAGTGCCAAGGCCTACCGTTGTGCCCGCATGATGGTTTTTAACTATCAATGCAAGCGGGTTTGTATTATTATGAATTGACCGCCAAGTTGGGGGGGAGACTGCTGACGACCCTCCCATGTGACCACCTCGTTTGCAGCCCATAGCAGTTATGTTGCCACCACAGTGATCGCATCGCCAACCACTAGTCCTAACAGTCAGCCTCCCTAACCATGGCATGTGAATGCCACCTTACTGCCACAAGACGAAACCATCGCCTTAATCATCGGACCTAACCACCTTACATACTACCACTCGGCCTTAGCTACGAGGTAGACGGGTTCATTGGCAGGGAAGTTGGCGGGACCACCAATTTCGGTGGAACTGCCAGAATGAACTCCAGATAATGAATTTAACTAGCAATTAGCCAGATTTGGAGAAGGAAATTGTGGCAAGGCTGACATAAATCATAACTAAGGCAATTTTTTACCAAATGAGGAGCAAAAGGAGGTTTGAGTACCATTTTTGGACATTCTGGACTTATTAGAGAAGGTTTCAGAAGCATTTGAGCATTGTAAACACATATTTTTACATTTTTGAGCATAATAGGGAAGCCCAAGCCATTGGAACCTGGACCAAGGAGACGTAGCCTAGGAGGGGTGAAATCCTTTATCATGTTCTTATTGTAATGCATTTTTGATGATGTTCTACACATTTTTATGTTGTTGTTCAGTCTCTTATTTATGTTAAATTACTCATAAAATTAACATAAAAACTCATCATTTCACTTGCAAAAATTCATGAATCCTTAAGCACAATGAAAGAATTTTGTTTCTAATCTGAGGAGGATCTTAGCACAATAATCTAATATTTTAAATCAGATCATTATTGGAATTCACTACAATAGAGGAACAAAAAGCATAAATCATTCTCAATTTGCTGATGATACTTTATTCATTAGTGTTGCTTCCTGTACTGTAGCCAGAAGATTCAAATCCACATTGGATCAATTCCTGGAGGCTTTGGGAGGACTCCTAAATAACTCAAAGAGTAGAATATTTAGATGGAACACCCCTATCCAAACTCTTCAGCGCATTTCCCAAATCTTTGGCATTTCCTTCAAATCAAATTTGTCCCACTTCAAGCATTTAGGAATGCATATCTCAAATTGTCCCATGAAGGTTGAGGTATGGACATAAGGTATAGGCAAAATGAAGAAGAAAATGTAGAATTGGGGATTGTAATGGCTTAATCTACCTGGGAGGACCACTTTGATTGAGTCTATTCTCTCCACTCTTCCCTTATATCAGTTCACAATTATTCAAGCTCCGGCCGGGATTAAAAAACAAATCAAGTTGATCATAAGAAAATTCCTCTTGTAGGGAGGTAAAATAGATACAATTTTTTATTTTTATTTTGGTGAGATCGAAACATATAACTGCTCCTTACGACAAAGGGGGAGTTTCCATCCAGCATCCAGGGTTAATGAACACAACACTGGGATCTAAAATCATGTGGAGGCTAATAACTGGAGAAACTTCATGGTGGACGAAAGTTCTTGAACATAAATATATCAATGCCCCACGCCACTGACTTCTCACCTCTCAAATTCCCAATAGACCAAGCTTGCAAATCTGGAAGCTATGCAAAAAATATTTTCCCCTAATTCAAGCTAATACTTACAAAATTCTTGGAGGGGGATAAGAAGTAAACATATGGATGGATAGAATTTTAGGCAAGCCCCCTCTATCTTCTCACCAGAACATTCAACATCTTAAGTTCTGGCTATAAAACAAAGGCATCACAAATCTGGCTCAAATATCTTCCTGGAGCCAACATGACAATACTTGGGATGGATGGACCCTTCCTAAAGTCCCTCCTGGGTTATCCAGCAAAGGAACCTCCTACTTCATCATCTCAATGGCATGCCCCCTATCTATTACATACATCAAGACAATTTCAAATGGAATCCAATTGGAAGAGATTATTCAGTTAAATCAGGATATGGTAGACTCCAAGAGGATCTTGAACAACAATCTAACTGGCCTCTTTGGAAAATTGTTTGGAAATCTGAAATCCTTCCCAAAATCAAAGTATTCATATGGATTATGCTCAAGGGGAATATCCACACTCAATCTACCCTCTTTGCCATGAAGCTAAGGTAACCGTCCACCATCTTTTCATTTCATGTGACTTTTCAAACAAATGTTGGAATGCCTTAGTAAGTCCCCTCCAAGTCTAGGTAAATCCCACTCTTAGCGAAGATGAATTCTCTTCCAATTGGAAATATATCTATCCTTACTCCCTAAAAAACAAAGTCATGATCAAATGGTTCTGGACCAGCCTCCCAGCCTTTTTATGTTGGCAACTCTGGTTAGCAAGGAACAAGTATATTTTTCAAAACAAAAATCCTGAAGCTAGGAAAGTCTTGGCCAAGACTTGGAGTCTTTCTATGGAAGTTATACTCTCAAAAGGGAACAAAAAAATAGACATTAAACTTCTCCAAAATGAAGAGAGAAACTGGTTTAAATTAGTCCTCGGCAGATCCTCCAACACCTCCTATCTTCCTAAAAGAGATCATCTTAGTTCTAATAACTGGAAAGTGCGCCTTAAAGACTAGGAATTTAAAGACTAGCTTATAACTTTCAGGTGGCCATGTATCTTCTTTGATGGTTCCCCTAAATCAAATCTTGGGTGAACTAGTGTTGGTGGCATCATTTATGATCATCTGGGAACATAAGTAGTCTTGTTTGAGTGGGGACTATGCATTCATTCTAACAACAAGGTTGAAGCTTACAGATTTTTATTGGGTGCACAAATCCTCTGTGAGCGTAACTTCAAGACAATTGCGATTGGAGACTCAGTTGTTGTCATCCATCACATGGTCAAAATTTTGATTCCCAAAAATGTAGACCTTGGGCAAATTATTTCCTGAATTCAGCATCAAATGAGGACTCTAGGAGATCCCTATTATTATCATGTCCTCTTAGAAAATAATAGCAGGACTGATGAACTAGAAAACAAATCATTTTTAAGACCCCAAGGGGAGGCCAGGATCAATGAGGTAATTTTCAACAAGTTTATTCCCTGATCCTCTTCTTTCTCACATGTATGAAAAGAGTTAGGATAACTCAAAACTTGGTCCTCTCATCAAGGTAGACAAACTCTTCAAAAATCTGTAGCATATCTACATTATCCAAAGCTCCAATCCCCAAGCGAATAGGAGCTCATCCTCGAAGTCGCATCCTTTGGATTTATTCATGGTTGTACATACTCTCCCTGTCCTTAACAAGGTTCATGTGAAGCTGCTCCACTCTCCTAACTCCATAAATTTCCCTCATCACCCCCTCCTGGCCCCATCTCACATTCTTTTGAGACCCCTAATTCCTGCATCGCTCCCTCCGCCCTATGGTGCCCTCTGCCCCTACTACGAACTCCACTACAACATTTCCTTCCCTCCCTCTCTGCAAAATATCTACTGGTAGCGCCATCAGCATTCCAAGCCTGCTTAGTTCTATCCTTTTTCACTCTAAATCCTTTCCTAATGGACAAGGTTGTCCCCTTTGTAGCTCCCTCAAAAAATAATTGGATCAGACCAAAGCCCTGCATAACTAGTGGAAGGAGTGGTGCTCCTCAGAGGTGGCTCTTTTATTCCACCAATGCACCAACCTCAAGAATTCTTTTGATAAAATCAGTCAATGTTGCTCACATGTTGAATAAGCCCTGCATTCTCTACAACTCATGGTCAAAAATAATTTTGCTAAGAGTTCCAACTCCATCGATCGAAGTAGCATTCATCATCAGAGGAAGGAGAAATCCATCAACAAAGAGTAAATGAGGAGACAAATTTAGCCTTGCTCCAGATCTCAAGAGAAATTGCCTTCAGCCATAATGATTAGTTCTCTCTTCGGTGTTTCGAATTTCATCATAGTGATCTATGAATAGTAAATTTGTTTTTTTGTTGCAACAATTTGTTAGAATCTACAAGCTAAATGTAGTAGGTAAAATAGGCATTTTTCAGCTTCATGTTAAAGTAGGGAACCATAGATCTTGGACTTTTGCTTCTGTTCTTATCCAGATTTGCTTAAAAGCATTGTATCAAGGCTGTGGCCCCCCCCCCCGCCCCGCCCTTTTGAATGAATATAATATATCCAATCTTGTTAAAAAAAAATTGTTGTTTTATTAGGGTCACACTTACAGATGCTAATTTGGTTTCTACATGTTTTGCTATGTAAAATATTAAATTTTTAGCATATGTATTAGGTACTTACTTGAAAGTCGCTTGGAATCTTAGATAATGTTTTTTTTCTTCTATTTGAATTTATTTTTATTTATTTGATTTGATTGTAATTATGTTTTAAAAATTATAATTTAATTTAAATTTATTAATTAAATTTTGAATATTATAAAATATTTAAATATTATTATTTAATTTAAAGGAAATGTTGATGGTTATAAAGAATTAAGTTAATGCCTGTTTTTTTGTTTGGTTGATAAGGTCATCAAGTGACCAGAGATATGAACCAAACTAAATTAATATATTAAAAAAGTAAAAGCATGACTTTAAATTGAGCTTTTTTTGTATTAATATTATATGTATATGATATTTTTTTATGTTATTTTATTATTAATAATAATTTTATATGTATTATTTTTAGGTGAAATAATATGAATGTATAACTCGTTAGCATTGGGAAACAACTTTGCAACAAATTATATTATGTTCCTCTAATCAGTTCAACCATTGTAGGCACTATTACTATTTCCACGTCCTCTTGATGGTTTCAGTTAACTTATGGTGTTTCTACTTCACTTGGAATTTACAACACTGTGGCATAATGTATTGCATAATGAAGTCTCGGTCAATAGATTTGTTTGTATGTACTTAGTTGGTAAATGGACATTTAAGATAAAAACATTAACTTTTGTCATTAATTTGGTTTCCAATATAGCATAACATGGTAAAAGGATTTTGATATTATGGAATCTGGTATAGTTCAATAGAAAAAAAAGTTTATTTACAATTTTTTTATATGTATTAGTTTATTTGTAATTTTTTTTATTTATTTAAGTATTCTATTGATAATTAGAAAGATATATCATATGCATCCATAGTTGCAACTTCCCTTATGGCATGCCACTGGGAGATTAGACCAATGACATAAGAGTATCATTGTGGTCCAAAAAATGACATATAACCAAAAACGTTGTTAACATCAATTTTGCTTAAGTAATAAATTAGACTAAACTGAGAAAAATAAACATACAACTACATATAGATAATAGAAACAAAAATCATAGTGTCGCCCCAGAGGGAGAGTCTATGAACAAAACTTTGAGCCATGGAGGAGCTCAAGTGGAGGTTGAAACATCAATGGGAGCCCCTGATGTGCCTTGTGATGGTAGGCCCTTGCTACAAGACAATATGGCTTCAATTTGGGCCAATCGAAGAGTTAAATCTCAATGCCCAAGGGACATGTCCCTATGCTCAGCTCTATGTCATTGATTGTAGAGATATTTCTATCTTGGCTTCATTTTGCTCCAACAAAATTTTTCCCAAGTGAGATTTGATGTGCTAATAAAGCTTGATTGTGCCAAGATATTAATTCTTTCATCTGCGAGTGTGGACTGATTTAGGTACCCACTCATCCATCGATGCCAAGAATTCAGCGTCAGAGCATTCATCTTGATGTACCATAACTTTTTCTACTGCATGTGCTTAGGGGTCTGCATGTGGAATCTCCAGGAAGCTAAGTGGGCACGCAGACAACCCTTAGCATTTCCCTCAACCCTATTGGAGGAGCCTTGTCAACTCCTAACACATTGATGATGTGTTATGCACTTGACATGTGAGAATAACAGAATGCCAGAAATATGAAACAATATTGCCGAAAACATAGAAATATCATATGAATTGAGACGAGCTACAAGGATATTTTATTATTCAGAAAAAGATTCCAATGTTCACTTGCCTCTTTGAGGGGGCAACCTCCAATAGAGAAAAGCTCAAATACAACAAGACTTGATAATTCTTCCCTTTCTATCTACGACTATTTATAGCTTAATGACATCCAAAGCCCTAACGACTAGTGGTCCCTTGCATAACATGGGTTAACTAATTTATTTATTAACTATGACTGGTTTATAACTAATTGTGGTCCCTTTTCTATAATGCATGTCAACCACTTACAATTATTATTAATGCAGATAAACGGTTATGGGCTTTATTGACTCAACTAACTAACTGTGACTTTGACTAGGCCTCTTGGGCTTATTACATAAATAAAGGGGTTAGGGTTGGACCCTAACATGCCCTCCCCCATCAAAAGTAACCTTGTCCTCAAGGCTGAAACTACAAAAACTATTGAAGAATAGTGGTTGGTTCCCATGTCACATCTATTGGAGAGGTGTATTTCTACTTTATGAGGACTTCCTTGATCATGTGACCGTGGAGATGTCTTTCATGAGTATTGAGGACATATTTGGGTTGGAGCCAAAGTGAGCCTTCATCATCTAATTCAGGTAGACTCGTTTGAACCCTACAATTGTTCCCCACAATTTTCTTGAGGCATGATATATGGAAGACTGGGTGGATTTTTGAAGTAGTTAGAAAGGCTAGTTTGTAAGTGACTGCTCCTATATGCTGAAGTACCCGATAAGGCCCATATAAGTAATTATATATATATTAATTATAATTATATATAATTAATATATATATTAATTATATATATTAATTATAATAATATAAGTAATATAATTTAGTTATATTAATTAATATAATTTAATTATAGTAAAGATTTTAATATTTGTTCATAATTTTAATATTTTAATTATAGAAAAATTTTAATTTTAATATTTGTTCATAATTTTAAATAATAATAAATAAAATAATAATTAGAAATCATATGTCGGCCCTCATTTATGAATTTAGGGTTCTTGTATTTATTTCCAGGTCGCAACTCTCTTCTCTCTCAATAATCTCTCATTCTTATTCTTTCTTATTTGTCCTGATGATGGACCCCCTTTGGGGTTTGAAACGTTGGCAGAATGAACTGAAAACTGTGGATAATCTGGATCATGAATCAAAAGGCCCATATAATTTTGGTGCTAGTTTCATGTAACCCTTTTCTTTGAGAGAGGTCTTCTTGCATAGTTGGATTCGCAAGAACACCTGGTCACCTACTTGAAAGGACCACTTGGAATGATGTCGGTCGACATGTTGCTTCATTATGTTTTGAGCTTGATGTAGATTGTCTTTGAGATGAGTGATCATGGTGGCATAATTCTGTAGGATTTGATCAACTTCCTGTACTTTGGAATATCTGGGGATATAAGAAGCTGGTGAAGGTGGGAGTTGGCCATACACTACCTCATATGGTGTCATCTTCGTGGATTAATAATAGTTAGTATTATACCACAATTTAGCTAAAAGTAGCCACTGTACCCATTGATGCTTCTTGTTTGAAGTGAAGCACTCCATATAGGTCTCCAAACATTTATTGGCTGCTTCTATTTGACCATTGGTTTGAGGATGATAAGTTGTACTCAATTGGATTTGCATGCCCCGTAGCTTGAAAATTTCCTACCAAAATTTGCTAGTGAAAGTTGGGTCTCAATCAGACACAATGGCAGTTGGCATGCCATGTAGTTTGAAGCTTTGGTCCATGAAAAGTTGAGCCACCAATGTTGGGGTAAATGGGTGTGGTAGAGCGCAAAAATTAGCATATTTGGAAAGTCTGTCAACAACCACCATTATGAATGATTTGTTTCCTAACTTTGGTAGACCTATAATGAAATCCATGGAAACATCTGTCCATACAAAAGTAAGGAGTGGCAATAGTTGTAAGGTTCCTCGTAGCTTGATCATTCCCCCTTTGCTGCATTGGCATATATCACATTCAACTACAAAAGTAAGAATTTCGTTCGTCATGCCAATCTAAAAGAAAGAGTGGCATGCTCATGCATAAGTCTTCTGAAAGCCTAAATGTCCTACAACTGGAGAGGAGTACAAATCTTCTAAGATGTGGGTTTTGAGGGTGGAGGTTGGGGATAGCACAACCTAATCCTTGTAGTGAAGAACATCATCCTTCTAAGAGTATTCCTCTAAGGAATTAAGATATGCTCTTAAGTTATTAATGTGCTGGGACATAGAGGGGTGGGAGAAACATTCATGATAGGCCTCTTCAATCCAATCTGATATGGGTAGAGAGAGGGATAAAAGGGTGCCCTTATCCTCAAATTGGCATGATAAGGCATCCGCCACTACATTATTGTGCCCCTTCTTGTAAATTTTCTCATAATCATATCCCAACATTTTTGCGAGCCATTTATTTTTTTGTGGCGACGATAGACACTACTCGAGGAAATATTTTAGGCTATGATGGTTAATGCAGATTTGGAAACAACACCCCAATAAGTATGGTTGCTAAGTGTCGACGGCATGTAAGATGGTCATCATTTCTTTCTCATATGTAGATTGACCTAGATGCTTGCCACTGAGTTGTTGACTCATGAAATCCAATGGTCTACCTTCCTACATTAATACTGCACCAATGCCCATACCTGAAGCATCACATTCAATCAAAAAAGGTTTTGTAAAGTCTGGTAGGGCCAATACTGGAGTGGAGCACATGGCCTGTTTGAGAGCCAAAAAGGCTTGTTGAGCTGCGTCAGTCCAAAGAAATGAATTTTTCTTGAGAATATTAGTGAGGGGTTGGGCAATGCATCCATAATTGCAGAAAAATTTGCGATAATAGCCCATGAGACCCAAGAACCCCCACAAAATCTTCAATGTTTTTGGTTGGGGCTAGTCTTGCATTGCCTTAATATTTTTTGGATCAACCCTCACTCCTTCATAGTCATGTCCCAAATACTTTACTTCTTCCATGCCAAAGGAGCACTTGTATAATTTGACAAATAGTTTATGATCTTGGAGCAATTACAATGCCTATTCAACATGTTGAAGGTGGGTGTCCCATGTTATGTTGTAGATGAGAATGTCATAAAAAATGACCAGGACAAATTTTCTGAGATACAGTTTCAGAAGGTGGTTCATGAGGCTCTGAAAAGTGGATGGGGCATTATAGAGACCAAATGACATGACTAGGAATTCATAATGGCCTTCATGAGTTTGGAAGGATGTCTTGGGAATGTAAACTTCCTTCATCCATATTTGGTGATAGCCTGAGTGGAGGTCCATCTTGGTAAAAAAATTGGCACCATGTAGTTCATCAAGCAGATCATCAACTATTGGGATAAGAAATTTGTCCTTGATAGTGAGCTTGTTAAGGGCCCTAAAGTCTGGACACATGCACCATTCACCATCTTTCTTTAGAACCATGACCACTGAAGATGAATAAGGGTTAGTGTTGGGACGAGTAACACCTGCTTCAATGAGTCCCTTGATGATTTTTTCAATTTCATTCTTTTGGGCAAAAGGATATTGATATGGGTGGATATTTGGTGGTTGGGTACCCATTAGCAAGGGGATGTTATTATCATGTTCACCCCTAGAGGGTGGGAGCTCATGTTTGACAAAGACCCACTGGTGGCGATCTAATACCTATTGCATCTTGGGATTAATGGGAAGAGGAGTGGATTCAATGCATGAATGGCATTGAATTGTGTGACTATCCCATGATGGCCCTTTCTTAAAAGCTTCTCCATTCGATGTGAGTTGGTGGTAGTAGGAGCACCTACCTGGAGTTCCCTCAGTGTATGAGTGTGGCCATTCTGCTTAAAGTGCACATATAACTCCTAGAAGTCCATTGTGATAGGGCCTAGTGTGTGGAGTCATTCAAGACTAAGGACAATGTCACAACCACCCATTTCAATGGCAAACATGTGGATTTTGAGGTGATAATTGCCCATTTGAAGCTTAATATTTTCATAATGAACTTCAAATTTCATGGTTCCCCCATAAACAATAAGGAATTGAAAATTAGATACTGCCCTGACAAAATAATGAACTGCTTCTACTACTTTCTTATGGAAAAATTTATGTGTGTTGCCACTATCAATCAACACCACTACTGGCTGATGTTTAATAAAACCTCAGATTTTGAGTATGGGAGAAGAAATGTTGGCCAAGGCATGGAGTGAGATAAACGACTCATCTGGTGTAGCTGGAGTATCAGTGTTCGTGGTTGTTAGGGGTTCATCCTCTTCCTCCTCAGTCACTTCAGCAGCTGAAGCTTCATCGATGGAGCTGTTTTCAAAAGCTTCAATTTGAAATAACTTTGGTTCCTTGCATTTATGTCATAGGGAGTATTTTTCATCAAAATAGTAGGAGAGTCCTTGTTTCTTTCTTTCAACCATTTTTGCTAGAGACACTTTTTAAACCTTGAGCGTTTGGGTGGGACTCGTAGCCGAGGTGGGACGTGCCCGTGTGATGAATTTCAGACAATTATATTGGGCATTTAAAGTGACTTCTACCTATAATTCCTTGTTACATGCTTCCAACCAAGTAACTGGGTGATGCATTCTAACATGGGCTTGGTTAAATTCTTTTAAACCACTGATGAAACGTTCAAAGGAAAAGGAATCGCTTAGTCCTTCAGTCCGGATGGCCAAATTTTAAAATGCTACAATGTGGTTCCTTACTATACCCGTTTGCCTGAGCTTAGTGAGACAACCTAGAAAGTGATATTCCCAATCAAAGTGGTCACAAATGGCCTTTGAGAATATGTTCCAAGTTGTCCTAGTTGGATAGCATTTCTTATGCCACTACCATCGCTCATGGTCCAAGTAAAGCACTTCCACATGTAGTTTAGTTTCCTCTTCCCAGATATTGTTAAGGAAGAAATATTGTTCCATTTGTGCCACCCATACTGCTGGTTTAGAGCCATCAAATTTGTACATGTCCAACTTAGGTGTTCGGTGGCTTGAATATTGGTGACCTCCATGGAAATGAATGTGATGGGTGGGTTCTTGTTCTACGTGTGCATCAACACTATGTTCTTACCTTATGGGTTTGGCAGGCATCTACAAGGTAGTTAATGCATCTATGAGTTTATCAATGGATGCACATATGCCATCAAATTTTTTCTTGAGAGCTTCGACTTTCTCCACTTGCCTTCTCTACGACCATAACTTGAGACTTGGTACCATACATACACTAGCTCCGGTAAAATTTTGAGCTTACTTAAGAGTAGCATGGTTGGAAAGAGGGAAAGCTTATGAATCTAGTGATGTGGGTCGCTTGAAGCCACGTTGGGGAAAAATTGGGACTGCACTAAAATTGGGGGCTTACAAGGGAATGATACTATTGCGATCAACTTGTTGTCCTGAATCTTATGGGATAGGTCTCTTGCAATTGTCTCGTAATGGCTCCAGACTTTTTTTTTATTACTCCGAAAGGAATTTTACTCCTAGCTGATCAATACTGCGGTGGCCAAAATCCAGAATGCTTGATACTGCCAAATATCTTACGAAAATCAAGCTTGGACTGTAGTAATTGAAACCCCAAATTTTTGGCACTGCAAAATGTGTGGCAACAATATAGTCTAGACTATGGTGGCCAAAACCCTCATTGCATAAAGAGTATAATATATGATGTGAAAACTCCAATTGTTGGATCTGATCTGTACAATGGCGGCCGAACCCCAACTATTAGATTTGATCTGGATGACAAGGTAGGGGATGATCTTAAGGAAACTATGGTCACAAAGGAGTGTCAAGTGTTATAGATCACAATATATGCTGGGGTCCAACAATAGTACTCGGTGTTAGAGTCGGTCTGGTCAGTCCTCCATCAGAGATCAAAACTCTTTATGCATTTCATTTTTAGGAGTCTCGCTCCATTCACTCAGCTGCATTCCACTAGGGGCATGCTATAATCTGATGGAAAAGGTCATTGCTAGTCATTCCCCCCCATGTCTGGCTCCTGCTAGCTTAGGTCTTTTGTCAATGATCACCAAAGTCCATGACAATCAAGGTCTGGTCCTTTAATGGAAAAAAGTCATTTTCGATCATTAGGTCTAGGGATTAATCAATTTGGTCTTTAAATATGTCCAGTAAAGCCATGCAGGCCAAAGTGATGCCCTTGCAAAGTAATGATTCAGAGAGTTTCATCGTCATATTGATAAACTTCGACTGTTCTTCAAAACTCTGTTTTGAAGAAAAGTCAAATAGTGTCATTGGTGATAAAATTTTCAAAAAAGTCGTCAGTTTATTTCTTCAAATGCAGTCATGGTTTCCGTGGCCAAATGTCCTGTCGTGCAATCCCTGCAAAGAGTGCCGAAAATTTCATCATTTGAGCTAAAATTTCAAAGGGAAAGTGAAAATCAGTGTTGCTTTAAGTTAGTGAAAAAGTGTCAAAACATAACATTAGAAAAATGGGTTTTTGGAGAAGCAAAAATTTAACCCATGTCTTCCAAGTCTTTATATACAAGTTTTCACCAAAATCAGAGGTATTGTGCAAATCAAGTGCATAGGGAGAAATTGCAAAGTGTTTGAGAGGCAAAGTGCGTGTTTGGAGAGAGTTGGAGGTAGTTTCTAGGAGCACAGCGCATATACACAGGGGCACGGTGCACACAGAGGGCACGGCGCACACAGAGCCACCCCTCAGTTCAAGTTTTCAATGGGCACGACGCACACCCAGGGCAGGCGCACTGGGTTTGGCACGCGACGCACACCCACAAAGGGCCAAAACCGTGCCAAATCACCTCAAAATTCTTATGAAGCCCATCAAATTGAAAGGTAGGCTCTATGACATGACTTGTTCATCAAAGTTTATAAATGATATGGTGGTTTATGGCTATGTTTGAATGCAACAAAACTCATAAAATCAACCACAAGAAAACACCAAAGGCCATTGTTGCTAGGGTTGCATAATTGTGGTATTGAGGCCAAGGTTTCATTTTCACCCACCATTTTTCCCTCACCTACCATTTTTCCCTATCCTCCCTTTCTCATTTTTCCTATTATCCCTACCCTAAAACATCACCAAACCCTATTCTCTTTCCCCTCCACTTATTTGTCAACATAACACCCCAAAAACCTACCCTATCAAATACCCAAACCCCCTACATATCCCTAAACAAACTTCTCCCCATAACCCCTATTCCCATCACATTACTCCCCTCCTAATACTCCCTTTTGTTTCATTGTTCCCCTTGGTGGTAGATATCACAAAAGCACCCAGCTTCACACCATCATCAAAGGGAAGCCTAAATACAGTACACACAGTAGTCATGGCATCACAACATTCATCAGAGTATGAGATGGAGACACAAAGTGACTCATCCTTGGAAGAGCAGGCTCCCAGGAGACATCACAAGAGTGGAAAACATGTTAGGGATGAGCCAACCACCCTCACTGAATTGCAGGCCTGCCCTCTTGCTATGTCATGTTTCCAGCATCTATCATGTTTTGAATTTTGTCAAAGGGTGGCTAATGTTCGAGTTCATCATGAGTTGGCCCGTCTTTTTGTGCTTCACCTAGATGGAGATCACTCTATCTTGGCCGGTGTCACCTTCACACTGACACCCGAAACTGTCTCATTAGCAACCGGTATACCGAATGTTGGAGAACCATGGCACAAGAAACAAAAAGTTGATCGGCAGAATTATGAGCCTTACATTAAGGCCAGTTGCTTGAGGCACCTCAAAAGAGTCTTTCCATTCAGATATTTGAAAGATGAATATGCTCCAATCATGAAGTTGATCATGAAATACTTCAGCTGTGAGGGGAGGTTCTCTCGTCTATATTCCTATCACATCAGGTTGCTCATGCGCTTTACCAGGGTATGGATGATGAACATCCCATTTTTCATTTGCAAGAACATAGAGAGGATGAACACCTTCATGCAACACAAGACCCCTCAACAACAACTTAATAGTGTTTATCACTTTGCTCTTATTAAGATTTTGGTGGTTCATCAGCTGGGATTGCAGGGCATTGCTCGGGAGGACTTCATCTCTCGTGACTTCTTCAGCACTTCACAGGTATTATCAGAGATTAAGCAAGAGGGTGAACCTTCTCGTCGGTATGAGCGCCATGAGACTGCTAGTGTGCCGGTTTTCATTACATATCAGAAAGGCACTCGACATTTGTTTGCAGCGGCAAAGCAAGTGTTATCTCCACCCGGGCTGGAAGGGGCCTCGCTTCCTCCATCAGCATCACAAGAACAGGACAAAGGCAAGGAGCCAATGCAGGATGAGGGGCCTTCAGGTGAGCCATCAGGTGAACGAGAGACCGAATTCGTTCTCCTTCATGATGATGAGACAGATACAGAACCGACAAGTGCACAACTCAAAGAGATCATCCAGGAGTAGCAATCAGAGATCGAAGCCTTATCCCTTGACTTGGATAGGGCTAAGTGGAACATGAAATATCTAGAGCAGAGGAACAAACAGCTTGACGATTAGCAAGTGACCATGGAGCTACAAAACATTCGTGAGCATCGCCAAGATGCACAAAGGAGAAGAGTTGAGCTCATGTCATTGGAGCAAGAGATTAATGAGGATCGGGAGGCCAATCTCGGGAGAGTTAACATGCACTTGGAGAGGCTATTGGACAAGGCTGACAAGGACCATGCATTGTTGAGACACATGGCCTTCCACTACATGGCGCGAAACAAAGTGTGCAAGGCCCGAATCAGGAATTTGAAGACGAAATTGAGGAAGGAAATCAAGAAGCAAAAGAGGCAAAGGGAGCTTGATCGACTTCAGATATTGTCTAAAGCCTCTTTGGCCCAGCATAGCACCTCATAGAGGATCTCCAGCCCAAATTTCAAGAAATTTGGGGCAATTTTTGTCACATGGCAAATTTTTGCAGTGGCGTGGCGCTTAGGATTGGGAGCTCCAAATGACAAATGGCTTGCATTTTTGGATTCAGCATGAAAAATCACGACTACTGGTGCTTGGACAAGAAATTTGGGCATGATTTGAGTCTCCAGGAGGTCAAAAACACTCAAAAAATGACCTCTCTGCCCCTATTTTGACACACAAGAAGTAGTCTTGGGAGAATGAAGATTTGGAAGGACAAATGAGCACCAAATTCAGAAATTCCACTTAGGTTGGAAAGTAGACAGGCCAGGCTTTCCAACAAGCACACTTGGGCACATTTTTGACTCCTACAAGTACCTCAAAACAGCCTCCAAAGTGGCACGGCGCATATAGAGAAAAAGGCCAAATTCACTTCCGTTTCGCGAAATTTCAATTCGCGACTTTCTCCAAGTGGGCCCGCTCATCTACACTACACTTTTTTTGGCACCTAAGGAAAAATTTAAAGTATTTCCACTCTAGATTAGCTTCAATCCAAGTGGCAAAGGAAGGTGAATAGTCACCCAAGCCATTTGTCATGTCTGTAATGCTGCACCTGTAGCTAATGGTTGGCGTTCCACCTCCATTTTGTAATGATTCGAGTAACTCCCCAACCCTTGGGTGTTCTATCTCTTCATGGCACATTCTATATATTGTATGCAAACTATTTGCAAAGGGTTGGTTGGCTTGTAATTTCTGGGAGATTGTGGGAGAGAAACTCAGTTCTTCATTATTTTGACAGAGGATTAATGAAAGGCAGCGGCTCTGTTTCATGAGATTCATGTGGTTGTGAGTGTAGAAAATGTGTCTCTTATGTTTCATGTGCATTTCGTAATGTTTCACAATTCATTTCATATTCATTTCCAGTGAAATTTTCTAAGTTAGATAAGGTAGAATTCATTTTTATTGCTCTGCCTGTGGGAAAATTTCATGTTCAGTGTTTTTCTTCTATTGAAAAGAATTCATGTACTTATGCCCTTTTCACCCTTCTAAGCAATTCCTCCATTCCGCGTTATTTCAAACTAAATTGCTAGACTTTCCACCTATCTTGCCTCATGAATTAATCTGTGCCTTTGTATTAAATTCTCTGTTCATTGTTGTCCGTTGGTCCCATACCATCCCAGAAACTCAGTCATTCATAAAAAATTGTTTCTTGTGTCCATATTTCACTTACTAGCCTAAGATCAATATTTCATTGTAAGTCATCTCAGACTGTTTCGTTTATCTATTCACTGAGCATGACTCGGAGAGAGCCCTCTCCTGTTTTGGTAGGGCTAGCTACCAGACTGAGCGTAGTTTGTGGTTACCCTGAATTTTTCCTTCCTTTAGCCTAAGGCAGATTTAGGTGCTAACACTCGGCCCAAACTTTCAGAGAGCTAGCTAAGTATTATCGACCATACCCTTAGTAGTACTATTCGACTACCCTATTGTACATGTGAGTAATCTCCCTAAGTGTTGTTCTCAGTGTAATGTCGCAGCAAAATGACCAACGACTTATCTAAGGTGAGGTTTCGGGTTACCCCAGGGGGCTTTTGATATACCCAAGGGTATGTCGAAGTGTAGTTCGTGCACAATTCTATCTAATGTGATACTACTCAAAGGGGTAACCACATGGGTTACAAGGGAGTCCAACAAGTGTGACCATCTCTTGTAGTTCCTGAGTCCATGCCTCCCCAAATTTGCTGGTTTATCCTCTCAACAATAGATCTCGTGGTTTAAAGATGCTAGAACACATCTCTAGCTTAAAAAAAAGTCTATGAAAATTGGAGGTACAACTGGCCTTGGAAAGTGCGTTGATACCACTTGTTATGCACTTGACTTGCGAGAATAACAGAATGCCAGAAATACAAAACAATATTGCTGGAAACACAAAAATATCATATGAGTTGAGACAAGCTACAAAGATATTTTATTATTTAGAAACAAATTACAATTTTCACTTGCCTCTTCGAGGGGGAAACCTCCAATAGAGTAGAGCTCAAATACAATAAGACTCAATGATTCTTTCCTTGCTATCTACAACTATTTATAGCTTAATGACATCCAAAACCCTAACTACTAGTGGTCCCTTGCATAACACGGGTTAACCACTTTATTTATTAAATATGGCCTGTTTATAACTAATTGTGGTCCCTTTTCTATAATGCGGGTCAACCACTTACAATTATTATTAATGCAGATAACCACTTACATTCTTTATTGACTCAATTAACTAACTATGACTCTAACTAGGACCCTTGAGCTTATTACATAAATAAAGGGGTTAGGGTTGGACCCTAACATGATGCATGAGGGAAAAATGCAATGAAACAATGACTAAGTGGTGCAGAGAAAGAGTAATAGATTACCACCCAGGGGAATGTAACACTAAAAAAATGATGAGGCTAAGGAGGGGATGACTGGGTATGGAGCATGCATAAAGATGGGTGGCAAACTCAGAGTCAATCGAAGAGAAAGTAGGAATGCAATGTATATAAAGAGAGATAAAATTCCACCCAAAGGATTGGAGCTCAAAGTCAATTAAGGCTAGGGAAGGGTTGATAGAGTGAGGTGAAGGGATAAAGCAAGGTGGTGGGTCAAGTTTTAATAATGTTGACTAAAAAAGAGATGAAATTAGAGGGCATTTCTAGCTGGGAAGGATTAAATGTCATCACCACTCCAAAGGAATGCAACCCCACTAGAGCAATCGAGTGAAGACAACAAATGATAATAGACTTGATAAAATCACCACCACATAGTATAATGAATTGAGCTTAAACCCAATTAAAGAAATTGCACACTTGAGTCCCTTTGTTGTTGGAAGAGTTAAGGCCTTGAAGAGAAAGCAGGGAAGGATCCCCGCACCAACTGCTAAAACCGAAAAAATCCTCTGCAATGATGAATTCCCTCCACCGCTTCCCAATGTTTTTTAATTTATTTTGTCAGCCTCTCAGTAGCACTACTATGGAGCCCCTAATAACAACCATTAAAACTTTACAAGTGCACCAAGCTAGGTTATAATCTCTACGGGGGAGGCCAAGTTAGGGTGACCTAGTCCCACCCCTTGGTTAAAGGTGGAAACAATAATAAATAAAAAAGCCAAGATTGAGAAGCGACAAGTTGCCTCAAAGCCACCATTGTAGCATCCTCTCTTTCCTTGTTGAGCCACATATTAAACATCAAGACTGTCTAAAGATCCTTCCACTAATTACCCACAAGATGCAATGAATATTTTTAATTGATGTATAACATCATTGCACAATGTGTGACACAAGTGGAGGGTGAGACTCCCACACCTACCCCCTCAGTTGATCCGAGTCATGATGGTTGGCTTGTGCCCTATCCCCCCTAACATTTACCATGTTTCTCACCCCATTTGGGAATAAAAAAAATGTTATAATTCATTGTAATATTAAATAATAATAAATTTAAATTTTTAAAATTATTATAATAGAAATATATATATATCTATATATATATATATATATATATATATATATAGATATATAAAAGGTACTTCAAGTGGTTAGAATTTAAAGTCACTAATGTTATTAATTTTCATTTTAATATTAGTTAATATAAATGCAAATTATTATATTATTTTGGGAGATTTTTTTAACAAATTTATATCATCTTTAATGACACCAATAATTATATATTTTAATTATGGATTCATCCATTGTATTTAAAAAAATAATTCATTTTTTTAATTCAAATAACAATTTTTTTGGATATTAAAATTATTTATTCAAAATTTGTGGATAGTTCCACACATATATATTAAAAATGTAATAGAGAAAAACTTTGATATCAAACTCATAAAAGAGGAAATGAACAAACTAATTGAACTAGACTACGAGTGCCACAAGAGAGCCCTAAACCTTATAATTGCTAGCATAGAAGAGAAAAATGATGAAGGCACATTAAAAATAATAAAAGAATAGCTACAAACTAAGTCACAAATTCAAACAACTTATCTAATAGAAGCAACAAGGGTGGGAAAAATACTTGAACATAAACATAGACTAATTTGTGTTAAGGTTAGTTGTAATGACCATAAATTAGATATACTTAGAAAATCTCCAAGCCTAAAAGGATAAAGAATCTTTATAAATGAAGATCTTATCACAGAAGACCAAGTTGAACTAAGGAAAGAGGTCCAAAAGTTAAAGGAAGCAAGAAAGGAAGGGAAATGGGCAATCATTAGAAATATAAAAGCTATTATTAGAGAGAGATTAGTTCAAAATAAAAGTAATAAATAGGAATTAGAAACACTCTAGATCCTTTTTTGGAATAGTCGTGGTTTTCCATGGCATAAAGGACCTATGTTAAGCAAGATCCCAAGTGATATTGATTATATTCTTAGTTTAAACCTGGAAGCATGACGAATCTAGGGTCCCCCATATGGATGGAGACATTCTCTAGTCAACATGGAATAATAAATCCTCTCGTAGAGGTTTTGGTGGTATAATATGTTATAAAAAAGATAACATTTCTTTTCAAATTTGGTTTCATAAGATCAACCCCCTCAATTAGTACATGCAGATACAATTAATGATTCTAACACCAATAGGATTTTTCTCACAATTTGTTATTTCATCCATATCAACTCTACCTCCTATAAGAAAAAATAACCTAGATAAAAATTTCCCCTTCAACACTTTAGAACATGATATCCACAATCTAAAGAGTGAAGGTGATATCCTTTGCTTAGGGACTTCAATGCTAGAACCACTACTAACCAAGCTACTCTCCTAAGAAATAACCCTAACCATAACCCCTATGGTTGGATGAGGATTGTGTCTTAGCTAATAGATTCAAAAGAAACTTTGAAGACATGACCAAAAACCTATTTGGTACCAAGCTTATCAAGCTTTGTAGTTCCCAAGACCTGATTATTTGTAATGGAATTAATAAGTGGCCTACCTCTAGCCAAATGAGTTGCATTCATGGTATGGGCAGAGGTGTTGTGGATTATGCAATATCACACACCCATGTTATCAACCGTATGGTAAATTTTGACATCATAAATGACCACGAGCTTAATTCTACCCATAGACCCTTATCCCTAACTCTAAATATTGACATACACACCAACCACATGAAAAATAAATGTGTTATTCAAAGGAACATTCATTTTGACAAAAGTAAAATGGTTCTCTTCACACAATATTTAAAGAGGGACCTTGGTTTCTTAACATATAATGACAACATTGATCTCATCTGCCACAGACTTTTTACAACCCTTTCCAATGCCATTAACAAATTCTCTACTAAGGTGTCATATAAAAAGAATATTAGAACTTCCAACCCTTGGTATGACAATGATTGTAAAATTTCCATAAGAGCGTTTAGAGAAGCTCATAACGAAACTGTAAAGCTTGAAAAAATAAGTATGTACAAAGCTCTTATAAAAAAGAAGAAAAGGTCCTATAATACTAAGAGGAAAGAGCATCTTCTCCATCTTTCTAAAGTTTGTTGGCATTATGATTCAAGTGTTGTCCTTGATGGCAACTCACTCAGAGGTTGGTACAGTTGCTCAGAGGTTGGTACAGGTGATGGCAACTTAATCAGAAGACAGATCTTAGTACAGCAGGCCAAGAAAGTTCATACACGCAGGTTCATTAAGCCCAAGTCGCGTGTACACGCAGGTTGGCTTCAGTAAAAGAGCGTGTATGTGAAAACGTACCTTTGGTCCATGGCGGTTAGTCCTTGGAAGTTGTGCCTATGGTTTTGGACCATGGCGTCTCGACGGACGTGTTGATCCCTAGTTTTGAAGTTGATGGTATTGTGTTACTATGGTTTTGGACCGTGGTATTGTAAAGGGCCTAAGGCTATATAAGGAGAAGATCATTAGGCAAATGAATGTAGGCAAGGTGCAAGAGTGTGTGTGAGTGATGAAGATCTGAGGAAGTGTGAGATCCAAGTGCTGGTTATGGGTTGGTGATCTGAACCAAGGTTTCACTCATGTGGAGGATGATGAATGATGGAACGAGATCTCAAGGCTTGGAATGATTATCTTCATATGGTCTGACTGTGGATAGATCAGATCTACTGACGCATGTTTATTATTATGATCTGGGTATGTTTTGATGTCTGATATAGCTGCAGAGTTATAAGTTAGAATTTGCAGATCTGTACGCGGGTTGGCTTTGGTAAAAGAGCGTATACACGCAGGTTGGGTTCATCCAAGTAGCGTATACAATGTGAAGTATGATATTTGAAGATGAAGTTGGATCTGGTTGTTGTTATGTTGTCTGGTTGTTGTTGACAGGGTTACAGTGATTCAGAAATGGGTGTTTCAGTGATTGATGATGCAGGTTGTTCTACAATGGTGATTGTTTCATGGATCCAGTATGAAAATGTATGAAACGTGGTCCCGGGAAGATCGTAGGCCGGCACCTACGTACTGGTAAACATATCAGCCAGTACAAGAGCCAAGGGGGGTTGTAGCTCCCTTCGAGGAGCAGCTGGAAAACGAGTGAAGGTTGTAGCCTTCTGTAGGGTTGGCACCTACGTACTAGTAAATGGATCGGCTAGTACAAGAGCTATGAGGGTTGTAGCCCTCTGCAGGTTGTAGCCTGCGTGCTGGTAAATGACTGCACCAGTGCATTGTAAAAGAAGTTTCTAATTAAAGAAGAAAGAGACGAATTGCAGCAGGTGGTTTTCACCCACATTGGGTTTCCACCTTATATCATGGTGTTCATGTGTGTGGCTCTTGTGTGATGTTCTGTTCTGTTATTCTGCACCTGTTTACTGTTAATATGCTTAATAATGATCTGATGCATTTACTGAAGATTAAGATAACTGAATTATAAGATCTCTGGATATACGCGAGTTTCATTAGACACAGTAGCGTGTACACGCGGGTTCACTTAATTGAAGTAGCGTATATGTTTCTGAGTATGAAATAGAAAAGGTTTGATTGATCTGATAATACTGATTCACCCCCCCTCTCAGTATTATTTCCAACAAAGTTGACCCTGGAAAATTTTGGAGGAATATACTTGTTCATAAAAAAAAGTAAAATAATTTGATCCCCATGAAGAACTCGTATACTTATCTTAAGAGCCTTTATCTCTATTTGGACACCATGAGAAGCATCTTAAACACTCTTATAAAGGAGGATATTTTCTCTTTGGAAGACATGGAGTTTGAAATTAAGAAACTCGCTAATGGGAAATCTAGGGATATTGAAGGCTACCAAGCTAAAATTTTCAAACTAGGAAGGTTTATCCTCATCCCTAAGATTCACAAGCTGCTCAATTTGGCAATAAAGCATGACTCCCCTAAGCCTTGGACTCAAAAATTTATTGTGCCTATCTTTAAAAGTGGAGATAAAAATGTTCCCTCTAATTATATGACCATTATGATTAGCCACATCTTAGCCAAACTCTATGGGCTCATTTTGGAAAAGAAGATTAGTGTATGGATTGAAAGCCATGGTAAAAGAGCTAAAGGACAAGTTGGTTTTAGAAGACATCACTCAACTATTGACCATCTTATCACTCTTTGGATTATTATCGAGGATTGTCCCAATAGTAAAATTGATCTCTTTTGTTATTTTGTTGAAATTAGAAAATCTTTCGACACAACTTCTCGAGATAAGTTATTGTAAATATTTGAAGAGATAATGGTTCCTCTTGAGTTGAGGGTTGTTGTGATTTGACTATACGAGAACATGGTCACCAAGCTTAAGACCATTGAGGGTTGGTCTAAAGAAATTAAATGCAATATCGGTGTTAAGAAAGGGTGTCCCCTATCCCCTACCCTTTTTGGCATTTACATTGATAACCTAAAAGCATATCTGGAGGCTGCAGGAAGTGATGGCCCCAAGCTCACCGGTATGGTCATTACTCTTCTCCTTCATGCTAACGTTATTGTTCTTCTTTCTAGAAGCCATGAGGATCTTGACAAACAACTTAAAATCCTCCATGATTTTTGCTCCGATATGGATACTACTTTTAATACCGACAAGACTAAAGTCATGATAATTAAATCCAAAAGGATCAACCATGACAATTTCATCTATGATAACAATTACTTGGAGACAATTTCTTCATACAAATATTTAGGTATTGACATTCATTGCCATCTCAATTGGAATTATAGCATTGAGAAAATGATTATTGGTGGTTGGAAATCTTATTATGAGCTTGAAAATAATTGCAAGACGACTGATCTCTAGGTTTAGAGTAAAAAAAATTCCTC
The DNA here is from genome assembly GCA_031772625.1 of Pinus tabuliformis. NCBI lineage: Eukaryota > Viridiplantae > Streptophyta > Pinopsida > Pinales > Pinaceae > Pinus > Pinus tabuliformis. Next base: position 537,549,072 of record CM062817.1, on the reverse strand, counting down.
TTTGAGACTCTTGTAAGTCTTGTTATTTTGTATGGATGTGAGATTTGAGGTTGCAGTATATCTAGAGAATTGTGGAGGAAGATCGAGCTGATCCAAAAGCAATTTATAACCTACAATCTCAAGATTAAATGTAATACTCCCTCTACTATACTTTAGAATGAAACTAACATTCCCCCCATTGAAAGCATGACCATGTTTCGTTACCTAATGGATAAGAAAAATATTTACAACATGGAAACCAAGGGGTTCCCCAAAATTGTTTCAAAATCTAGCCAAAACCCCCTCATGTGGCTCAAACGTGGTTGGTACAAGGATGCCTAGTCCTGGCTTGACTACTGGGGGTTAAAGGAGGAGATTATCTTAGAGAATAAAGATAATATTAAAAATAATATTACTTCCAAATTTAAGGCCAAAATGTGGGGTGATAAGGAGCTAGAGGGAAAAAAGAAACCAAGGTATTATAAGGAGGTGATCAATCCCACTCTCGCTAGCTAGAATTATCTCTTTGTCTTGACCAATGCTAAGAAGAAGATGCACATTGCAAAGATAAGAACTAACTCACATGAGCTTTGAAGTGAAACCAAATGTTGGTTTGTCCCCAAAACACCCTGGGATGAAAGAATTTGTCAACTGTGTGATTCTAAAAGGGTGGAAGATAAACAACACTTTCTCCTGGATTGCCCGACTTTTACTCACAACCATTCTCATTTCCAAAACATCTGCTACAATATCAACCTTCTTGACTTGTTCAGTCAACAAAACTACAATGATCTAGGAACGCATCTTTCCCTCTTCAATCATAGAAATAAAATATTAAAAGCTCTCAATTAATCTTTTTCTTTTTTAAAGTTCTGTATACCTCATAAGTCTCAATGGACATTAATCATCATCATCATCATATTTTAATTTTAATTTTAATTTATAATATAATTTTTTTTTTTAAATTTTTGATATATAATATATATTTTCAATAATATTTAAAAAACTATTTATTTATAAATTATTAATTTATTATTATTTATTATTTTGATATAATTTAAAATATAATTTAATTTTTTTAAACTTTTAAATAAAATAATATACCATTATTGTAGATAAGTAAACATTGTAATTTAAAATTTTGAATACATAACTTTGATTTTTTAATACATTAATAATATAAATATTTATAAAAACATAATTTCTAGTTTTGTAGTTTTATTATTTTAATATAATTTTGTTATTAATATTATTTATAATAAAATTGCTTATAACTTTTGTAGTTTTATTATTTTAATAATATTTTGTTATAAATATTATTTATAATAAAATTGTATATTTAATAAAAGGTAAATGATTATAAATGAAATAAGCATTGTAATTATAGGTTCAATATTAACATGCTATTTGTAAAATCAATTTAGATTTATTTCAATTCTTTTCTAATTTTAAGAGAGATTAAATTTCCTTTCACTCTAAAAAAAAGTTTGTATCTCAAAAAATTTGATTTATCTGAGTATTTGATAAATATGGAATTAAGATAGATTTAAGATAATTTATTAATTAACTATAATTAATTATAAATATAATTATTAATTTTGTGTTTTCTATTTTTATTTTTTTATGTAATTTGATTGAGTTAAAATATTTTATATATAATTATAATAATAATTTTCTTTTTTAAAATTTAAATTAAACTAAATTACAAATATTTAAAGTTAAACACTATAACATTTCTATTATATTACGCTAAGAAACACATCTAGATATAATAAATATAAATTTAAAATAACACATAATACTTTGTAAAATAATTTTAAAATTCTGAAATTATTTAAGTTATGATAAATTATTAAAACCAAAGTTTTTATGAGAATATGAATTTAAGATAATATTTACATTGTAAAATAAATATGGATTTAAGATAACATATGCTTTGTAAAACGAATATGAATTTTAAAATTTTGAAGGTGTTATATCATTTAAGTTATGATAAATTATTAAAGCCAATATTTTTAATGAAATTAAAAACTTAAATATTTATTTGATATTAAATTTGAAAGTTTAAATTATAATTTAGAAGTTTATAATTTTATATAAATTAAATAATGTTTTTAATATATATATATATATAATTTTTTGAATAATGTTGATAAATTTTAGATATGTATTTTAAATGTGATTCATATATTTAAAGTGTTTTAAAGTTTTGTGAATATGATGTATCTATTTATATATTTAAAAATACATTTCAAATAATAAAAATATATTTTAAAAAAAATATTTATTATCGAATTTTAAAAAGAAAATAAAAAAATATTTAATAATTAAAATACTTTCAATATGATAAACTCTTTATAAAAATGAGGTGTATTCTTATATAAAATATTTACTCAAAATTTATTATTGGAGTATTTTGAAAATTACTCATGCATGTAATGAAACGTCTCATAATTTATAACTCAACTATTTGAAAAATAATTTCACTAATGTAATAAATGCTAATAAATGTTAAGTAATAATTTATAACATTTTCTTTATTGAAAAAGCACAGGAAAATTATATATTTCTAATTTATATTTTTTGGAATTCAATGTTAATAGAGGTATAAATATTAATATTAAAATTTAGTTTTTAGTTTTAAAAGTGATTTAAGGCTGATTCTAAATATATCCCGATAGGGTGTTATGATGAGCATTAAATAATTTTATAGACTTGACTTACCTTCTCGTTGCCTCCCCCTTACACATGGCAACATCTCATGGTAAATTTATGGGGACCTCGCCTCACAAGGAGAATGGTAGAGCCCCCTTAGCATAGTTCTTGTCTACACATCTATGTGAATTGGGTTCACTATAATTTTCTCTTTATCTTTAGCCACTGACTTGAAATCCGGTTGATCATTTGTTGCCTCCTCTTATTGCTTCCCTTGCCCGAAATGCACTTGAATTCTTTTCTTATTTCTCACATAGGTTTCCTTCCAGCTGCTTCGCTGGCTTTTCTTTCTCCTCAAACGAACTTTTTTGATGGGAAAGGCTTGGCCTTGAACTCACCATTGATGCAGCTTGCGTGGCAAGTTATAATGGCCTCTCTCTTTCACAATCGTTTCATGCAACATCTCTCCCATCTCTATCTTGGTCTTTGTGAGGTCTTGTTGCCTTTGGTAGCCATGAATCATTAGTGAGCTCGTTGTCAACATGGAAGTGGTGATCATGGCACTTCAGGGGGCTCTCGAGCACAATTGCAAGCTGAATATTTAGGTTGCAGCTTCCATGCCGATACACCTTTGAACATTCATGAAAAAATGTCTCATGGAAGAGGAAATTTGTCATGAATGGAAGGTCACTTTGGATTCAAAGATCATGGTTGGTATAGCCTCTTGGGTTCCAGATATAGGAAAATCTTGGGACCACCAAAACCACTATTTGCATACAGTTAATTTGTACTAGCATGTTAAGTTGTTGCTAGGGAAAATTTCAGTTGATAGGATACAAACCCAAGTCAATATAATGTATAGACCCGATGAGCTCATAGATTTTATGTTAAATGTGGAAGGAAGGCTTTCGAGGCTCAAGATGGAATTGTCACCTAGTTTTCCAATTCCACCACCATGCAAGGTTGAGGAACAACCCATTAACCTCAATAATTCCTCGTCCTCTTGATGCTCAAGCTCCCTACATTTTATTGTTTTAGTTCATATTCTTTATTCTTGCCCATCTTGGTTGTTGATATGTTTTTGTTAGAGTTACTGTATAGTTTATTTTTCTTGTTGCCTCAGATTATGTAGTCCCCAAAGGCTGCCCATTTTGGTTCTTGTTGTTAGTTTCCCCCATGGTGGGGCAACACTATATTTTGAAATTCTTAAGTTTTGAAGAATTAGTTGAAGCTAATTTTGGTGGTTATCAAATCTATATTTTACTATCTTTGGTTTAGTTTCCAAGGTGACAAGCTAGATACGATAAAAATTGTATATCCGATTTAAATATTTGATATTTCAATGTAAAAAAAACTTACATAAAAAGGTTGATTATAAATATGGTGTTAAAAAATTATATATTATGGGTGATTTCAACATCATTATATATTAGTTAAGGATATTATGAGGATTATAAAATTTTACTTGATGCCTAATATCTATGAAAAAACTTTGAATATAGATCTTTATTAAACAAGACTTAAAGTCATTATACGAAATACTTATTATGAGTTCAACATGTCACATGCAAGGATGGAGAGGATAGACATAGTCATTATGAGTTTAACATATCACATGCACGAAAAGATAGAGATAGTCATTATGAGCTCAACATGTCACATGCAAAGATTGAACCAAATGAAAAAAATAACAATATTTCTCCAACGCTAATAAAAAATATAATAACATATATTTCAATCACTTAAACTAAGTCCATTTAAAAACAATAACTTAATTAACATATATAAATACACCCCGATCGGGGTGGAGAAAGGTGGAAGGCAAAACGTTATGATGGGATGTAGTAATGGGCAGCACTCGCCACATCTCAAGGCTATCATTATAAGGCTAGCAGCGACGGCATGCAGAGCAGAACGCAAACCAAGACAAGAAGCAGGAAGAATTATGAAAATGGCAGGGGAGAAGAACGACGGCGATCATCTGATGCAGCAAGGGTTAGGTGGCGGTATACCTACAAGAGCAGGAGAAGGAAGGAGGACAGACATTCCGAAGACCGGAAAGGTGGCGGAGAGTGAAGCAGGTTGGCAGAGAGACCTTGGGCATCATCTTAAAAGAGAGCAAGACGGTATGGCAGAGGGAGGAAGGAAGGAAAGGCAGTTGAAGGAGGGAGAAGGGAGGAATACACGGAGGAAGCAGGAGCGAACGGAGGAAGAAGAAGGAAATTGCAGGGAAACGAAAATGGAGATCGGGAAGGAGGAGTGCAGGGCGAAGGTGACTTTCGAGGTAGGGAAAAGCAGCAGGAGTAACAATAGGGGCAGACCTTCAAGAAGAGGAAAAGGCAGGAGGCGTAGGGGTCGTGGAAGAATGTGGCAGGAGGACCATTTCGAGCCTGAGACACCGGTTTCAAACCAGCAGAAATGAGGACGACGTTCCTCAGAGCAGGTCGCTCAGGAAGCGGAGAAAGCATATATCAAAGGAACTAATGAGGAAATTAGAAGGATTATAGATGCTCTGGAGAATAAAGTCCTGGAAGAGGCCTCTGATCCTGAAATGGAGGAATGGAACATCCTCATCCCGGACCCTGGGAATACAAGAGGGCGACTATCGTTATATAAGCAGGCACTGCATATGTATTGGGTTATGAAACATCTGTTAGCCAGAGCAATGGAGCAGGTCGCTGTAGAGATAACAGAGATAGCTCAAGGCCTGCCGGATATGAAAAAGGAGATGACAAATTTGCAGCTTATGATACGGAAGCAGGACAGCAGAATGGAGGAAATCTGCGGCATGCTGAAGGAATTAACCAATGCAAAGCGTGAGGAGGAAATCAAGCAAGAAATCATGGTAGACTGAATGTTTTACTCTGTTATCTTTTGAATTTTCTTATAAGCATTAGAGAACCAGATAGTATGGGCAAATTTTGATATGTAATCGCTGCTAGGCTTTAAGAGACAGAATGCAGATAGGATGTTGTTTTGAACTTAATCATGACGATACTCCAGATAGGTTGGCAAGTTGACATACTCAGACTTTGGGTAACCAACAGACCCAGTTTCCCTCTGAGGCGGGTTGAGGTTACCCGCGACTGTATATTTTATTTTGACTGTATATAATAGAAATGGTCATACCGTAGCTTAAAAAAAAATTAACATATATAAATAAATAATAAATTTAGAAATAAAATACCCACCTTGTTGATTCTTCATTCCTCGATATGGAATCCCAATTTTGAAAACACCCACAAGATTTCCCTCACTGTAATGCAAAACGAGCTCATGAATCCCATCTACCCATTAGTGGAAAGAAAAACAAGTACTTTCTAGACATTAGTGCTTCATGTTTTCACATATTGCATTTGTAACCATCCCACACATGAGAGAGTGTGCTGAACTGGCTTATTTATCATCTTCAAGGGCACATCTCCATATCAAGTCTTTTCATGTCTAAATCTATTATCCCCACCCGTTAGTGGAAAGACATGTACTTCCTAGACATTAGTGCTTCATGTTTTCACATACTGCATTTGTAACCATCCCACACATGAGAGAGTGTGCTGAACTGGCTTATTTATCATCTTCAAAGGCACATCTCCATATGAAGTCTTTTCATGTCTAAATATATTATCCCCAAATGGTATGGGTGGTGTATTTTAATATTTCTTGATTAAAAAGTTATAATTTTATATTAATATATTAAAAGTATTAATGGAAAGGAGAGAGAATTGATTCTTATAATATGTTTAAAAATTAATATTTTATTCATTGAAAATCATTTTATACTTTCCCCAATTTTCCTTGTCGTTCACTTTCATTTCTTTAATTTTTTTTGAGACATAACCTACCATGGACTTCTTAAAAAAATTATATAAAGCAAGTAGACATAGTTAAAACTCATTATTATTCAATATATTTTATTAAAACTCATTATCATTAAATATATTTTATTAAAAAGTCATTTTCATTCGAAATACTTTATTATTTGTTTAAGGTCATTTAAAATATCAAGTGATTATGGTGTAAATTTAAGTAGATTCTCAATCATGTTTACATAATAGAATGCAATATGAAATCAAATTATTTTGAATAGTAGTTAAGTATCAACATCATCATTAATATGTGTGATTGGTAAAATATTATTAATATAATTTAATTTTTAAAATTAATGATTAATTTTTAAATTTAAATTTATAAGTTTTAAATTAGAGGATGATGATTATTTTTAAGGCTAGAAAAATTAATAATTTATTAAAGGGCAATAGGATGAGTTGATTTTTGATTCCCAACAAAATATGAATTATTTTTTACATGGATAATTGGTAATACCAAAAGTGAAAAATGAAAATTGGTAATACCAAAAGTAACCAAGTTGGGGCATTAATTCTATAGAAAAATGTTGAAGTTGTGAATAAAATAAGTATTAAATAATCACCTGTCACTTGAAGATTCTATGGAGGGAATATTTTTCATATGGTTTTTAACACTCTTTAGATTTATTTTCATCATCGCAGGTAGTCCTACATTTTAAAAAATTATTAAAAGGATTCACCAAATTTCATTTCTATTATTTTCTATGAGAACTCCATTATGAAGAAGATGTAATTGAAAATCAAGCATGTGCTTCGTCATCTTGAAAAGTTTTGAAAGAAGTGTGTCATGAGGAATTTTCTAATATCCCTTAGGTGTTTTGCTCACCTCACATGTAAATGAATTCATTTAAGGTGGAAGATCATTAGATAGATGCAATGGAAAATCAAGCATGTGCTCTACTATTTGGAAAAGTTTTGAAAAAGTGAATGGTGAGGAATTTTCAAATATCCCCTAGGTTTTTTCACCCATTCTACATGTAAATGAACTCATTTAGGGTAGAAGACATGTGACAGTTTATTAATTGCATGAACCAATATAGTGTTATGTGGGTGGTCCTCCATGTGGCTTATTCATTCTTGAGAGGGGTAATCTTTATGATGCTTAGTTGGATGGGAGGTTAAGGTGAATGTGGGATTATTTTTTATCTATTGATTGGCATCTAGATGCTTCACTCTTATCTTTAGAGAAGAGGTTTGAGAATAGAATAATTGTAGAAGGTCTTGGTCCCTTGGCTTTTTCACTATGTGCATTCTTAATGTGAATTTGAGAAGGTTTGATGGGATTTTTCTTATTATTTCTTACCTCTTATCCATCAATTTTGATTATAGATAGGTTAAATGAGTATAGATTCTTATGTTTGGACTTCCTTCTGTAAATCTAATAGCTAGTCCTATTGAGAAATTTCATGATTTTCTCAAATGTTATGAACAACTTTACAATGATAACCAAGATGTAATAGCTCAGATTATGGGGAAAGTGGAGGCATGGAGAGAGTCTTAGGAGGAGGGTTATGAAAATAAATTGGTATTTACAGGAGGATAATTGATACCAATGAAAACATAGCCAGAAAATTACAAAAAAAATAGTGCTTATAGGGAGAAGCTTGGTAAACGAGATGATGTGATCAAGGCATTGTGGGAAAAAGTAAGACACTTGGGGTTGGATAAATATCCTAGGTGTGTAGAGTTGATACATTCAACTTTTTCAACAATTTCAATTGTATCATTTAGTCATGGAAGAAGACACCATAGAGTGACAATTTTGACAAACAATGGGGCTTGACCTATTCATTTGATCATCTATTGCAAGAACAAAGAAGCCCACACATCTTGGGAACAACAACCAAAATTTTTGATCTTCTGTTATGTATTTAAAGTATGTTTTTCTATTAGGCAAGTATGTAAGGATTTATACAAAGAAAATGGTTAACACTAGCTTTAGAATTTTGAAGGTAAGACAAATAAGATATAATCTATTGCAAATTCTAAATTTCACAAAGGTTTATATGGACTCTATTATCCAAGTTTTGATTATATTAAAAGGCTAGAAAACATGGTCATAACTCCCTTTTTTGATTTAATATGAATTTTCATATTTTTATTAAAAAAAGACTCATTTTTAAAGACTTTTATTAGTGATATTATTAAAAAATGATTTTATGTGATACTATAGTTTTAATAAGAAAATGAAATTTTAATAATTTTAAATTGAAATAAATCCATTTAAATTTTGAGAGTTTTTTTTATAAAGAAAGGGGTAGCATCTTATATATTTCAAAACTGGAAACATGTCAGGTCCCAGACATTCACTTAATTCTTTGGTTCAAATTTTTCTAGAGTTGACTCAAAGAAGCATCTATTGCTACCTTGGTTATTTACTAATATTCTTCTTACAACATTTAAACTATAACATCTCCAAAATACCCCACAGAGTTTAACAAAACGACATAACATAACATCTACATATAAAATGAAACTAACTACCCACTGCTTGCCAACTTCTCCAGTTGATCTTGAGCTGCATGTTGGCTATGACCAGTAGTAATTCCTTCCTCCTCAGCTTCCTGAGATTCGGATGGAGGAAATTCACCAAGCCCAAAGACTTCTTTTAGCACACCAACCATTACTGCTTCAACCTTGACTTCCATGTTATCAACCTTGAAATTTAAGTTGAGCATTTTTTTCATGTGTTCCATAAACTTTTGCAACAACTTCAAATCCTTCTCATTTCCAGATAGATGAGACAGTACCACCGTAAACTGGTCATAAACCTCCCGTGCTACCTGCTCCCCGATTTTTTCCACCATTGTCGCTATGTCTCCCATGGAAGATGTCCCCCACTGCTCCATGCTGTCACCACTTCTATTGATTCTCGAGGAAGCCATTTTTAGAGAAATCCACCCCTGTATGCAAATAACCCTTAGACTTAACTGCTTCATTCAGCTCCTTAAAATACTACTTTGTTCCTTGTCCAATGCAACACACATCCTTTCGCATTGAATGACATTACCAACTATTGATCGTTCTCAACACAAACCTTCATCCCTATAACTGTCATACTGATTTCATATTGTATTGTTAATGCTCAATGCAACTGAAGTGATGTACTAATATTCCATTCCTTGATTTCAATATTTAATATTATTCCTTTCATTTTCCACTTGGCCATCATCATGATGCTTAATCCTTTATGCCTCCATATGGAATCGTAATGTCCTAGTTTCTTGCCTCGACTCCTGGGAGAGTCTTGCCAGATCTCGAAGCGAGTGATGGGAGATATTGGTCTGACAACTTTAATGCTCAAATTATTCCAATCATCACTTGAGGTCATATTTGTAATTTTTTAGTCATGGCACATGGCATATTTGGGGGTGAATTTGGTCTATTATCAAAACCACTTGATCCACGACAACACCTCTATTGGATTGATAATTTGCGTTCCAAGTTTTCTCTCATTTTACATGGAAAACATTATAATCTTCTAGTTTATTTAGAAGAGTCCTTATCCTCAGGAGAGTAGGAGATAGTTCAGAGTCTTTTTGATGCCTGATCTTGGAACACCTTTGAATAACGATCATTGAATCTCCAACTATACTTATTTGCTGCAGACCTTTGGATATAACAATATTTAATCCTTTCCAGAGAGATAAGGCTTCAACTTGATTATTCGTAGCATTCCCCAATCCCCATGCATACCTTGTTTCTATTTTCACATCGGGGTTGAAATGTTCCCTTCCCGCTCCTGCCTCCCCCTAAATTTTGAGAGTTATACAACAACCTGTTAATCATTTTCTCCCTGTAGGTTATATAGATGTATGAAAACCTAGTGGAGAACCTAAGGGATGCTTCCCTACATGTATGGCATGAATAAAATCCCTAGAAAATTTGTGGATGTATAATAGCGTGCTTCACTTAAGGGGATTCATATTAAGAACTTGTTCGCATGAAATAACCAAGCTAGGAACATTAGTTATAATTGGGTTAGCTAACCCTATAGGTGAAAATCATATTCATGCAATTTTGTTGGTCCCAATAAAAAAATAGCTCACAAAGAGCTCTAATCAACAATAAACTCATTAAGAGTGACATAAGTGGAATTTGAGTTGAGGTAGGGAGGAAAACAATCCTCATCTATAGAACTTGAGCTAGACCTAGTTGACATACACACATACATGTATAAGAATTTAAAGGTGTTTATTAGTCCCTTCCTCACCAGGGACTATAACATTCACCTCGTAGTCAAAGTGCATTGACTCTCCATTATTTTTCTATTTTTTTGCAATTTTAACCAATGTTTCGGGAATATGCTAAATATTTATATTTTCCTTAAATTCAAAATATAATTTTCTAAATTTTTTGAAATATTATTTCTAATTTTCAATTGGCTTAGCAACCTCCAATGGGACATAATTCCCTTGATGTAAGATGTTTTATTTTTGGTAATTGTCATTTCCTAACACTTCATTTAAAAATTAAAAAAATCTAATTTTCTGAGTGGCCATGCCATCGGTGATTTCTATGACACTATCATTGACATTGACATTTTTATGGTACTGCTCTGCTCAATGAAGAAAAAAAGGTGTTATTGCAAGTTCTTTACATTGGTGGAGGGGCCTAAATAAATCTCCAATTAATATTTTGCTTGTGCGAATATGAAGTTATTACTTTTACAAATTTCCACATCGTATATCGCACTAGTAATGGAATTATTGAAACTATAGTCTTAATGTTTTACTAAATTCATGAAATTAATCATATTGTTACTAGTTAAACTTGTTTCAATAATGATAAAGTTGAGTATAGAAGAGTTTTTCATGTAAAGCAGTGTGTGGAGCTTTTCTTGTGAGAACAGGGATGCAAGTGTAGCTTTAATTAATTTAACTATGAAAAAATTTCAAATTTGTATTATTATGTTTCATTGTGTAGAGCTTTTCAGGGTATGTGTGGGAGACACTATTATGGTATTTCTCTACTCAATGATGAAAAAACTAATGCGGTTGCAGTTCCTTTATGTAGCCGGTGTGTGGGGGATGGGGGAGCTAAACAAATATCTAGCTAATATTTCCTTATGTGGAGATGACCATTAATTTTATAAATTTCCACATCGTATATCGCACTAGTAATGGCATTATTAGAATGTGGATGCAGATGGAGATTGATTCATAAACTTCCATGGATATTCCACTAGACAATTGTCACACAAATCTGATAATATTATATTAAAATATGAGATTCTACACTATTATAGTTCTATTAAACTTTAAGATATGTAGATCTATCTGCAATTAATGCATGCATGCGAATGGAAATTATGCAGAAAAGTAGAGAACAAAAAAATTATCTCACGCACACACACACACATAAGACACAAGAAATGCTCTCCGGAAACCCTTTTCGGAAGAAAACCTAGCTAGAAGGTGAGGCCGCTTCGCTCTCTTTCTCTGTCTGGAAATATGGATGTAGGTATAAAGAAGTAATGCCTATGGCCTATGGGCTGCTACAGTGCATAGATTCTCTCTTTGTGCTCTACCTCCTATCTCTCATGGCTATCTTTTCTCAGCTATGGAACAAAATGCTCTCAAAAGAATGGAATGACTCTTCCTCCTAGTGGCCCGGTTATAACACAACCCGACAACCTACTAGTGGCTAATTTTGACTACATCAAGTCTAAACTAGAGTTACAATATATACTCTTCTAGAGTATTTTGCATCATAATCACGTGGCTAGCCCCTTTTACATGAATAATGGGGGCAGATGCAACATCCTCCTGAACTATAGGTGTGAAAATAGGAAGGTTAACCTCTAAGTGACTTAACTTTTGCATACAAACTTCGATTGACGTGCTTCTTGCATCGTTGGAAGATATTTGTGTGTAGAATAACATGAAATGGTGTTGTTCTAAAGAAATATATCTTTAATCCCAATAAATGTCATTTGATGCCTCAAAATTCTCTTGTAAGATTTCAGACCCCATTTCGCCAAACTCGGTCCCGCTGGTAAAAATGGTCTCCTGAGCTAATTCCTCCACTTTTTCCACTCCAAATGCATTGAGATGGATGAAAAAAAATATAATGATCCAATCAAAATCAAACCTCCCCATTTTGGGAGCCTTTTGGTCCCCAAAATCTTTTACTAAATGAGGTGATGAAATTTTTCCTCCACCTTCTCTCTAGTGTACCATTTAACTTTTCCTGGAAGCTGTCCCTTTAACCCAATCTGCCAAAGGTCATGCTGCCCCTGTTTTGTAGTCCTGGACCTCTTATGAAAAACTATATCTTCTGTCAACTCTGACTGAGAATTTGGTGCCAAATCCTCCACAGAATGTAAGACCTGTTCCTCTTCCTGATCTACAATGGAAAGCTCATAGAGTTTGAAATTCCCTACATTCACAACTAGGTAAATGCACATGTATGGTGGTAAACTGAGTCGATAGGAATTATCACCCACATTTTCCATTATCTCAAAGGGACCATACCTCAGAGCCTTGGTTTTCTTACCAAGACCCTGCAACCTCTCCTTGTTCAACTATAACCATACTTTGTCTCCCACCTTGAATGAATTGTCTATTTTGTGTTGATCATGCCTGATCTTATACTTCTCCAATGACTTCTACAATGTTCTTGTACCTATAGATGGATCTTCTTAATATTCTCTATAAATTTTTCATCCCTCAAAGCATCTCTAGTAAGATCTTCCCTCACTCCTCCTTGTTTCCTGTATGCAATACCCAAAGGTGAAGGTGACAAATATCCAAAACAAGTCTCAAATGGGGACTTTCCAGTAGAAGTGTGGTATGCTATGTTGTAAGAATGTTGTATATATGCAAGATTTTCATCCCTTGTTCAGATGCTTCTAGTTGTATCCCCTCAGAAGTTGCACCAAAGTCATGTTGACTACTTACATCTTCCCATCTATCTGTGGATGGAATGTTGTAGATCTATTCAACTTTGTGTCCATATTCTCCCACAATGTAGTCCATAATGCACTGAGAAATCTTGTATCCTAGTCTGAAATAATGCTCCTTGGTATCCCAAAGTGAACTCATACCTTTCCAAAGAATAAGTTTTCTACTTCTTGCCCATTGATGGCCTTTTTACATTGCATTAGAACACACATATTGTTGAACCTGTCAACTACCACGAATAGGTAGTCATGTCCCTTCCTGGTCATTAGTAAAACTCCCACAAAGTCCATGAAAATTCTTTCCCAAGGATGAGTAGGTAAAACTAAGGGATGATATAGGCCCTATTTCCTATTGCTAGGCCTATTGGTACAACAAAGCATGTATCCTCTTATGAACCTAGCTACATGTTCTTGCATGTTGGGCCAATACACATACCTCTACAAGTTAGCCATGGTCTTCCCTACACCAAAGTGCCCCAACCTTGGAGGCATGAGCCTCTCAAATCAGTTGTAATCGCTCATATTTAGGAACACATAGCTTATCCAACTTATAGAGTAACCCATCTTGGAGATGGTAGTCAATGGTGTTGTTACCATTGTGCACATGACTTTGCCTATGCAATTGTTGATACAGCTCCTTGAAGTCCTCATCCTCTGAATATGCCTCTCTATATGCATCATAGGTGAATCACTCCATGTGCATAAGAGTCCCCAAAGCTGTAATCTTCGATGTGGGTGGCCTTGAAAGCATGTCAACCAACTTGTTGGTGATGCCCTTCTTATACTTGATCACCAATTGAAACTGCGATAAAAATCCCATCCACTTGTAATTCCTAGTCTGCTATAGCTTACTATGGGCCTACAAGTACTATAATGGTTGGTGATATGTGTGGATTACTATCTCCTTTCCCATCAGATAATGCTTCCACTTCTTCACAACTTGCACCATGGCATAAAGCTCTTTGTCATAGGTAGGGTAGTTAAGGACTGCCCCATGAAATACTTCAAAATGGTAACATGCAAGCCTTCCTCCTTGCATAAAGATAACTCCCATAGCATACCCACTCACATCTATCTCCACTTCAAAGGGTCGCTGCAAGTTTGGTAATGCTAGAACTGGTGATTGGATGATATTCTTATTTAGCTCTTCAAAATCCCTTTGTTGACCTTTTCTCCACTGGAAACTCTTGCCATTTGTTGTTATGGCATGAAGCGGTGCTACTACCACTGAAAATGAGGCTATGAATTTCCTCAGGTACTGTGCTGCCCCAATGAAACTCTTGACCTAAAAAATGTTAGTAGGAACTTGCCATGTCATGATGATATCCATATTGGAAGGATCTATATTCAGTTCTCCTCCATTGATCACATACTCAAAATACACCAAGAATTGCTGTGCAAACTCACACTTCTTGAGATTTGGTAGCAGGTGGTGTTTCTTCAATGTTTCCAACAACTGCATCAAATGTGAAATATGCTCCTCCCATGCAACACTATATACCAATATATCATCCAAATATACAATAACAAAAGAATCTATAAAAGGGTGCATAATGTTGGTCACTTTAATTGCTTATTAATTCAAACAACCAAGTGCTACATAAATTGTCAACCCAGGGAAGTCTGTTTATTTCAAAGGAAACTACGCACTATATGTAGTCAATCTTAAAAGCAATAAAAGTTGTAGTAAAAACTAGTCACACCTTTCTTTAAGAAAACTGAAGCTCCACTCTGAGTTACAGCAAAAACAATCTATTGCAGACAGTCTACCAAAGAATGCTTAATTTCATTAAAGGAGTAATCTAATTAAAAAGAATCAATCTACAAAGGAAAGCACTAGCTATGCTGTAACAGAGAACAAGACCCTATTCCCAGAGCAGGAATCTTCAGCACCTGTTTCTGATTACCAAGCTTGCCAACTCACTCTGTAAACTCAATTGCCAATGAAACACTCATGAATTAACTGTGGATAAACTAAATAATGTAGCAATCAATTGGAAAGAAACAAAGTTTCAGCAATAATGCAAAAACAATATTCAGTAAAAAGTACTGTTAACAAGGCATGGGTAAAAGGCACGCTTAACACACTGTGTAGAAATTTTGAATAATTAATCACTTATTCACAGAGATTATCCCGATTATGCACTATTGCGGAATACATGCACAATACATAACCTCCTCTATGTTGATCATCAATTTAGCAACATTAAAAACAATGAAACATCAATCGCATGCACACATTAACACAGTATGTAACCCAGGGAAAGAATACAGCTGAAAACCCCACACTATCTATATATTATAATGATAGAGAACATGTAACAATACATAGTACAATACTCCTCATGAGTACTCAGTACTATCTCCATCTATTACACACAAACTAGCTCAGATCTAAAGCCTCAAATCTCCTCCACTGTTTGCCTGCCTCCACTGCCAATCCTGCAAGAGAATCAATCACTTTGTGAAATCGAATTCCTTTGGTTATACTACGCAAGCCTCATGGGAAATCTCCATCCATGCATGTGCAAATCTCATGCACAACTATAGTCACAACTGATAGCAATCTCATCCTTTAACACTTGTCGCCACTAAACTGTACATGCACTGAGTTAACTGATGTATTCTTCAGTTGCTTTATGAGTTAATAATTAGTGAATTAATTAATAATTAATTCACACAACTCATCACTAGTGTATCCTTTAGTTAGACTAAAATACAACTAGTTTAACCAAGTCAAACTGAACACAACTCCATCAAGTCCACAATCAACTCCACCAAACTCAACCACATGAGTCCTAACTGAAGTCCTGCATGCAATAGCTCAATTGACTCACAAGAAAAGCGTATTTCCTTCTGACAGCTGCATGTGCCACATCTATAGCTCAAACTGAAGTGGTCCAAGAGGATAAGATAATGTTTATAGTCCAAATATTATTATGAGACAATAATATTTGATTGTTCTATTTTTGGCCTAGCAGTCTAAAAATAGAAACCGCCCATATGTCTAAAAATAGAAGTCCATCTATTTTTACCAACATGACCACTCATCCACAAATAGCATACTGCAACTCATAGACCATGATCCATATGTCTAAAAATAGACTTTGTGCCAAAAATAGCCTGCGGGCCCACTTAGTGAAGGTGACTTCTTTCCACTAAGCTCCATCATCTTGTTTCATTCTCAACACTCCCTCTCAACAAGATATGGATTATCAACAACCCCTATCCTACCTCGGTGGTATTTGAACTTGCTCCTGGTGAGCACCTTCGTCAAGATATCTGCATCCTGATCCTCCGTTGGAATGTATGAAAGTAACATGATTCTCCTCTGCACACAATCTCTGATATGACGGTACCTGATGTCAATGTGCTTAGATCTATCATGAAATACTGGATTAGGCAAGAGTTTAATGCAACTCTGGTTATCACAATAAATCACAGTAGGCTCCAAGTAAGAACCAAACAACCCGACCAGGATCTTCCTCATCCATATAGCCTCGCATGCAGCCAAACTTGCTGCCATATACTCGGCCTCTGCTGAACTGAGTGCCACAGATCTCTACTTCCTGCTGTACCAAGAAACTGCTGTCGAACCGATACTGAAGACCCCTCCAGATGTGCTCTTTCTGTCCGTTGGGCTCCCTACCCAATCTGCATCCGTGAAGCCACATAGCTTCACCTCATCCTCCTGTCTGTACCAAAAACCATATCCCGATGTGCCTCTGAGATAACGCAATACATGCTTGCCTACCTTCCAGAAGAGCTTGGTTGGCTTAACCATAGCTTGTGAAAGCTGGTTAACAGCATAGCATATATCGGGTCATGTATTGACCAGATACATAAGCGACCCCACCAACTGTCGATAAACAGTGGCATCCACTACTTCTGCTGAAGTAGCATCCTCCTTCCTCCAACCTCCAGGAAGAGGAGTATCAATAGGCTTGTAGCCATGCATGTTGAACTTCTCCAGTATCTCCCGAGCATACTTACCCTGAGAAACAAATAGTCCATCACTGCGCTGCCAAATTTCCAATCTCAGGAAATAATGAAGGAGGCCCAAGTCCTTCATCCCAAACTCCTTAGCAAGATCATCCTTGCATGAAAGTATCAACAACTCATCACCTGTTAGAATCAAATCATCTACATAAAGTACAATGATAAGCTACTTACCCTCCACCACAATCTGGTATAGGTTTGGATCCACCTCACTCTTGGAGAATCCAAGTCCGGTGAAATAATTGTCTATCTATGTGTACCAAGCATGTGGTGCTTGTTTCAACCCATACAACGCTCTCTTGAGCCTGCACACATGTGACTCGCTGCTGAAGATCTCGAAACCTTCGGGCTACTCTATGTACACCTCCTCCTCAATGAATCCATTGAGGAACACAGTCTTCACATCCATCTGATGAATGTGCCACCCCATCTGCGCTGAGAGAGCAATAATCGTCCGTATGGAAGAATACCTTGCAACAGGTGCAAAGGTCTCCTCATAATCGATCCCCTCTATCTGTGAAAAGCCTCGGGCAACAAATCTTGCCTTGTACTTCTCCACACTCCCGTCAACTGCCTGCTTAACTTTGTAGATCCATCTTGAACCCACCACTAATTTCCCTTCCGGTCTTGGGACAATCTCCCATGCATTGTTTTTGACAATCGAATCATACTCTTCCACCATGGCATCTACCCATGCGGGATCCTCCACAGCTTCCTCGAAAGAGGATGGCTCAGTCACAACACATTTGCTCACAAGAGCCATGTATCCAGTGTACCGATCAGGTGACTGTCTCTGTCTACGTTGAGTTGTAGGTGGTCCTACAACCTTCTCTGCATCTTGAGCCAGTCGCTCAGCTTTTGTCAAGCGCTTTCGCCCTCTAATGGTTGGCGCTGCATGAGTGGTCTCTTCCACTCCATGAACTTCGTCCTGTGGCTGATCCACGTCCTGAAGCTCATCTTTAGGAACTAATAGCTCCTCATCTACATGCAAGTGTGGCTCCCTCTCAAGCGAACACTTCATGGCTTTCTCCTCCTGAAATTTTATATCCCGTCGCGCAACAATATTGCCACTGTCTAGCAAATACACACGATAGTTGTGGGGCGTATCAGTGTACCCCACAAATATCCCAACCTCTGTGGTTGGCTCCAACTTCTTCCTGACATCCTTCATCACATGAATGCAAACGTTAGCACCAAAAATCCTCAAATGAGAAAGATCAGGCTTCTTACCAGAATAAGCCTCCTCGCGTGTACTCATGCCAAGTATCCTGTGAGGACAACGGTTCTGCACATATACTGCAGTATTGCATGCTTTCGCCCACAAGTGAAGGGGTAGGCCCTGATCATGCAACATCACCCGTGCAGCACCCACGATCATTCTGTTCTTTCGTTCAACAACCCCGTTCTGTTGTGGGTTATGGGGAGCTATGAGCTCTCTTCAAATCCCTTATGCACTGTAGAAGTCCTTGAACTCGCCAGAGATGTATTCACCACCATTGTCGCTCCTAAGAGCCTTCACCTTCTTCCCCGAATCCTTCTCTACCAGTGCTTTGAACTCATAGAACTTTGAGTATGTCTCACTCTTCTTCTGCATGAAGAAGATCCGACACTTTCGAGAGAAATCATCAACAAAGATCACATAATACCTGTGTTTTGTTGTCGAAGCTACTGAGAAAGTTCCACACACGTCTTTGTGAATTCTCTCAAGGATCATCGTGGCGCAACTATCCTTCTCGTGAAAGGTGGCTTTCACAAAATTTCCCAAAGTACACCCCTTGCACTGATCTGACTGTGTAAGAGTGCCTTTAGGAAGCCCTGTAGTGATCTGCTACGGTAATATCAAGGCTCCATGGTGAAGGTGACCCAATCTCCTGTGCCACAACTCGCCATCATCCCGGCTCACCAATCCTTTTGCCTTGCATGCCATTGCTGTGCAGCCATCTACATGCAACTGATAAAGGTTCCTCACTTGAACCCCTATCTTCTGGGTTTCTCCAGTTGTCTTGCTGCATAGGAAGGCCTTTCCCTCGCTGAAAACAACAGCATATCCCTTGTCTTCTAACATCGCCATAGAGATAAGATTCTTCTTCAATCCTGGAACATGCATCACTTCCTTCAATACGAAGGGTTTACCAGACTCCCTCTCAAAGGAAATGGTACCGATACCGGTCACACTGTATCTACCATCATCGCCCATCTCGATGTGCACTCCAAGATCTTTCTCCTCTAGATCAAAAAACAAATCTCGATCTCCTGTCATGTGAAAAGATGCACCACTGTCCAAGAACCATACCGATCCCATCACACTTGATACCAAGCATGCGATCAATGAAAAATCAAGCTCAAACTGTGAGGCTAGAGCCTCTCCCACTACAGATCTAGCAGCTTGCTTATTTTTCTTCTTCTGCGGACAATTTATGGCATAGTGTCCGTGCTGGTGACAGTGAAAGCACTTCACCTTGGACATGTCCTGCTTCTTGCCTTTCGCACCGGAATGAGAAGCTTTCTTGTTCTTCCCCTTCTTTGCTTTGGCAGCCAAAGTGCAATTTTCTTCATTAGGTCCCTTTGATGAAGATCCGTCCCTGGTATTCTGCCTGATCTCCTCCTGCACAAGATCTAACCAAAGTCTCTCCCATCCTGGCAATTTCTCCCGACCATTGACAGAGTCCTGATAGGAATGCCAATTCTTCAGAAGACCAAGGAGAGCCAAGCTCACCAAGTCCTCATCATCGACAATCACCCCCACACTTCCCAGCTCATCCCAGCACTGAATGAACTTTGTGAGATACTTCGGCATACTGTCTCCCTTCTCGCATTTAATGTTTCTAAGTTTATCCTTGAGTGCCAGCTTCCTCTGATCGCTCTTGCTTTGGAATAGATCTATCAATGCTTTCCACATCAAGTATGGAGAAGCCTTTCCATGCAGGCTGGACACAATGTGATCCTTCATGCCCTCCAACAGAATCCTTCAACACTTTGCTGTCTTCTTTTGCCAAGCATCAACTTGCGCAGTATCAATAGGTTTTGGGACCTCAGCCTCTATGAAATCCTTCAGCCCATTATCATCTAACACCACCTCCATCCTGTCCTTCCATGCAATATAGTTCGAGCTGCCCTCAAGAGCATACTCTAATCGCAATCCGTTGAAAGACATTGCCACGTTGATACCAAGAAAACACTGCTGCAAATTCGAATTCCACCAGCTCAAAACTCAACCGCCTCTGATCTAAAATTCGTGAGAACAAAGTATTTCTCGTACAGAGATTGACTGTATGGGCTTTTACCGGATATATCACCTTCCAAAGGAAGGATGAATCCAGAGGCTACCTGGCCCGATTACAGACTCTGCCTGAAGAAATAAAATGTAAACACTTTCTGAATAGTAGATCTGTTGATCAACTGCTCTGATACCATATAATTTTTTTGAATAATTAATCACTTATTCATAGAGATTATCCCGATTATGCACTAATGCGGAATACATGCACAATACATAACCTCCTCTACGTTGATCATTAATTTAGCAGCATTAAAAACAATGAAACATCAATTGCATGCACACATTAACACAGTATGTAACCCAGGGAAAGCATACAGCTGAAAACCCCACACTATCTGTATATTATAATGATAGAGAACATGTAACAATACATAGTACAATACTCCTCACAAGTACTCAGTACTATCTCCACCTGTTACACACAAACTAGCCTAGATCTGAAGCCTCAAATCTCCTCCACTGTTTGCCTGCCTCCACTGCGCAATCCTGCAAGAGAATCAATCAATTTGTGAAATCGAATTCCTTTGGTTATACTACACAAGCCTCATGGGAAATCTCCATCCATGCATGTGCAAATCTCATGCACAACTATAGTCACAACTGATAGCAATCTCAACCTCTAACACCTGTCTCCACTGAACTATACATGCATTGAGTTAACTGATGTATTCTTCAGTTGCTTTATGATTTAATAATTAGTGAATTAATTAATAATTAATTCACACAACTCATCACTAGTGTATTCTTTAGTTAGACTAAATACAACTAGTTTAACCAAGTTAAACTGAACACAACTCCATCAACTCCACAATCAACTCCACCAAACTCAACCACATGAGTCCTAACTGAAGTCCTGCATGCAATAGCTCAACTGACTCACAAGAAAAATGTATTTCCTTCTGACAGCTGCATGTGCCACATTTGTAGCTCAAACTGAAGTGCTCCAAGAGGATAAGATAATGTTTATAGTCCAAATATTATTATGAGACAATAATATTTGACTGTTCTATTTTTAGCCTGGCAGTCTAAAAATAGAAACCGCCCATATGTCTAAAAATAGAAGTCCACCTGTTTTTACCAACATGACCAATCATCCACAAATAACAGACTGCAACTCATAGACCATGATCCATATGTCTAAAAATAGATAGTCTAAAAATATAATTTTCACCAAAAATAGCCTGCGGGCCCACTTAGTGAAGGCGACTTCTTTCCACTAAGATCCATCATCTTGTTGCATTCTAAACACACTGCAGAAATATAAAGGGTGAATCTTGTGATGAAGGTGGGCCCTGTCCTTCCCACAAGATTCCCTAGGAGACAAGAACTAGAAAGAAATGTTCAGAACAAGATTTTATTCATCTATCAATATGTCATGTTACAAAAGGATTCCAGTTTTGTTCCTTCAACTAGACCTTTCCCGCAGTCTGTTCATCCCCCTCTAATGTAGATGTCTCCTCTTTTTAAAGAGGAGGCATCTATTACAATAGGTTACATTGTAAGTCCTATTTTAACCCAATATACAAAAATAGGGAAATCAGTTTTCCCATCAACAAAATGCTGTTACAGTAATGCTGTCTTTGGATCATGGTCATTACATCCAGTATAGCAGCTCCTTCGGTGATCTTCTTTTGTTGCTGTCAAATCTTGAATGCAAATCACAATTGTTTTAGCCATGATATTTGTGCATCATTCCTACTGTTTCAGCAACTATAGAAGTAATCTTGCAATCTCTCGGTAGTTTCAGCAACATGGACTGCACATCATTCTTTAACTGTTCAGCAACTATGAATTCAATGATTAACTATGAAGATAACATAATTATATGTAAAATAATTAAACGTATAGTGATGAGAAGAAATATTGTGTACCTTTGGAATAATTGGGTTAAAACAATAACAAGGACTTTAAATATAGGTTGAAAAGGATGACATCATAGCAAAATGTATGGTCAAAAAGAGACAATATGAGGTCCTAAAATCCCCCCCAACTGAAAAGGTTGCATGTCCTCATGCGAATTTTACTCTGAGTTTCAGTCTGAGTACTGGGATGTACAGTGAAAATTGCTTAGACAGTAAGTATAGAAGGTGCTATCAACCAAATCTCTGAAACCCTGGACATTCTGTAATCTCTGCCATGCTGCGAGCTCCTCCTTTTTGGTCAACCTGAAGTAAGCCTTATATTGCTGTGCTGGCAGCCATAGAAGAGGGAAGTGAAAGTGATATCCTAACCATTTTTTGGCACACTGTTGAATACATTTGACATAGGTAGGTAGCCGTGAAATTGCTGTTTGAAGATTAAGAGGGTTAAAGGGATGATATTCCTTTCTCTCCTTAGGGCACTATTCCCAAAACAGGTTGTTTGCCTATAAGGCAAGAGATCCCTTGGCTTTAACATACTGTTGGAAATCTTTTAAGAATGCTACTTGTAACTCTCTGAAATGCTCGGTCATTCCTGGTTCCATTAAAAACCGATGATATTCAGCGATGAAAACAACAACATTCTGTGGCTCGGATCGAATCCACAAAAGGAGATTATCTTCATTGTGTTTTGCTGAAAGGAAGGCATTTTGCCACATGAGCTGATTGGCCAGGAAAGAGACAAAGGATCTAATCTAAATGTACCCAACCAGAGGGATCAGATTAAGCTTTCTATCCTCAGGCATGGCTTCATTATGGAGGTATAGTTCACAGAGTAAATTTTGTTCACTGATTGATGCCTCTGTGAATGTTTTGACAAACTGTTGAGGTGTAGATACCTCATGAGGTCGTCCATCTCTGATTGCCTTTACTTGGAAGAACGCTAAGCATTCTGCGAGAAACATAGAATAATTAAAGGATGGTTTCCTGGTGGCTAGTATTCTTTGAACCAGATCAAACATGAGAGACAATCTAGTTATTAACTGTTTATTTTCCTTGTTCTGCACACAAGACTGTTCCAAAACTTCCCAATTTGCATATATACAATTTTTCCATGATAATTTGTGTTCCTACAAGATCCTTTCTTGTGACATAACATATTCCTTCTTCCATATATCCATTTGTGCTTGAGTGCTTGTGGTTTGAGTGAAGACAGTCTTTGAACGCCGAGGTTCAGTTTGAGTAAACGCAGTCTTTGTGGGCCTTGGTACAGGACTTTCAGTTTTAACAACCAGAGTAGGCTGAGATATTTGTCGTTTAACCTCTTTTTCAAAAATACTTGAAGGCCCTGCTGGTTCTTGTGTAACAGTAGGGCATTCCTTTTTAATTGTAATAGAAGTAGGTGCAGGAGTGGCTCCAGGCAATGGAACTTCAACTATCTTATAACCAGCTTGATGATAAATATTACCACATTGGCTGCACATGTATTCATTATATCGATCTTTCTCTACACTTTTCTCAGCTGCGGATGCTGCATGAGCTAAAGTATACAAATTAAGCTCTCTCTCATAGGATTCCCTCGCCATTATTAATTCCTGCTTATAAACCTCGAGCTCTGATTTTAGAAACTCGTTTTTCTGTAGAAGGGAAGCCAAGGTGACTAGGCTTTGTGTAGCAGTCATAGTCTTATTAGCTGATTCCAGTGGACGGAAGGGTTGTTGTTCCGTAGCAGCTTCATTATTTGCAGCCTCAGCAGGTGTTTTTTGTGTGACAGCTGCTGAATCATCAACTAGTTCTGTAATAGCTATATCATCCTGAGCATCCAAATTTTGCATATCAGCAGATGGTTCTTGTGTGGTAGCTGCTGACTGAGTAGCTGGTTCTTGTGTAACAGCTGCAGTTTGTGCAATATCCTAGTTATCTATATTTTGTTCATCAGCAGGTGGTTCTTGTGTACCAACTGCTGAATCAATAGCTGGTTCTTGTGGGGCAGCTACATCTTGATCATCTGTTTTATGGTCATCAGTAGGTGGTTCTTGTGTAGCAACTGCTGAGTCAGTAGCTGGTTCTTGTGGAGAAACTACATCCTGGTCATCTGTTTTATGGTCATCAGCAAGTGGTTCTTGTGTAGCAACTACTGAGTCAGTAGCTGGTTCTTGTGGGGCAGCTACATGCTGTACATCATCTTGGGTATCTAAATTTGATGGATCAACAGTTGGTTCTTGTGTGGCAGCTGCTGAATTAGTAGCTGGTTCTTGTGTGGCAGCTACGTTTTCTGAAAGGAATGATGTCACAAAATCCTGGGCATTTTGCATTTCAGTACCCGAGGGTGAGGTAGGTAAAGATTCAGGGCCTTGGGACTATGGTGGGGTATGGGGTTTTAGGATAATAGGTGGGGAATTTAGGGTGGTGGTCTCAGTTGTTGCTTCAGAAGACGTCCTCATTCGTCTTCGAGGTAAAAAGGTAGGAAGAACAATGGTTTTTCTTTTATGAGTAGTTTTCTTTAGGGTAGGAGGGTCATCAGGAGTGATAGCTTCTTTGGTTGAGGCCCTTGTTCATCTTTTTGGTAGGGGCATAGCCTTTTCTTGCCTTTTTCTTTTTAGCTTAGCAATGGGAAGGTTGTCATCAGAATCATCACTAGGGATATGGATAGTGGGAATGGATGATTAAGCTAAATTATGGGGTGGGGTCAATGCAGTGGAGGGGTCAATTGGATTGACTGCTGCAGGTGGTGGAATTTCTGGGGAATCAAAGATGCTCCCTGGTTGTTGTGTAGAAGTATTTTCAATTTGCTGAGGGATTCCAGGGGTTTGTTGAGGATTTTTAGCATCTAATTGAGGAGTTTGGGTTGCTGTTTGAGGAATTTCAACAGTTTCTTGGAGATTTTTGGCTACTGCTTGAGGAATTTCAGTAGTTTCTTGGAGATTTTCAGCTGTTGCTTGAGGAATTTTAGTAGCTTCTTGGGGTTCTGGGGGTGGGTTTTTAAGGGGAGGGGGATTATGTTGGGCAAAACCCCTCTGAATTAAAAGTTGGACAAGACAATGATGGGTGAGGGAAAGGAGTGGGTACTTTGCATTCATGCAATAATGTGACATATTCTTCAAACAACCAAGTAGATAGTATGGCATATTTTGCAGTTGACCATGTCTCAAATGATTTAAAAACACAAAATCAAGCTGATAAACTACCTGGTAACATCCTTCGCAGGTGAGGTAGGGCTTGACAAATTGTGCAACCGTTGGCCATGGAGGTGGTAATGAATGAAGTGAAACATCCCTGCCCTTAGGCTCGACCTGCTCTCCAGGTAGAAGAAAGTCCTGCTGTGCGTTCAAAATGATATGTTTACGACTAAACCATCGAATGCCATCGGCTGGTAAACCTGAAACCTATGCTATATCATCCTATGATACTGGAATTCAGACTCCTTGAATAGTAGAGTAGCCTTCCTGTAGATTACGTGTGAATTCAAGGACTTGCTGAGGATCGAATCCCTGGAGCCTCTGAAAATAATCTACCCAGCCTACTTGCTAAAAAATATGATATACTTTTGGGTGTAATTCCAATAGAGCTATTGAGCCAGGTTCATTTCGGATAGCAGAACCTCCCATAGTTACTAGATTCAGTAAAATGCACAGTGCAAAGTCGAGTTACCGCACTCGAAACAGAGTAAATTTTGCAAATGAGGTTGTGAAATAATAGGACAGAGATGGGGTGACAAGACATGATCGTGGTAAAAAAAATGACAGTGATTGGCGTATCATGAAATGATTGCATAATTTTGGTATTCCCCCCCCAACTGCGGCTAAAATGATGAGTTTGAACGTACGGAGATTGTGGTAATCATGTCACAATCTTCTCATTAACTATAGTTTAATAATATTTACACATAAAAAATGCATACCTCATGTTTACCTTTGATTGATATTCTGAAAATATAATGTCGTTGCTAATAGATCACCAATGGTTATGGAAAAGGGTTTTGAAATATGAGGGTATTTATATGAAAGGCTTTTATAAACATAGGAGGAGGTAGTGAAAGAACAAAGTTATAAGGATCAATAGATGGTTCTCACAATGGAAAGTAATATGTATTCATCCTTTTGAGAAGAATTGATGTTTCAATTACGGGAAAAATGGGAAAAAAATTGGTGTTTTAGGAAAAATGGAAAAAGTTGGTGTTTCAGCAATGGAAAAATTGGTGTTTCAGCAACGGGGAAAATGGGAAAAGTTGGTGTTTCAGCAACGGAAAAATAAAGAGAGATGTTGCTGTAAAGAAAAATAGGAAAATGTTGCTGAGAGGTAATGTGGGGGAATGAGTTGTGAATTGAGGTGAGATGAGAATGTTTCCCAAAATGAAACTTGATCCTGCTTGCAATACAATTGTTCTTTTCAACCAGCCTCCCAATTTGAGACCTGCAAAATAATAAGTTGTAACATGGCAACCCTTGACAGGGATTATTAGTTAAGAAATCTAATCTAATAAAAAATATATAATGCAGAGATTAAATGAAATGAGGGGCAGCAGGCTCCCCCAAAAAGATATAATGTGAATCTACCATGCAAGTGGCCTTAAAATCCTCCTTAGAAATAGGTTGCTGGTATAGATGGAGCCGATACCCATTCACTAACAATGGTGTTCTAGAATCATCAATTGTTAGGAGCCTTACTGTTCCATTGGGAAAAACAGTATCTATCTCGTAAGGTCCCAACCACCTTGTTCGTAATTTTCCTTGAAAATTTTCAAACTGGGAATCATACAATAGAGCCCAATTACCTTTTTGGAATTGCTTATGCTTAATAGTTTTATCATGCCACCTTGTTCTTTTTTGTTGAATCATAGTTGTTTAATGGATGGCATCCAACCTCTTTTCATCCAATTCATGGAGCTGCTGCAACCTAGTTGTCTGTGCATCAGTCAAATCAAGGTTAACAGCTAAAGCAGTTCTTAAGGTTTTAATTTCAAACTCCACAGGAAAAACAACACTTTTACCATAAACCAATTCATAGGGTGAAAAACCTGTAGTGTTCCTCTAGGTAGTTCTGTAAGCCCATAATGCTTTAGGCAGCCTTTGAGACCAATCCTTCCTATTCTCCTTCACTGTTTTTTTTTAAATGGCCTCTATGACTTTATTTGTACTTTCCACCTGACCAGTAGCTTGGGGGTGGTAAGATGTAGTCATTTTATGATTAATATGATATTTTTGAAGCATAGCTTTAAAACCATGAGAATTGAAAGGAGGTCCTCCATCTATGACTAGTTCTCTAGGCACTCCAAACCTAACAAAGATTTATTCAAATAAAAAGGTTAAAACAGATTCTTCATTAGCTCTAGTAAGTGCCTTAGCTTCCACCCATTTAGTCATATAATCTGTACAAACCAATATGTAAACTCTTTGACTGGATGGAAGATTGATGGTTCCTATAAAGTCTAGAGCCCATCTTTCAAAGGGTTCAAGTATTACCTGGGGGTTCAGTGGCATTTCATCTCTATGATTAGGTTGACCCATTCTCTGACATCTATCACAGGCCCTGACATATTTCTTTGCATCCTTGAAAAGTGAGGGCCAATAATAACCCATTCTGAGGATTTTATCTGCTGTTCTCTTATCAGCAAAATGCCCTCCACAAGGGCCATCATGACAAGCCTTTAGTATATCATAAACCTCATCTTCTCTAATGCATCTTCGAATTTCCTGATCAAGCCCTGTATGAAAAAGACACCCACTTATCCAGCTATACCGAGCACTTTGTTGAATGATCTTTCTTTTCTCCCAATGTGATAGGTGTGATGGTAACTTCCCTGCAACCAGATAATTGGCAATGTCTGCATACCAAGGTGAGTGAGCAGATACTGCAAATAAATACTCATCAGGAAAGGAATCATCTACTGGAGTATTATCATCAGTTTTTATTCGAGAAAGGAAATCAACAACTACATTTTCTTTACCTGGTCGATCTACAATTGTAATATCAAATTCTTCTAATAATAATAACCACCTGGTAACTCAGGCATTTGTAACAAATTTGTTCATTAAATACTTAACGGCCGAGTGATTAGTATGAACAAAATTAGGGTAACCAGTAATATAATGTTGAAATTTATTAATAGCATAAATGACTGCTAAAAATTCTTTCTCAGTAACTGTGTAATTAAGCTCAGTAGGGATCATATTCTTACTTATGAAATAAATAGCATAAGGAAGATGATTTTCTTCTTGTCCCAAGACAACTCCAATTGCAGTATCTGAAGCATCAGAGGATATATGAAAGGGAAGTGCCCAATCAGGTCCCCTTAGAATAGGCGCTGTAGACAACTGATGCTTAAGTTCAACAAATGCTTTCTAACAGGCATCAGTCCACTTAAATTCAACATTTTTCATAAGTAACACAAACAAAGGAGAAGCTATTTTAGAGAAATTTTTGATAAATCTTCTGTAATATCTAGCATGTCCTAAAAACTTCTTACATCAGTAAGTGTTTTAGGGATAGGAAGAGTCTGAATTACCGATACTTTAGATGGATCTACTCGAATCCCTAGGAATGAAATGAAGTGTCCCAGTACAATTCCTTTGTTCATCATCATATGACATTTTTCAGTGCTCAAGGAAAGGTGAGCTTGTATACAATGTTTAAGTACTTTCTCAACGTTTTGTAATGCATCTTCAAAAGTCACACCATAAGGAGTAAAGTCATCCATAAATATCTCCATAGAGTCATTAAGCATATTAGAAAATATTCCTATCATTGCTCTTTGAAACGTTGTTGGAGCATTATATAGTCCAAATGGGAGAACTCTATAGGCAAAAGTTCCCCAAGGATTAGTAAAAGTGGTCTTGTCTTGGTTTTGGGTGCAATTTTGATTTGGTTATATCCGCTAAAACCATCTAAAAAGGAAAAGAATCTTTTTCCTAATAAGCTGTCTAGCACCTGATCAATAAATGGCAAGGGGAAATGATCTTTTTGAGTGTTTAAGGTTCTATAATCTACACATACTCTCCATTTCCTGTTTTTCTTAGGTACTATCACCAATTGAGAAACCCATTCACTATCAGATATGGGGTATATAAACCTTGCATTAAGCAATTTTTGAAGTTCTTCTTTAACAATTTCCCTCATATTGGGATTCATTTGCCGCTGGGGTTGACAGACTGGTTGGCATCCTTCCTTAATATAGATACGATGAGTACATAATTCAGGGGATATCCCCTTCATATCTGTGTAGTCCCATGCAAATGCTTCCTTATTTTCACGAAGTAACTTCAATAGCTGTTGTGTTTCAACATCTGAAAAATTAGGGTTTATATTCAATGTTTTGCTAGGTTTGATTTCTATTGTTATGCTTTTAGAGGAGATAGTAGTTGATGTTTGAGGTAAATTTTCAGATTTAAGCTTTTCCTGGGTTTCAGGTTCCAAAATTGCAGTTAACTGATTATATGTTTCAGAAGTGACCGAGGAGGGTTCAGAAATAAAATTACTAATTACTTCATCTTCCGTGGTGTCTTTAAGAGTTAAGGCTTGTCCAATGGTCAAAATGGGTTGAGTGTCATTATCCTCATAGTCTAACCATACAAAATCATCATTGTTAATCATAGGTGTAGCATGAGGGTAAAGAGTAAGCTGCTTAGTTTCACATCCATTAGAAATTGTCATTGAACCTAATCTACAATTGATAAAGGCATATGTTGTAGCCAACCAGGGTCTCCCCAAAATCAGAGGATGTCCCCCCAACTTTGTTTTAGTCTATAATACAACAAAGTCAGCTAGGTAGTTCCAGGATTCAACTGAAATGATCAGGTCTTCAATAACCCCTTCTGGTTTGATTGTGGAATGGTTGGTGTCTCTCTGATTACATTTTTTAGCTGTAAGAGCTGTGCAGTTTCAAGGGTCATAATATTTATAGCAGCACCTAAGTCTACTAGAACTCGTGAAACAATAGTTTTTCCAACCTATACTGTGACCGTAGGATGACTGGGATCACCATATTTTACAGGAGGAGTTTTTCCCGACATTAAAGCAGCTAGATCACCCATCACATGAACTATAAGGAGATCTTTAGCTTTCCTACCAGGTTTCTTGATGCAAATGTCTTTGATGGTTCTGGCATAAATTGGTACATCTTTGAGTGCTTGTAAAAGTGGAATTTTAACATAAAGATTCTGCAATTCCCCTAGAAGATTAAAAGCAGGCAGCTCAGGTGTCTTAGTGAGAGCTAGACGCTCAGGGAATGGTGGCTCTACTGTTTCAACAGTTTTATTAGAGGGTGGCTTGACTGTTTCAACAATTTTATTAGAGGGTGGCTCAACTGTTTCAACACCCTCATTAGGTAAATTATTCTTTTCTGTCTCTTCTTTGTCAGAGTCAGAAGAGGTAATATCATCAATAATCGGCTCAACTACTCTCTCGGATCGTAAATGAATATCATTACACTGCACAGGATAAATAGGAGATGTAGGTAGGTTTCGAATATCGATGACTTGCACAACTTTATTATTATTAGGGTTAGGGTTCGGTTGTACAGGCAGCTGGGGTCTTATTGTCTAATTTTTTGGTGGAGCACCTGACGGTAGAGAGAGTGGTTGATGAAACTGAGGAAATTGGTTTGTGAACGGGATTTGTTGAGCTCTCCAATTTGGGTTCCATTGATTGAAATAAGACTGCTGTGGGGGCCAAGGAGTCCACATTGCAGGGTCTACAAAGGGAGGGTTTGTTTGTTGGATGGGTGGGAAATTCATATGATTAAAGGGTGGGTATTGTATTTGGTTGAAGGGTGGGTAGTTTTCTTGATTAAAAAGAAGGATAATTATTCCAATGATTAAATGGCATACTAGAGTTCACACCTTGTCCTCGTGGTTGCCATTGCCTCCTTTATGTCAGCAGATAAACTGCTTTAGCTTCCTCCTCAGTTGGTTGCAACGCTGCTTTTATCCCTGGTAGAGTTTCATGGTCCTTCTCACAAATGGTGCAAATTGGTACCTTGTCCAATGGGCATTCCCTTAGTGGATGTTTTTCTCTACATTTAGGACAGAAGATGGCCAAAGCGGCTTCTGCCTCTGCTTGTTTCTTCTTAACCTGCAAGGTATCAATCTATGAAGCAAAAGAACTTAACATTTCAGTTTTGAATTCCTCAAGTAGATTACCTATTTCAGCTCTTGTTGCTCCTCCACTGGTTGATTTTTGGACTCTTGAATAAGTATTGTCCCTGCTTTTTGATCTATTTGCAGCTCCTCTTGAACATCTCTTGCAGAGGTTGACGATTTCATCATACGATTCTTTAGATATGTCCCCTTTACCAAGCATATTTAGCATGTCTAAACAATCATCCCTTACCCCTTTCAATAATATTGTCTTAAGAATATCTTTACTTACATTGGGGTGATCGGATCTCTGCAGATTATACTGGAGTCTTTCCACAAAGTCCTCCAGATTTTCATCCTCCTTCTGAACCATCTTGAATAGTTCCTCCCTTTTCTCTCTCGTCCGGCAATAGTCTTGATATTTGGCCAGAAACTTCTCCTTCATCTGCTCCCATGTTGTGATCACATGACCTCCCAGGCTCATAAACCATCTTAGTGCATTTCCTTTTAATGTTGCTGGAAATAACTTCAACTTTTGAGCATTAGTAACATAATCATAACTTCTACACAATATATCAAACTCGAAAAGAAACTCATCAAGGTCTTCAGAGTATAAACCATGGAAGTTAGGTAAGGCTAAGAGTGGGATGTTCTTCATAGGAGTCGCTCCTCTGGGGAGATCCCCAATAGGGAATTCCAAGGTGGAGAGAGAATTCTCACCTCTTCCTTCTCCTCCTCCATGTCCCCCACCAAAGAGTCCTTCATTATTTCCATCCATTGGTTGTTCCCCTGTTGCACTTGCCCGGTCTTCAGGGCTTTCCGTTGGACTCTCAATGTCCTAAACTGGTTCCTCAACTTCTATTGGTCCCTCAATATCTTCTATTGGTTCTTCAATGTCCTCTACTGGTTCCTTAGTATGTTCTACTATCTCTTCAACCCTTTCATGTCCCACTACTTCCTCCATTTCGTAGTTCGTTTGGAGAGAGTGCTGAGTCTGTGGCCTCTGAGAGCTTAACCTCTGAGAAGTTTCAGATTTTGAGATAATCTCATCAATAAAAGTTTTTCTTCCTCCTCTTCCTTTGCCCTTGCCACCTGTAGGATTAGTTTTCTTGTGTCCTCTCATGCATCCTGCACATCTAAAAGAAAATCATTAATGCTTTTAAAATCTATGATTGCCTTCCCTGGCAACGACGCCAAAATGTTTGTCACTTTAATTTCTTATTAATTCAAACAACCAAGTGCTACATAAATTGTCAACCCAGGTAAGTCTGTTTATTTAAAAGGCAACTACACACTATATGTACTCAATATTAAAAGCAATAAAAGTTGTAGTAAAAACTAGTCACACCTTGCTTTAAGCAAACTGAAGCTCCACTATGAGTTACAAAAAAAAAACAATCTATTGCAGACAGTCTACCAAAGAATGCTTAATTTCATTAAAGGATTAATCTAATGAAAAAGAATCAATCTACAAAGGAAAGCACTAGCTATGCTGTAACAGAGAACATGACCCTATTCCCAGAGTGGGAATCTTCAGCACCTGTTTTTGATTACCAAGCTTGCCAACTCACTCTGTAAACTCAATTGCCAATGAAACACTCATGAATTAACTATGGATAAACTAAATAATGCAGCAATCAATTGGAAAGAAACAGAGTTTCAGCAATAATGCAAAAACAATATTCAGTAAATAGTACTGTTAACAAGGCATGGGTAAAAGACACGCTTAACGCACTGCAGAAATATAATGGGTGAATCTTGTGATGAAGGTGGGCCCTGTCCTTCCCACAAGATTCGCCAGGAGACAAGAACTAGAAAGAAATGTTCAGAACAAGATTTTATTCATCCATCAATATGTCATGTTACAAAAGGATTCCAGTTCTGTTCCTTCAACTAGACCTTTCCCGCAGTCTGTTCATCCCCCTCTAATGTAGATGTCTCCTATTTTTAAAGAGGAGACATATATTACAACAGGTTACATTGTAAGTCCTATTTTAACCCAATATACAAAAATAGGGAAATCAGTTTTCCCATCAACAAAATGCTGTTACAGTAATGCTGTCTTTGGATCATGGTCATTACATCCAGTGTAGCAGCTCCTTCGGTGATCTTCTTTTGTTGCTGTCAAATCTAGAATGCAAATCACAATTGTTTTAGCCACGAGATTTGCACATTGTTCCTACTATTTCAGAGACTGTAGAAGTAATCTTGCAATCTCCCGGCAGTTTCAGCAACGTGGACTGCACATCGTTCTTTAACTATTCAACAACTATGAATTCAATGATTAACTATGAAGATAGCATAATTATATGTAAAATAATTAAACATATAGTGATGAGAAGAAATATTGTGTACCTTTGGAATAATTGGGTTAAAACAATAACAAGGACTTTAAATATAGGTTGAAAAGGATGACATCATAGCAAAATATATGGTCAAAAAGAGACAATATGAGGTCCTAACACATAACATCATTCATTAACCTCATAAATGTAGTTGGTGCATTACATAGACCAAATGGCATGTCTAACCACTCATACAAACCTTTCCTAGTTTTGAAGGCGGTCTGCTAGGTGTCTTCTTCTTTGACTCATACCCGTGATATGCAGACTTCAACTCCATCTTGGTGAAGTATTTTTCTTGTTGTAACTGATCTAGTAGATCATCTATCCTAGGTAGGGGGTATCTATTCTTAAGTGTGATTTTGTTCAATGCCCTGTAATCTATACACATTCGACAAGTCCCATCCTTTTTTGGCACAATGATGACCCACATGGTGATGTACTCGGTCAAATGACATCCCATTCTAGCATTTTCCTAAATTGTTTCTTCACCTCACTATTTTCTATAACAAACTTCCTATACAACTCAATATTTGGCAATGGGGTGTTTGACAATAGCTGGATCTCATGCTCCACTTCTCTCTTAGGTCGTAACCCTTTAGTCTCTCGGAACACATCCTTGTATTCATGTAACAACTCCTCCAATTGTTGTTTTTGTTTCTTAGTACACCCCTTGTTATACGGAATCTATGATTGTAGACAAGAGTATCTTCCCTAGACTAGGTGGCCTAATCTAGAACAACATAAAGCAAAGAAACCAATGTTTTCCTTAAAATAAATGGACAACAGGATGAAGCCTACATGGAAGCTGTCACAAGTCTTGTTCCTCTCTTAGCTTGTATGCTCTAATCCTAGCTTCGATCACTATTATTAGAACTTGTACAATTAGATAACACAAGCCAAAGATCTATGACATCTATGTAGCATCATCGAATGACTTCATTTAATAGATCAACATGGTATTGAAATACATGAAATCATAACATCATATATATGAAAACAATGAACTCTTTGTACTAATAGAAATGGAGAGAGTTACAACCAAATATAGAGTTGATCTTGTAGAAGAACTCCTCCAAGTTGATTTTTCCTTCTTTAATATATAAAAATATAGCCATAGCTTGGTGCGTTCGATAACCTGAACATTCCATACTAATGTGAAAAGGTTATCTATGTGCACTGGTGCATAAGTTGTTTGCACCACTGCCAAAAGTTAAAATTATGAACCAACAATGTTGTGTCATACTTATTTGTGCACCGTTATTCGTGAATTGTAGTTGAGCCTGCATTGACGTCGGTCCATGACTGTGTTTTGTGCGCACTGATAATTTTTTTTTTTAATTGAAAGTTATGTTTCCATATTTTTACATACATCTTTCATTTAATAATAAAAAAATGTATTTTATGTATAAGGCTGATGTATTTTATATGTCAATTATTTAGAATAGATGTCAGTAGAGGGAGCAACAGCAACAACAGGAGTAGTAGGTGGACGCATACAATATAATCTGAACATGGTAGGCTAGAGAGAGGGACAGGGATTGAAACCATCACCCTATTACTGCAATGACCCGAGCACTCTTGAGGAATGTAGCTCTCCTCAATTACTATGAGGAGGCTACATACCTTAAGGCAGACTTTGTATTTTTGGTGCATTGATCTGCCGAAGGAATGTCCAGGAGTAGGATTTTTGTGTCGGTCCTAGGGCTTGGTATAGGACCACTAAGGAGGACATGTACTTTATCACTGGACTATCTAGGAGGGGGAGGATTTTCCCCAATTCTCTGATGTCCCCGATGGGATTGTAGCTGAGAGTCAGCTTGCGTAAACTATGAGATATACCGAGCCTCATGTGGTACATCCATAATCTTTTCAAGTCCATGGTGGACAACTATGGATTTCTTATTTTGCTACACAGGAGGTTAGGTGCCTCTCATTATTAGTCACTCTCGTTGCACACTCTAGTACTGATGGGAAGCACATTAGTTTCCCTATTTTATATTATGTTGATTCTTTGATTAAAATTCTACACTGCATCAGATGGTATGTTATTTTTTTGAGGTAGTTTTCATGGCTTTGGATAAATGTCATGCATTGAGATATGGGAGGGAGACCTTGCCTTTCACTTCCGAGCTTTTTAATTTATTTTTTGAGAGGTTTTATAACACCCTCCTCCAACATTTACCCAAGCTAACCTATCCACTAAGGAAAACATGTGACAAAGAGTTACCATGATATGATTCAACTTCCAAAGTATAGTTAAGGAAGTGGAACCGACATGACAAGACAAATTGGACCTTCCACACATGCTACAGAAACTCTAGGAGCTAACCAACCCTTCTAGGTGACCAACCCCTGAGGAAACTTACCTTTTTCTGAACTATATCCCTAGTTTCTCCCTTACCAATCTCTCCAAGTGATTGAGAGCCTCCAGTTTCTCCCACGAGCTTGCCAAAGTGTAACTATAACCTTTTTATGCTAGTGTTATGCCACCTACTGCGAGATTTAAGGATATTTTTTAGGGCTAGGACCCAATCACTACCCAAAACTCCATGAAACTTCCATAACTCATATAATACATGAAGATAATGCTTTTGATAAAAAACTTGATCAAGGACTTGAATCGACCCCTACTAACCATGACAGGAATTTCATCAAATATGTCATAAATATGCATTCTATAGGTCATACCAATAGATCTGAGCATAGGGGTCTCATACTTTCTGAGAATTGCTAAGAAGCATTGATGTCTTATCACAATAGTTGCATTATCATCTATTAGGTCATATATTCATTTTCCATCCATTTACAAATCAAAACATGCTGAGAGCAATACATCATCACTATCATAAAAAATACTCATAATCAACATATAACCAACAGAAATAACTAGGACATAACAACCATAAAAACCACATATGAAAAAGTATATTTTCCCATCAAATACAAGAGGAGAGAATCTCTTATTAACATATGAAAAATGCAACCAGGTTTGGGACTTCCATGTACCACCCAACCATAGATTGGTTGAACCAAATCCCTCTTTCAGCCAATCACTCCCGTGCCATATTCCAAGTATGAATGTGGGATCTCATGAAACAAATCCAACAAAACAAAACCAAGGCTTCTAGAGGCCAAACCAACTCAAACCTAGACCAGTGATTCGACCTCATAGTCGAACATCACTAACCATCACCAAATTGGTCTCCACCCAAGTTTTCCAGGGCTCTAGAGCATTTGTTCCAACCAAGGCTTCCAGGACTAGTAACTCAACCCACAAATGTTTCCTGAGTCTAGAGAGTTTGTCCAACCAAGGCTCTAGGAATAGTAACTCAACCCACCAAAGGCTCCAAAGTGTTTGTCCAACCAAAGCTCTAGGACTAGTAACTCAACCTAATATGTTACAAGGCTTCTAGGGAGTTTGTCCAACCTAGGCTCTAGGAACTAATAACTCAACTCACAGCCAAAGGAATATGAGAACCAACTAGAAAAAAAGTAAAACCCACAACAACATGGCTATCCAGGAAATGGAAAGGCTAGGAAAAACCACAGTCAACCCAGGAAATCCTCCATGCCAATGACATATCATAACAAAATAACCACATGCATATGCCATGCACACCAAAACTAGCAAGGAAATCATACACACAACTCGGTTCTTGCAAGAAAAACTCATTGTAGCTGCTGATCCCAATGTCCTCTTGCGATTTCCTACCCTTCCTTTTCCTTCTTGCTTCAAATCCTAAGTATGCCACACTCCTCCAATAGTTCTCCAAGAAAACTCTAAGTGTCCAAGAGTATGAGAGAGAGAGAATAAAGAGAGAGTTCCAAAATTGAATTGACAAACATTGACCAAAATCTAACACTGACAAAAGCCATTAATTGGTCCTCAAAAGCCTTATTATCATTGAGGCCTCTATTTTCTTCAGTTTCCATTACTTTCCTTCATTTTCCTCCTCACATGCAACCTGTGACAGTTCACGTTCCTTTTCTCCTAATTTCCATTATTTTCATAAATAAAATGGCAATTAATGCCAAAGTGTTAGCCATTGCCTTTGCCAATTTCCATAGCCATAATTAACTAAAATGAACACCCACTATGATGTTTTTCCCACCATTCAGCTTGGAATACATGTCCCATGACCTTGGTCTTATATTTTTTTACTTGAAATTTTAACTTGGGGCTATTACAGAACCCTACCCCTTGGGGGAACACTGTCCTTAGTGTTCAATGACACCTATAAACCAACAACCATTGAAAAAAAAAACATACTTCCTATGTAGCTTTATAACATAGCTCGTTGCAGTATTTACAATGACCACTGTTGAAGATATGACAATCATACCATTTATTGGAGCTTTATAACATATCTCATTAGGGTATTCACAATAATAACCATATACACACACTCATACACATTTTATTCAACTAACAAATAATCACACAGTCTATAGATCTTTATAAATCTAGTTCAATACAATATTTACAATAATATACGCATATATACATATGCACATTTGATCAACCAACAAATAGATGGATACGATGCCTGTGTCATAAAAAAGGGAAACTAAGGGCTCACACCTCCACCCTTAAAATAATACTAGGATTCACCTCGTTCCCAGGAAGTCCAGAATCCACTACCAAATTCAAAACTGCATCCAATTTCCAATGCTACAATCTAGTGCTACTTTTCCTCTCAGTGAATAGTTACCATCTCATTATTGAAGGTTGCACTCCCATGTGCATTTGATTCCATTTGGCAATGCTAATGACTATAATAAATCCATCCTGGTCCATACCTTCTTTGCTACACATCCCTCAAGCAATGTGGTCACCCCCTTCCATGTAGTCACAACCTGCCAAGTTCTGCAAGCATCCCATTCTCTTCTACATAGTGCTTTGGGTGACCCCTCCCTTAGCAAGGTTTCCTCGCATTAGAAGAACCAAAAACCAAGGCATAACCCTACCTCAAAACCATCATACCAGTCATAGCATGCTCACAGAAATCAATGGACACTACTAGGTACCAATGTCCCACAATGGCCTACTCCTGAAGTGCTTTACTAACACACTGTTGCCTATTCCAATTCCTTTCAATGATGTTGCTAATTCGTGCAGTCGGTTTCCACCACTCAAACAGGGCATTTCCATGATTTCTTGTACCAAGCACATAACTGCCATTAGATTTAAAATAAATTGAAATAAAGTCACATCATACCTCATCAGTAGCTCATAAACGAGGTACAATTGAATTTTTGTTCACTTCCTATCACAACAAGTCAAACTAACATCTTGACCAAATCATTATGTATAAACATATCACATTTGGTTAGCTCGAAATACAACTATCATAGATCACATGTAATGATCATAAATCATAATCATATATCACATGCATAATAAAACCAAAATAAAATACCAATATTGATCCTTTAATTGGTCCTTTCCTTCTGCCTTTATCCTTTGTCCGTTCTGTATGCACACCAAGTCGCTTGCCACACCCGAAAAACACCCAATACCTTATCTTTAACCATGTACACATACACAATGTACATCACAACACATACATCCACACATAGCAGACGACACTAAAAAATGCATACACCTACACCTGATATACATCACGACACATTCACCTACACCTGACATATAACAAAACACATACACCTACATCTGGTGTACAACACAACACATGCACCTACACCCGGTGTACATCAAAACACAATACATATACATACACATAGTACAACACAACAAATACACATGTCACGATACCACAACTACACAATGCACATACACAGTACCACATGTGCACAACACAACATGTATGACATGCACACAATACCACAAGTACACAAATTAACATGTACAACATGCACTCAATACCACATGTACAACAATACCACATGCGCAAAATGTACATAGTACCACCTATACATGGTGCAACCTACACAATGTGTACACAATAGCACACATGCACGACACCACCTGCACAACGTGTACAGAACCCTACATGTACACTGCACCACCTGCACAACGTGTACACAACACCAGTTGCATGATATGTACATAGCACCACATGTACATAATACCATCTGCACAACATGTGCATATCACCACATGCACGCAACACCACATGTACATAGCACCACTTGCATGCAACACCACATGTACAATCATGCACACCGCACCATATGTACACAACATCACATGTAAAACCTGTACACTCACCATATGTACACAACACCGCATATACAATATATACACTACACCAAATGTACATAGCACCATCTATACATAGAACTGCATATATGACATGTACTTAACGCCATCAATACCCAACACCGCATATGCAACATGCACACAAAACTATACATGCAACATGCACATAACATCATATATGTAACATGCACACAATACTGCATATGCTACATTTTCATAGCACCAGTAGTGCACATCCTAAGACCACACTATCCTTACCAAGCAACCTTGCTTCTAATGTCTTATCCATGCTTATCCTAGCATGTTGCAGATCACACTATTTTCATTCCACTATTGTATCTTTTAGCATTACCTACCATAGCATGAACGTAGACATAGTATAATCACATAATATCAAATCATATCCATATGATACTGAACTCATAGATCTTTCACAGCCACTCTTCCCACTTAATTGCTCATAAGACCAGGAATCTCTTCATGCCATTCACTTGCATAAGAAATCATTCCTCTATAAGAATGATCCCTGGCAACCCTATCAAACAATGACATACATACTTACATATATATACACGTAAGCATATATAGATATCAACATAATCATGATCATAACATAATTACTAGATATCATAATGTCTAGGTTAAGAGAACTTCCTTTATCCATGCACAACATGCACAACATTGAGAACAATAGTTCCCAACATAGCTAAGGAATTTGATGCCTCATGTAACATCCCCAGTGAAAATTCCATGTAATAAAAGCTAAAAATAATAACCATGGTTGATGGGACACTTATTCCAAGCTGAATTTTGGGTAAGACATCCTAGTGTGGGCGTTCAATTGGTTATTAATGGCTAAGGAAATTGGCAAAGGAAATGGCTAAGGCTTTGGAAAGGAAAAATGGCATTTTTGGCACATTTATTTATGAAAATAATGGAAAATAGGAAAAAATGAAGGTGAAGGGTCACAGGTTTCATATGAGGAGGAAAATGAAGGAAAATAATGGAAAATGAAGAAAATATAGGCCTCATTGATAAAAATTCTTCTGAGGATTAGTTGGTAAACTTTTGTCAGTTCAGTTTTCAAGCTCTCTCATTATTCTCTCTCTCTCATACTTTTGGATACTAAGAGTTTTCTTGGAACACTATTGGAGGGTGTGGCATGCTTGGATTTTGGAGCAAGAAGGCAAAGGAAGAGCATGAAATCACAAGAGGACATCAAGATCAGTAGCTACAGTGGGATTTGCTTGCAGGTACCGAGTTGCATGTATGTTTTCTTCACTAGTTTTGGCATGCATGACATATGCATGTGGATTATTTTTCATGATCTGTCACTGACATGGAGGATTGTCTGGATGGACAGTGGATTTCCTAGCCTTTCCATTTCCTAGATAACCATGGAGATTATGGGTTTATTTCCTCGTTGGACAAATGCTCTGGAAGCCCTGTAACAACTTGGGTTGAGTTACTAGTCCTGGAAGCCTTGGTTGGAACAAACGCTTTGGAAGCCAGCCTGGAAGGCTTGAATAGGGACCAATATGATGATGGTTTTGTGATGTCTGACCATGAGGTGGAATTACTATTTGATGGGTTAAGGTGGATGGCCTCTGGAAGCTTTGGATGGTTTTGGATTGATGTGTTCTATGCGATCCCACATTCACATTTGGAATATGGCATGAGGGTGAATGGATGAAGAGAGAATTGTCTCAACCATTCTACAGTCAGGTGGAACATGGAAGTCCCATACTGGGTTGGGATTTTTCATAATCAATATGAGGTTATTTCTCCTTGTATTTATATGAGTAATATACTGGATTATATGTGGTTTACATGGTTGTGATTTCATGAGTATTTTTGATGCTATTATGCTAGTTATTTATATGTTTAATGATAGTAGCTATGTGTGGATCTGTTGTGGCTAGCAACAACCCCCCTTTTTATTTAGTATTAGTAATAACACTAAATAAATGGGGACCCTTCTAAAAACAAAAAACTAGCACCTATATTTCCCTTGGACTAAAACAGACTATCATAAGCTTAGGAAAAACATTTGCAAACCTAAAATCTTAAGTATTATGATAAGTTTCAAATAAAATTGTTCTCTTAACAATAAACATCGCATCACAAAAGGGTAAAGGACGATAACACATAAAGAAACTTTAGAAATTGCGAAAACACGATGATGCGAGATAACACTCCTTACAAGACTCATCGTATGATGTAGATTTCATATGTCACACCACCACTTAAGATAAAATATCCCAACCTTGCGATATGCGATAAAGCATTTCGCAAATTGCATAAAGAAATAAATGATTGATAATGAAAAGGATTAGTGATATTGCGATCTGTGATATTATGAAGCAAATCGAAAAATCACTTTATTGCAGATCAACAGGGCTCATCGTTCAATGAAATATTTGTCGTAATCTGATACCGAGTTATGGGCATTAATGTCAAATTAGTGGTTTATTGATGGTCATTTATGAGAAAAGATTTACATTTGATCGAAAGGTTGTTTCACGTAGGGTGATATATTTGATATGATTTCGAAATTAAAGAGATTTCCCATCACCTTATCACTTGCCATTATTCGTTCCTTACTTGTGAACTTGCAGGAGCGGCAAGCGGAATAATATATAGACCAATGTGCAGAAAGTAATGGGAAAGAAGGGAAAATCTCAGGTTGTTGAGAAAACAAAGATGACGCCCTTATTCATAGACACCACATGTACCATAGAAGCTGACATATCGACTTGGGAAGGCATGTATAGTCTGCTAGAAGAAGAAAACTCCAGAGTTATGGAAGTTATAGTTACAGCCAATGCACACGGGTCATCCGAAGCATCACTTACTGAACTTGCATGCTCATTCCTGCACCGCATAGCAGCAAGGTCTAAGATACTTCCCTATACAAACATGGTCAAGTGGGTATTAGACAACGTTTATATAATAGATAGGAAATTCAAGTCTTGGGACCAGGAGCTTATTGGGTCATTTACCCCACAGGATTTAAGACTTATGTATCATTTACTAGAGCCACAGGCTAGCTACAACAAGAATTTCGTGGAGAAATTCGCCAAAGAAAATGAAGATTTGGCGAAATGTACCAAAAGCTGGTCAACAAAGGAAGAAACATTAAAAAGGGACAAACAATTAGAAGAGCACACTTAAAGACAATTTTCACATGGCCCAAATCTAGTTTGGCCCAGTGGAATTCCAAGAGTTCAAACTCTATAGGGAACAAAGATTGGCAAACCTCCCCTTAGACAAGTTGTGCTTAGAACCAATAAGGGAGCCCACTCCCAGCATCAGTATAAGTGGAAGCTTGGGGACAGACAAGTCCAAATCTAAGTCTGGAAAAGAATCACCAGAATGGTCTAAACGGTTGGAGAGTGACCATAATAAAAGTGAAGGGTCAGTCAGGGATACTGCCCAATCTAAAGAGAACCCAGAACAACAAGTTTTGTCGCCAACACAAGTGAAGGTTCCCGCTCCTCTCATCCAGCCAAAAAAGCCAGTAAGAACTGAGCTGGAGAAAGAGTGGGAAACATTTAATGAATTAATCAATACTGAGGAGCAAAACATGAAGACACCTGAGAATACAGCACAGACAATGACAGGAATGGTCATTGAAACAGTCATCAATGCTCCAGAAAAGGAGCATATTCCCATAGCCCCATCATCTGAAATAATGCTGAAGATAGAGGAGATCCCTCCTCTAGATGTATTTTACAGTCCACAGCACAAAGTAGTGGTAAGAAGACAGAGAAAGAAATGAAAATTAGACAACGTGCTCTCACCTGAGGCAGAGCAGCTAGATGTCCTTTGGCGAGACCCTACCACTGATCCTACAGAAAATTTGACTAAGTTATCCTAGATCGCAGGAGCCTATGCTTCTGCTACTATTGATAAAGCATCTGAAGTACAACTATTGCTTAAGGATAAAGAAGAAAAAATCCTATTTTTGCAGCAACAGTTACAGCAGGCCAGTACTAATCGGGAAGCGGAAGAAAAATTGGAAAAATTACAACAGGACTTTCAACACATGCAGCTGAAGTATCAAAGAAATTTTGCCGAAAAGGAACATCAATTACAGGCCATGTTAGAAATGCATAAAGATGACCCCAAAGTCACAGAATTTGTCTTAGAAGCCCTTGCCTTGAATGACCAACTCTTGCAACAACAAGAGGCACTCTGCCAAAGAATCCCATTGCGAGATGAGCGACAAAATTACCAGTCAAGTCATGGATTTGCGACTCGATTATGATTTAATTGATAAGAAAATTTCTGATTATTTGAAATGGCAGGAATCAGAGGAAGGCAAGAAAACATGGTTACTCAGGATCAATGAATCACATAAATAAATGTTGTTCAATAAGTGGGATGCACAGATAAAAACGGCAGAACAGGCAGCGGAAGAAGCAACGACAACAGCGAGCAATGTCATTGACTGTGACAATGAAAATTTGCATAGAGAAAACTTGATATCAGAAACTGCTCTAGGATTTCTCCCAAAAG
This sequence comes from Pinus tabuliformis, assembly GCA_031772625.1. Taxonomy (NCBI): domain Eukaryota; kingdom Viridiplantae; phylum Streptophyta; class Pinopsida; order Pinales; family Pinaceae; genus Pinus; species Pinus tabuliformis. Next base: position 537,504,367 of record CM062817.1, on the reverse strand, counting down.
CACAACAACTGCAAACAAGCTGGAGACAGAGAGCTGAAGAAAGGGCAGAGTCAATTAAGAAGTTAACTAAGTTGAATTGGGACTCTTACTGGCAATACTTGGTTAAATCGCACAGTTAATGTATGACTCTGAAATGCCTTACAAATTCTACCGAAAAGATAGCGCCAGTGCTTACTGATTCTGTTTTCACAGGACAACTAAAATCAGAGGTTGGCCAACTGACGCTCCTGAAGCCGATGCTGAATGCTTGCGATCTCAGAGAATAGATGCATAGTTAATTTTTAGATACAGTTTTAGTTTTATTTTTGATTTATTTTTTCCTTAGATGAGGACGGTCATTTAAACCGCCTCCTATATTTTTGTAATAAACTGTTTTTATTCTTTAGTTAGTAGTACTTAAACCCCTCATGCATTTAGAGAGGGGTCCATAAATTTGTCAAAAACATTTCTTTAGAACATGCACTTCTATACCCTTGGAGGAGGTTTTAATGAATGAATGGAACGAGATTTATTGATATCTGTGTTTAATGTATGCTACTGAAATGCATTTCTGTACTCTTAGTAGATATTGAATTATGAGAAGATAAATCTATATTGCTGAAGCTCATGAGTAGGACTTGTTATCAATGGTACTTTTATCTCTTAATGATTTCTACTTATGTGTCAAGTAATATGTTATGTTTAGTTGTTTATATATGAAAGCTTGAATGTTTAAGTTATCATTTGGCACTTTTGTACGGTGGTGACTATTTTGTTTATGCTTAATGTATGAATAACTTATTATGCGATATGTTTCTCACAATTGTTTCGGCTAATTTCTTATACGAGACAATTCACTTTTAATGAATTCTTTTCTTGTAGCAATTGAATGATCTTTATTACCAATTGCTGTTAGAAACTATTTTAGATCGCATAAGTGAAGAGTTAGTCCCGGGATAGTTTAGAATTAGATGTTTCTGTTTATTAGAATAAAACTGCATGTTTTAGATTAGGATTAGATTAAAAGCATTTTATTTAGAAACTTTTAGAAAAGGAAACATCAACCCTTAGCATCATCACAAACAAATTGGGAAATTGGTCCCATTATCCCCAGTCGGACCCACCATCCCAAACGGAAAAGGAGTTGCTTTCAAGGTCCGGACCGGGTGGGTATCCCCCTTGTTGTAGACCTGATTTTCGGGGCTTCAATGTATTTGGCGCTAGAAGGAGGACCAGAACTATAAATGGATAGTAAATCTAAATCTAAACACCATTCTGAGAGTAAGTCGCCCTCAACATCTCCCCCGAATTCTCCATCACATTCTGAGTCTTTAAATCTTAAGTGAGAAGTTGAGAAAACAACAACCACTGCCATAGACCCGAACATTTTAGATAGATCTACTATCGAACCTCCTAAAGTTGAGTCTTTGATCCATAAACTTCAAGGATTTTCCATATCATCACAAAAATCTGAATTATCTCAAGGTAGTGTGACCTCGCAATACAATCCTTCTCATCCTCTTACCAGATTATAGAGTGAAAAGTTTGGTATCGAACCAACTGAATTACCTCTACCTAAAAGGAAAAGAGCAAGGAAGACACCTCAAGGGTCTGATAGTGAGACTCTTTCATCATCATCATCCATTTCATCTTCTCCATTGCGAAGTCAACCATCCACTCCCCCACTCCAAATTGTCATACAACAGGGTATTGGAACTTCAACCTCTGCTTCTCAACCATCTGGAACTGTAATATCCTCTTCTTCCCAACCACAAGGAACTTTGTTTGTGCTTTCCTCTGTTAGTAGTTCAACGATGGCTCAAAACCCATGGAATAATCCAGGGGCAGTCTCAATGCCTGCACCCTTGAGTCAATTACCAGCCCATCTTGAAAAATGGCTGCCCAAGTTTAATCCTGAAGCAAGCATGCTAGTAGAAGAACACATAAATAACTTTATGTTATCAATAAATTTAAATGGGGTTACAAATGAAGACGCTCTTGTTAGACTTTTTCCTTATACTTTGCACGCAGCAACCAGGTCCTTGTAATTTTCATTACCATTAGGGTCCATTACTAGTTGGGACATTTTCCAAGAGCAATTCTTGACAAAGTTCAGTGATGATAGGTCTACGGAAACATTGATCAATGATCTATCGAATCGTAAGACTAAATCAAGAGAAACTATCAAAGATTTTAACTCGCGTTTTAACAAGCTTTTGAATAAAATTCCAACTGCTTCCAAGCCTAGCAAAGAAGTTCGAAGTGAATGGTACATATTTGCTCTACCATTGAACATAGCAATCTTTGTTGATAGGGCTGCCAAGACAACATCAGACAACATGAAGGAAGTGATAGCGGTAGAAAAGCCTATCTTAGCTTTAGAAAAGAAAAATGTTGTTGATGAGAGAAAATCTAAGAAGGTTACTTTTAAAGATGACCCTAAGAAAAGGCAATTAAAGGACCCATTTGATTTAGAAGGATTGCAGAAAGTTTTGAAAACAATGTCTAACGAAATGGTTGAAATTAAAAGGCAAGTAGCAAAGACTTCTTCTAAGAAACCCTACAAGCCTTATAGAAAAAATCCTTCAATTGATTCAAAGCCTCCCAATGCTATAACGAATGCATAATCAGAAGGAGAAGAAGAGGAAGTTTCCAATGAAGAATCTATTAATGAAGATGAAGTTGTAGAGCTGCAGGGAATATGGGACTTCATTATTTTAGATGAAGAGGATCAAGAGGCATTGCCAGTCAGTACCAGAAGTAGAAATCAACTTGATCCTCCATAGCCTAGTTCCAAACAGAAGAGCGCAAGCTCGATATGCAAGGATAAAGTCGCAGGTAAGAAATCATCACCAAAAGCGACTCAAACAAGCCTAATCCCATCTGATTCATCAACTCCATCTTAAACATTAATTGTTTCTGATGAGATGGAGTATAATATCTTTGAAGACATGAAGAAAACTAGGGCTAGCATTACATTTCATGAATTGAGCAAATTAAAACATCAACAGAAATTACTTTTGAAAGAGTTACATGCAATACCCATTGCACCTCTTCCTACTGCTGTAATCTCGCAAGCTTCTCATGAGATGGGAAGACCTCCAACTAATATGGCAAATAAAGTTGACCCAAATGATATTGCTTTAATTGGAGGTAGGTCAAAATCCCATACTCCTCCATTCCTTCTTACTTACGAAATTTTCAATAAAAATTTTCATAATTGTTTGGTAGATTCAAGTGCTTCATCTAATATTTTGCCTAAAACAATTTGTGCAAAGTTAAATGTCCAACCTCAAAAATCTGCAGTACGCATAGTTCAGCTGGACCGATCGCAGGTTGAAGTAATTGGTGAACTAAATCAAGTGACCATAAGGCTCTCATCGAATCCAAAGGTATGTCAAGTCATTGATATTTTAGTAGCAGACATTCCTGAATTCTATGGTTTAATTCTTAGCAGGGACTAGTTTGAAAAGCTTCATGGATACTTTGCAACCGACTAGTCACATATGTGGCTCCCTTACAATGGTAAACCAAATCAGATCAAGGTTGAGTGAGAAAGACATCAAAAATACATAGTGATGGAACTGGAAGGAGAAAATGAACCTATAACATACAAGAACAATATAATTGGCAACTATTCTGTTGACTCTTTCTTAGGAAATTTTAATGCTCATACCTCGCCTTATTTAGAACATTCTATCTTGTCTCAAGTAGAAAATTTGTCTCAGACAGATAGTTCTAAATGCATTAATTTTGTAGATAGTTCTGTAAATAACTCTTTGTTTTGGAAATTATTTTTTGGCGGTTGCAAGTCTAATGATGGAGCAGGAGCAGGAGCAGGATGTGTATTATTTAGTCTAGAAGGAAATAAAACCATGTTATCCTATAGACTCAAGTTTTATTGCACAAACAACACTGCAGAATACGAAGCTTTAGTGCAAGGGCTGTACAAAGCAATTGGACTAGACGTCAAGTATCTACAAGTCTTTGGAGATTATGAGATTGTTATTAAACAGGTACAAAATACTATACATTGTCTATGAGGTAATTTAAAGCAATATCAATCTTTAGTACAAGACCTGAATGAACATTTGATAGCATTCAATATTTCATCCATTCCCAGACTCCAAAATGCTAGTGCTGACCTCCTGGCTAATGTAGCTTCCAAGCTCATTCCCTCAGAAGACTATAGCCCAGACAGATTCTTAATCGAATTGATCTTTAGGCCCTCCATCCCTGATAATGTTACCAACTGGAGATTTTTAATGATGATCCTAATATTGTAAGTTTCTTGACATCAGAAGGATCTTACACTAATCAGATAATTGATGAGGACCAACATGATGAGCAGTTACAACAAGAGAGCACCAACAATGCCATACCAAAATCTGTAGTCAAGTTGGAAGACCTATATGATTTGAAAGACAAATACAAAAGGTCTACCAATTCAAAACTTTAGAGTCCAACTCTGAACTATGAATTAATAAATCTAGGAATGGATACTAAGCCACAAAATATTAACTTAGGTCTTGGCCTAGCCCCAAAAGAAAAATTATCCTTTGTTCGGCTCCTGAAATAGTATAAAAGTGTCTTTTCATGGAATTACGATGACCTTAAGACTTACGACACTTCAATCATTCAACATACTATCCCGATGATAGCTGATGAAAAACTAGTCTAGCAAAAGTTGAGGAAAATCCATCCTAATTTAGAAAGTTAGATTAAGTCTGAGCTCAATAAATTGTTGAAAGCCAAAATTATTTTTCCCGTTTGACATTCTAGGTGGGTTTCCAACATGGTTCCAGTCAGAAAGAAAAACGGAGACATTCGAATTTGTATTGACTTTCGAAATCTTAACAAAGCCTGCCAAAAGGATAATTTTCCTCTGCCTCCTATGGAACAAATATTGCAAGCAGTTGCGGGATCAGAATTGATGTCCTTTCTAGATGGTTTCTCCGGCTACAACCAAGTTTTGGTTCATCCTGATGATCAGCTAAAAACCACATTCAGAATCAAATGGGGTACTTATGCATATCAAAAGATGCCTTTTGGGCTTATTAACGCTAGCGCCACATTTCAAAGGGCCATGAATATTGCATTTAAAGGATTAGTAAACAAATCAGTGGTGATTTAATTGGATGAAATAACAGTATATTCTAAGAAACGTGGTAATCACCTCAGAGACTTAAAGTAGATCTTTCAATGTTGTCAAAGATATGGGATTTCACTTAATCCAAAAAATTCCTTTTTTGCATTAAGTGAAGGAAAACTTCTTGGATTTCTAGTGTCTAAATCTAGAATCCATATTGATCTAGATAGGATTAATTTTTTTTTTCGAAATATCCTTACCACATAATAAGAAAGCAATGAAATCCTTCCTTGACCAAATTAATTTTGTTAAAATATTTGTCCCAGACTTCTCAAGAATTGTGTCACCATTACAAGCAATGATCAAGAAAAACTCACTTTTCAAATGGGGTCAGGCAGAATATGAAGCGTTCAATCTGATTAAGCAAGCGATTATTAATGCCCCATCCCTAGCAACTCCAAATTTCTCTAATCCTTTCATTTTGTATACATTTGCCTCTGAGAAGTCATATGCTGCAATACTCATGCAAGCCAATCAAGATAAAGCGGAAGCCCCAATTGCCTTCTTTAGTTCAAATTTGCAAGGGACTGAATTAAATTATTCGGACGTTGAGAAACAAGCTTATGTTGTTTTCAAAGCGATCAAATACTTTAGACCCTTTCTTCTCAAAACCCATACAAAGATAATAGTGTCATTTCCAGTGGTAAGGAATCTCTTGGTGCAGAAAGACGTGGGTGAAAAGAGAGCAAATTGGGTTAGTGCCCTACAAGAAAACGACATTGAGATCAAGCCAGCAAATATTGTAAAAGGTCAAGGCTTTTACAAGATGTTGGTTGGAGCATCGCTTATTTCTGAAATACCATCTCCTAATCAAGAGGTACAAATGTATGAGGTAAGCCTAAACGATATTGTATCGAGATATGATGATATCATGTTTTATTTAAAAAATGGATATGCTCCTTCAAATCTGAATTATACAAAGAAAATAACCCTAAGATTGAAAGCCAAGCAATATCAACTTGTAAATGATGTACTTTTTAGGATGAACTATGATTATGTTCTTCTTCGATGTCTTGAGAAATCTGAAACTGAAAAAGTGTTGCAGGAACTCCATGATGGACTAGTAGGTGGACATTATGCAGGAACAACTCACAAAATTTTGTGTGCAGGGTACCACTGGCCTACACTATTTAAAGATGCACATAGCTATGTAAGGAAATGTCAAGTTTGTCAAACTGCTGCTGGAAGACAGAAGAAACCATCATTGCCATTGCAACCAGTCAATATCGATCAACCATTTGATCAATGGGGATTGGATATAATAGGTGAGATCGTTCCTCACTCTTCTAAATAGCATAGGTACATCCTTACAGCTACAGATTATTTTACTAAATGGGTAGAAGCAGTTCCTCTCAAGATAGCTAATGCTGAACATATCATCGATTTCATAGATCAGTTCATAATTACCAGGTTTGGCTTACCTTTTGCCTTAATGTTTGATAATGCATCATATTTTTCTGGCAATGTTATGATTGAATTTGCACTTAAAAGAGGTTTTAAGCTTAAATATTCTGCCAATTATTACCCATAAGGGAACAGGTTGGCCGAATCAACAAATAAAAACCTAATCAGAATCATTAAGCGAACTATTGATCAGAATCATAAAAATTGGCACAAATCTTTGATGTATGCTCTTTGGGCAGACCGAATAACTCAAAAGGCTTCCATTGGCACTTCTCCCTTTAATTTAGTTTATGGGAAAGAAGTAGTTCTCCCAACTCATCTAGCAATTCCTTCTTTGGCCTTAGTTCAATTTATTGAGGAAACACCATCTTCATCTTTACAACTAAGATGACTGCAAATTCTTAAGCTAGAAGAGCAACGAAAACAAGCTAAAATTACACATGCTCATCATCAAGCATTAATAAAGGCTTCCTTCGATTCAAACATGGTATCTAGGAAGGATTTTCAAATTGGAGATTTAGTATTGAAATGGGATAAGGCTCATGAAGAAAAAGGCAAACATTCTAAATTCCAACGAATGTGGCTTGGACCATTCCAAATTGTTGAAATTATAGGTCCATCGACTTTCATGTTGCAAGATTTAGCAGGGAAAAGAGAGTCTTTACCTGTTAATGGGTAGATCCTTAAAAAATACTTTCCATAGAAGATGACCTCTTCTATTTTTGTAAATTATTGTTTATAGCTTTATTTTGATAATAAAACAGGTTGTAAATGGTTACCATTGGATTTCATGAAAAAGATTAGTGTTTATTTTAAATTTTGTTTTTCACTTGTATAAATAGAACTGATTTTTAAAATTAGTCATTATTATTGAAAGATATAGTCAAATGCTATAAGCCTGAAAATTTTACTAGTTTCAACCTTACGAATTTTGATAAGAACAACCTTTAGTGGGAATTTGTTTTATATCAGTCATGAAAAGCACCAATAACGAAACGAAGGTTCTCTGTAGAAAAGTTGTCTTCAAAAACTCTATAATTGTCATCCAGAGCTATTCTTAAGGAACCAATGACTTCCTCCCCACCTAGGGAATTACAAGTTTCAAAGAGTAATCCAATGATGCACTATAGACTTAAAGAATAAGAGGTCTCATCAAGAGCCGACTTATCATGATCATAGAGATTATAACTAGCTGACATTGCCAAAACTGCATACCAAAACAGGGCAATGACTCAAGATTGTTGCAATCAAAAGACAAGGGGTCTCATCATGAGCTAGCTTGTTTAGCAAAGTTATAAATCAAGTGAATGGCACTGTCAAAATTTGGCCACCAAACCAAGACATTTTTCTTTAAGAATTAAAAGAAAAATGAAAGCAATAAGTGTGAATATGGATTTATCTTTGAAAATTGTATACTTCTCGAAGTAGGATACAGGATCATTGCTGGGTAACTGGTAACCCTATCGAGGCTATGAATGCCTGCTGGCAGCAGAGGCTCTACCTATGACAAATGAGCATACTTAAAACTGATCTACAGAGATGTCTTTGTTTTTATCTTTATAAACCAAGTAGTGACTGATGTTAATGCAATGACTAGCTTTGGGAAGAAAATAATCAGAATTTGCATGGAAGAAACAAACTATTGTTAATGGCTACGAGCATGATGCACTTTATATTTCTATAATAAAGTTTGATTTTCCAGAAAACTTTTCTGTTTTGGAAGTTTTAGAAAATTCAAAAGATAAACAGAGATAATTGGTTCTTCCTAGTGAATCACCAATTGTTGTGGCCAGCAACAACCCCCCTTTTTATTTAGTATTAGTAATAACACTAAATAAATGGGGACCCTTATAAAAATAAAAAACTAGCACCTATATTTCCCTTGGAATAAAACACACTATCATAAGCTTAGGAAAAACATTTGCAAACCTAAAATCTTAAGTATTATGATAAGTTTCAAATAAAATCGTTCTCTTAACAATAAACATTGCATCGCAAAAGGGTAAAGGATGATAGCACATAAAGAAACTCTAGAAATTGCGAAAACATGATGATGCGAGATCACGCTCCTTACAAGACTCATCATATGACATAGATTTCATATGTCACAACACCACTTAAGATAAAATATCCTGACCTTGCGATATGCGATAAAGCATTTCGCAAATCGCATGTCGCAGTCGCATAAAGAAATAAATGATTGATAACGAAAAGGATTAGCGATATTGAGAAGCAAATCACAAAATCGCTTTATCGTAGATCAATAGGGCTCATCGTTCAATGAAATATTTCTCATAATCCGATACCGAGTTATGGGCATTAATGTCAACTTAGTGGTTTATTGATGGTCATTTATGAGAAAATATTTATGTTTGATCGAAAGATTGTTTCACGTAGGGTGATATATTTGATATGATTTCGAAATTAAAGAGCTTTCCCATCATCTTATCACTTACCATTATTTGTTCCTTACTTGTGAACTTGCAGGAGCGGCAAGCAAAATAATATACAGACCAATGTGCAGAACGTAATGGGAAAGAAGGGAAAAACTCAGGTTGCTGAGAAAACAGAGATGACGCCCTTATTCACAGAAACCACCTGTACCAAGAAGTTGACATATCCACTTGGGAAGGCATGTATAGTTTGCTAGAAGAAGAAAACTCCAGAGTTATAGAAGTTACAGTTACAGTCAATGCACGTGGATCATCTGAAGCATCACTTACTAAACTTGCATGCTCATTCCTGCACCGCATAGCAGCAAGGTCTAAGATACTTCCCTATACAGACATGGTCAAGTGGGTATTAGACAATGCTGATATAATAGACATGCAATTCAACTCTCGGGACCAGGGGCTTATTGGGTCATTTACCCCACAGGATTTAAGATTTATGTATTAGTACCAGAGCTGCAGGCTAGCTACAACAAGCAGTTCGTGGAGAAATTCGCCAAAGAAAATGAAGATTTGGCGAAATGTACCAAAAGCTAGTCAGTAAAGGAAGAACCATTAAAAAGGACAAACAAGCAGAAGAGCACACTTAAAGACATTTTTCACATGGCCCAAATCCAGTTTGGCCCAGCGGAATTCCAAGAGTTCAAACTCTACAGAGAACAGAGATTGGAAAACCTCCCCTTAGACAAGTTGCGCTTAGAACCAATAAGGGAGCCCACTCCCAGCATCAGTATAAGTGGAAGCTCGGGGATAGACAAGTCCAAATCTAAGTCTGGAAAAGAATCACCAGAATGGTCTAAACGGTTGGAGAGTGACCATAATAAAAGTGAAGGGTCAATCAGGGATATTGCCAATTTGAAGAGAACCCATAACAACAAGTTTTGTCGCCAACACAAGTGAAGTTTCCCGCTCCTCTCATCCAGCCAATAAAGCTAGTAAGAACTAAGCTGGAGAAAGAGTGGGAAACATTTAATGAATTAATCAATACTGAGGAGAAAAACATGAAGACACCTGAGAATACAGCATAAACAATGACAAGAATGGTCATTGAAACAGTCGTCAATGCTCTAGAAAAATAGCATATTCCCATAGCCCAGAAAAAGAGCATATTCCCATAGCCCCCTCCTCTAGATGTATTTTACAGTTCGCAACACAAAGTAGTGGTAAGAAGACAGAGAAAGAAATGAAAATTAGACAGCGTGCTCTCACTTGAGGCAGAGCAGCTAGATGTCCTTTGGTGAGACCCTACCACTGATCCTACAGAAAATTTGACTAAGTTATCCCAGATCGCAGGAGCCTATGCTTCTACTACTATTGATAAATCATCTGAAGTATAACTATTTCTTAACGATAAAGAAGAAAAAATCCTATTTTTGCAGCAACAGTTACAATAGGCCAGTACTAACTGGGAAGCAGAAGAAAAATTGGAAAAATTACAACAGGACTTTCAACACATGTAGCTGAGGTATCAAAGAAATTTGGCTAAAAAGGAACATTAATTACATGCCATGTTATAAATGCATAAAGATGACCCCAAAGTCACAGAATTTGTCTTAGAAGCCTTTGCCTTGAATGACCAACTCTTGAAACAACAAGAGGCACTCTGCCAAAGAATATCGCAATGGAGTTCCCATTGCGAGATGAGCGACAAAATTACCAGCCAAATCATGGATTTGTGACTCGCTTATGATTTAATTGATAAGAAAATTTCTGATTATTTGAAATGGTAGGAATCAGAGGATGGCAAGAAAGTAGGGTTACTTAGGATCAATGAATCACATAAAGTAATGCTGTTCAATAAGTGGGATGCACAGATAAAAAAGGCAGAACAGGCAGCGAAAGAAGCACGACAGCAGCGAGCAATGTCATTGACTGTGTCAATGAAAATCTGCAGAGAGAAAACCTGATATTAGAAACCACTCTAGGATTTCTCCCAAAAGCACAGAAACTGTAGACAAGATGGAGATAGAGAGCTAAAAAAAGGGCAGAGTCAATTAAGAAGTTAACTAAGTTGAATTGGGACTCTTACTGGAAATACTTGGTTAAACTGCACAGTCAATGTATGACTCTGAAATGCCTTACAAATTTTGCCGAAAAGATAGCGCCAACGCTTACTGATTCTGTTTTCACAGGACAACTAAAATCGGAGGTTGGCCAACCGATGCTCCTGAAGCTGATGTTGAATGCTTGCGATCTCGCAGAACAGATGCATAGTTAATTTTTAGATATAATTTTAGTTTTATTTTTGATTTATTTTTGCCTTAGATGAGGATGGTCATTTAAACTGCCTCCTATATTTTTGTAATAAACTATTTTTAGTCTTTAGTTAGTAGTACTTAAACCCCTCTCATGCATTTAGAGAGGGGTCCAGAAATTTGTCAAAAACATTTCTTCAGAACAAGAAATTGTGTACCCTCTGAGGATGCTTTGATGAATGAATGGAAAGAGGTTTATTGATATCTATGTTTAATGTCTGCTACTGAAGTGCATTTGTGTACTCTTAGTAGATATTGAATTATGAGAAGATAAATCTATATTGCTGAAGCTCATGAGTAGGAGTTGTTATCAATGGTACTTTTATCTCTTAATGATTTATGCTTATGTGTCAAGTAATATGTTATGTTCACTTGTTTATACATGAAAGCTTGAATGTTTAAGTTATCATTTGACACTTTTGTACGGTGGTGACTATTTTGTTTATGCTTAATGTATGAATAACTTATTAAGCGATATTTTTCTCACAATTGTTTCGGCTAATTTATTATACAAGACAATTCACTTTTAATGAATTCTTTTCTTGTAGAAATTGAATGATCTTTATTACTAATTGCTATTAGAAACTATTTTAGATTGCATAAGTGAAGAGTTAGTTCTGGGATAGTTTAAAATTAGATGTTTCTATTTATTAGAATAAAAATGCATGTTTTAGATTAGGATTAGATTAAAAGCATTTTAGAAACTTTTAGAAAAGGAAACATCAACCCTTAACATCATCACAAACAAATTGGGAAATTGGTCCCATTATCCCCAGTTGGACCCACCATCCCAAACGAAAAAGGAGCTGCTTTCAAGGTCCAGACCAGGTGGGTATCCCCCTTGTTGTAGACCCGATTTTCAGGGCTTCAACAGGGTCTCATTATGTTTTTATTGGTAAATGAATGATCATTGTATCTATGACCTAATGGATGAAATGGTAGTTTATGTGTTTAGGCATCAATGCTTCTTAGTGATTCTCAGCTAAGTATGAGGCCCTTATGCCCAGATATGTTATTTACACATGTAGATTACATATTTGTGATACATTTAACGAAATGCCTGTCATGGCTAGTAGGGGTCCAGTCAAGGTCTCATTCAAGTGATTGCATTTATACTGTCATTTCCTTGTTATTTTACTGTTCTAAAGACATGGTTCAATTCTGGGTAGTGACCTAGGCTTTGGACCTAAAAAAATGGCTAAAATCACAGGGAAGCTGGCACAACACTGACAAAAAGAGTCCCTGGATGCTGGCTTGTAGGCCCGTGAGAGCGTCCAAAGGTCCTTGGATGCTAGCATGCCCATAGCATGAGAGCATCCAGAGGTCAAGGTGTCCAAAATCTTAGTGGGACCCAAGGGATGGTTGGCATAAATGTTGGATTGGTTCCTGAGGGTCCTAATGTTGATGTTGAATTTTTGTATGGTGTGTTTCCATTGGTTCCACTTCCTTAACGTGACTTAGGAAGTCGAATCATATCATAGTGGCCTCTTGTTGCATGTTTACCCTGATTGGCTAGTTGCTTGGGTAGATGTGGGAGGAGGGTGTTACACCTCAGATCCGTTTACTTCACCTTTCTCATGACTGTCTTTCCATTGACCATTTATCCCAATGGACCCAACCAATCCAAAGAGTTGTCACATTCTTTCCTTCAACTACCCTTTACTCATGCACCGATCTTCATTCAAGTCTTACACTACCTGTTGGACTTCATTTAACTATCCCCAACCTCCAAAAACTTCCCTCTTTCCAAAAACAATTCCCAAGGCTCTCAAAACATAAAAGGAAAGAACCACAAGCAACCAAGAAAAAAACCATGAAAAACCAATAACACTTGGACACCACAAACAAATTGGCGTGATCATGCACTAGACACAATCAAAACTGCGATCAAGCGCAACACATCACAAAAGACCAAAATCATAAGACTAGTAACAAACACCATGACTCAATCCCCATTGTTATAGACATTTTTGTGCCTTACAACTATAAGCATGAAATGTCCATAATCTAAGGGATCCAAAGTCCCTAAACATGTTGTTCCTACCCCTAGAGGAACAAGGCTAACAAATCACAGCAATTCACAGAAGTTCTCCACCAGAAACTGCTCAAAAACAAGTCAATTCAGGATCAATTCAGAGGCTCCACTAGCTGTCTGCGCTGAAATGCAGAGATTACACTGGCTAGGTGCACTGCAACACAGGTAGAAGCACTACCAGGGTGCGCTGAGCGGGAAGTGACAAATGACAAGTTCATTCAACGAGGTGGAAAAGACCCTGGAAGCTTCCAGAATCTTCTCCAATGACACTTGCCTCAATGAATTCGACTAGTGATGAGTAAGAGGCTCTTAGTCTCCAGTGGAAGCAAGAACTGACAGAGGGAGAGGACACTAGTCAGATCTCAAGCTGACTCATCCTCTCTCCAAACATCTATATATGGATCTCTCTTCCATGAGATCCAGGAGGCTGGAATTTTGTTGTTGCAAAGAATTGCTGTTGGTTTGAGACTGGAATCATTCGGTGCTTAATGCTTTGAAGGGAGGTGAAGATAGGAATTTCATTTGCTGGGAAGGAGATGCTGGATTGGGACTCTCTTGGTTGTATCTCCTCCTGAACCTTGTTATTCATCAATAAAGCTATCTTGGTTTCTCCTACATATTGATGTATCTTTGATGTATGATTGCATTAGTATGTTTAGTTTATTTCTAATCCTGAACTAGTTATGAATATGAATCTATGTCTTTGTGTAGTGTTCTCTTCTTGTGATCTTGCAGGGACCTGTTGAAGCTGGGCGAGTGAGAAGGCAAGTAGCTGGGAACTCTCAAAGAGAAGAGAAACCGGATCGAGGGACAAACGAAAGACACTGGTTAGTCCATCCATCTCTCTTCATTCTTAATTCATAAAGGAAGAATACTAGAATAGCTGTGTCTGTTTGTTGCTAAGGCAATGTCACACCTTAGGTGGATAGGATCGACCTGCATAGGAATTTTTCCCCACAACAAATTGGCGACTCCGCTGGGGAGATCTGTTTAGTCATTTTACTTGTGTCTCTATCATTGTTTGTTTCATAGACTCAACAACAACAATCGAACTGCATCTGCTATTCTCAGATGCAAAGTAGACAGCTGCTACTTTGATCCAATCACTGGATTTGTCTATGATCTGAACAATGGACTCACAAATGATTTGATGATCCTTTGTGATAGATCTTAGTCCTCCCTCAAAGCATCCCTTTGATTGTACCTTGCTTGTTGCTTTTATTTGGCCTGAAACCGTAGATTAATCAGCAAACTGTGACCCAGAACCCAGTGAGGAACTCTCGTTTCTCCTTCAGCGCAGACTCTGTGAAGAGGTTCTGCATTTCAATGCAGGTCCCGTGAAGGCTACCTGCGCTGAATGTCAAAACCTCTGTGTTGAGGGTGCGTTGATCCAGTTAAGCCTTGTGCAGCTGGGGTTCTCTGCTCTGTTTTGCCTTGTTTTGATCTCTAATTTTTGCAGCTTGTAACTAGCATAGGTATCTGTCTGATAACTCCTTTTCTCTGCTTAAATTCCTCCTCCTTTTGTACAAAAAGACTGTGAGTGTTTTTATGTGTTTGTGGCGTCATTTACAGTTTTCCTTTGCAAGAGTGAAATAATCATCCTGTAGCCCTTGATTAAGATCTGTTGATTGTGATCTTAGGAGAGAGTTCATTGGCTGTTTACAGTTGATTATACATTTACTTTTGCTTTTGGTTTGAGTTTGTCTCTTTTAAGTGTCGAAACAAGTGTTCATTTCGAAAGTCGTAAATTGTTGTATTCTCTTCTACCCTTTCTGATTTCGAAAAAGTAAACTTGTTTGTATTTGTCATTTAAAAGCAAATTCAAAGTTGTACAAAGAGCTTTCTTTTTAGGCATCAATATTAAGAAAGTGGAAAACAAACACCTGCATTGTGCATTTGCATCTTGATAGTTTGCATGCTTGATTTAGGAAAAGTGCATTAGAGTGTGCTGATTGCTCTTTGAGAAAAGATGGTGTCTTTCTTTTCCCTTTGTAGCTAGGATTTTCATTGTTGAAAAGATATAAAAGCTTGCTTATCATCTTTAGACTGCATTTAGGAATTGTATCATACATCTCGTGGTGATCCAAAAAGACAAACTTCTAAAAAGATCAACCTAAAATAAATTGAATGAACTTAACAACGCTTTGTAACTTAACGCACAACATAGAGGTCTAGGCTAGAGACGTGTTCCGGCGTCGTAAAGCCTGGTGACTGTCGATCTCGCTGATGGTGGATGATTCCTCTTGAGGGACGATAGCGCCAGTACGGATTGTGCTCCCACGTACCGTCGAGTATATATTGGGAGACCCCTATAGGAATAAAACCTTTATCCTTAGGAAGCCGTGTCGGCCGCCCTACTGATCGCAATGCACTGAACACAGCATTCAGGAAGATTGACCGCCCGTACCTTAAAAAGTATTCTGTGGTTTTGCGAAAAGTTTGGCACACCCTCTACCTAGAACTCCAGAGCAGTTCCTTTTGGCCTTTTTCAGACTCTATAACGGAAAAAGTCCATCCGAGCATTTGTCACTTCGGGCTCGTTAAAACATCGAAGGAGACTAGAGTCATCTTTAGCTTTTTCTCGACTCTTTAAAATTGAAAAAGCAAGTTGTGTCTAAAGCGTCTAAAAAATTCATTCAATTCGGAAACACACTTTCCCCTTTTGTATTTTGGTTGATCAAGTAATCCGCAATCGTGGAAGAAAGTCAATTGAAACCCCATCGTTCGCAGAGGCTTACGAGTCAACCGTCTTTGTCTCCGGAATCAAAAACAGTACGGACAAAGCGAACTCGTTTAACCGGTTCGAAATCTCCTATCAAAGTTAGAACAAGTGTTCCAACAACATCTGAGATTCCGGTTACTCCAAACATTTCTGGAAACCCTGCCTCCACAGAAGAAGTTCAACAGCCACAGAGGGACAGTGATACTGATCCTAGTCTGAGAACAAACACTTGTGTTACTGAACCAGTTCCATCTGTAACCGGTCCAGAGAGTCTTGTTCTTCAAACATCTGTCGCTGTTGATTCAACCCCTTCTTCGACACCAGAAATATTTTACGGACCTGACAGTCTTCCCCTTCCACCTGGTTTGATTGCGATAGAGGAAATTGTAGAAGATCCGCAAGCAAGTACTCCAACACATTTTGGAGTCGGGGTCACTCTATTTCCTTCGACATCAGAAGTTAGTCTACCACCAGTGGAAGTTCCTGTAGAATCGCTAGGTAATCTCTTGGATAGACTCAAAATGTCTGAACAACCGTCAACATCTAGGACTGTGTCGAATGACACAGCGACAGCAGAACTCCCTGCCGTCACCCCGACAATGTTTGCTGGCATACCATCTGTCCCGACTAGCTCACAACCGCTAGAAGGAGTCCACCCAGGGACTATTTCGACAGTGTGGTCCATTCCAGTTTGTTCCTCCGGAATAATATCCGGCAACTCTTATGTTGAGACTTGCCAGATTGATCCATTTGGAGGTCAATTTGGGCAATCCAGTCCCCAAGGACAAACAATCCCCTTGAGTTCCGGATTGCCACCGTATGGGGGGCAGTATGCCCTTTCATTACCCCCTCCGGGAGGATATCCATACGGGAGTTCACAACAGTATTCAGGTTATACTGGAGTTACGACAAGTGGTTGGGTACCTATACTACCCCAACAACCAAGAGTTGTGTATTCTATGCAACAATGTGTACCTATGTCGAACATCCCGACAACACCAGCTATTGTAACAGTGTCACAAGTTCAAACGATGCCTGTTGTATGTCAGCCTCAGATTTCTCAGGTTGTAATGCAACAGCCCCTTGACCCTGTGACTCAACCACAATCGCCAACTGGTGGGGCGACACAGGTCCAAACGGGTACAATTACCCCGCATCTTGGTCCGACGGTTAGTATAGCACAACAGAACATGGCTTCACAACCGTGGCTGGTGCAATACCAACAACCACAATTCCAACAAGTGTATCAAGGTTCTGAGCAACAGATCTTTGCGAACAGTGGACAACCGTATATCCAAAACGGTCAAAATCAACCACTTTACAGTGGTCAAGTCCACCAACCATATCAGTCATGCCAGCATCAACTACATTATGCTGGTATGCAAAGGCCAACTGCTCAGGCAATTCCATCATACCCTGGGTATGCTTCACCTAACCTGAATCAACAGTTACCATTCGTGGCAACTTTAGAGTTACCCAATTTACACCAGTTAACAAACGATCCAATTGCTTACGCCCCTTGGTGGCCAGCGATTCCTCACAAACTTCCATCTGACATTCCTAAATTTAATGGAAATCCAGGTGAGGACCCATCGAATCACGTGATGACATTTCATCTATGGTGTTCATCAAACACCCTAAACGATGATTCGATAAGGCTTCGCCTTTTTCAGAGGACGTTAACGGGTCTAGCGGCAAAATGGTATATTGAATTACCTAGAGCTTCGTTCGACAATTTCAACACCTTAGCCACGACTTTCTTAACCCATTTTCAATTACCGATAAGGTATGAAACAGGAACGGAAATCTTAACCAACTTCAAACAGACAACGGCCACTCACATATCTGATCATATACATGAGTGGCGACGTCGTCGTAGGATGGTAAAAACGTACGTTCCCGATCAGCTATTAGCTGAATGGTTTATCAAGTCGTTACTTCCTGCCATAACGGAAGATGTGGCGAAGGGAGGAGTCGTAACGGAAGAGCAAGTTATCGCTCGTGCGCAATATCTAGACTTGGTCTATACTCAGTCTGGCACACTCTACGACAAAATACCTGACGCCCCTAGACCGGAATTCTCAATTCCTCCTCCTCCTAAATCAAATAATGACTCTCATGCTGGCGATGGCGTGATTGGCACGACAAACGCGAAATCGACAAAGGCTTCGTCCAAGAAAGCCCATAAGATTTCAAATCAAAATGCAAAAGACGAAATTCTTGCTTCGGAAGTAAATGCCGTATCAGCAGATAAGGGCAAAGAAACCAAACAACCAGGAAGCAAGAAGAAACAAAGCAAAGGGAAGAAGAAGAAACAAGGAGAGTCATCCCCTGAAAAAACTTCTTCAAACCCTCCTGGAGATAGGAAACCCCCTTTCGGGTGTCAGATATGTGACGAAAATCACTGGACGAAAGAATGTCCATACAAAGCTGAGCTTAAAAGATTCTTTAAGAGTTCGCAAACCTCAGCTGTGTTAACTGACCCGTTTCCAAATCCAGGCACAAATCTGGTTGATAGTGGAAATGCTTCCCCATCGCAAGTGCTAATGTTGTCAATTTCCAAGCAACAAAATGATGCTTTGATTTCAACAAGGAACAAAGATTACGGGAATCCGCAGCTGTCGAACGACAAAGGTAAAGATCAACCAAGTAGTTCAACAACAACTTCGACAGAAGTTGTACCACCCATCATTCCTGAATTAACAATAAAACCACCAAAGGGAGTAGTACACAAGTCGACATTTAATCCTCGCGCCAGAGCGGCGCAGCATTATAACATAGTGGAAGATTTGGCCCAATCGCCATCCACTATGTCGACTCTTGAAGTACTACAAAATTGTCCATCCCAAAGGCAGGCTTTGTTATCGGCCATTGGTGGGGTTGATCCTAAGGATTCCAATCTTGTATCCTTTGACCACAAAGGATACGATCCTCAGTTACCAGCTCAACTAGCTTTCCTTATTCAAGTGAAAGCCCTCAACAAAACTGTTCACCGAACAATTATTGATGAGGGGGCATCTACATGTATTATGTCGATGAGTTGCTGGAAAACTTTAGGATCTCCAACCTTGTCGCGATCTTCGACGACATTAAAAGCATTCGACAGAAGGACATATACGCCATATGGTATCCTAAATAACTTGAAGGTTGAACTAGGGGGAAAAACAGTAGAAATAGATGTTGAAGTCATCGATGGGAATCTTGATTACAACATCCTTCTAGGAAGGCCCTGGATATATGCCATGGCTGCAGTTGTGTCGACCTACTTCAGGAAGATTGCATTTCCCTTTCAAGGAGGAATTACATTCGTCGACCAACAAACATTTCTCCCCAACAGTTCACAAGTTACGGGAAGCATTCCAATGATCCATGGAAGCGATCATTCGCTTCAAAATATTGGAGTAGGCCTCCTAAAAGACCCTGCCTAAATGGGTACTTTTGCCCTATCGCCTCCAAGTAATCTGGCGGAAGTGGCCACAATGGAAATCTACAAGATGAAATCTTCTATATCTAATGGATTCGGAAGATTCCTAAACATTTTGTCAGCATGGATCATCGCCCTAATAGAAATATTGTAGCAATCAATGTTTCTAGCATGGGAGGCAAACCCAAATCAACGCTCATCAAGCGTTTGGATAGATAGGTCTAGAGGATATGGTACCCCTTCAGATCCTTGGTCACGAGTGCATGGAACCGACGAAGGAATTGTCAAATCAATGATAATTGATGGGGCACCATGGAATGATTCCCACCATCGTTCCCTTCTCCCGGATTGTGGAGAAGATACTCAAGAGGACCTTTATCATCCTTCAGTTTTCAATTTTCTATCAAATACTGTAAATACAGTGGGCTCCGAGGACGGTTCTTATCTCGTGTCAACCTTGTTAAAAAATGAAACAAGGAGTCATGAGGATAGTTCTTTTACTGTGTCAACCTCATTAAAAAATGAAACAATCCCCTTTCCAAATCTCAAAGGTAAACCTTCATTCCAACCACCGAGTTGAATGCAATGAAGCTTGGGGGGCATGCACCTCGATTTGCATTATTATGCTGGGGGCATGCAAACATAAGATCGAGCAGTTTTAACACACAGTTCATGCTCGTTAAAAAATAAATGCAAGGATCGAGCAGTTTTAGCACATAGTTCATGCTCGTTAAAAAATAAACATAAGACTGAGCAGTGTTTTTCCGCGTTTAAGCTCGTTAAAAAATGAACTATCTTCCGGTAAATAACCACTGTGAATGTAACATTATCAGCCATTAAAGCCTTGGTCGTGTTTGCACCGTCACCTCCACTTTTCCATTGGCCGATCGTTCACCTCCATATGATTGTTTACCCATTTTGAGGAACAGCTGCGAAGAGTGATTTCACTAGCCATCCTTGTGACACTGCCGTGATTGGAAAATTCCAACCCGTACCTGGAATCAGCTGCTAACCCATTTTATCACTCGTTCCTCAAAAGACGAGTCTTCTTTAAGCTCTTTTCATCTGACTCGTAAAATATGAAAAGATTGCCGAGTTTTGGCCTTCCAGCTCGTTAAAGCGACCGGAAGTGCTATCCCTCCTCTAGATTTTAATCTTTTTGGACCTGAGGGATTATTGCACAAAAAGATCGAGCGCTTTTTTTGTTCGGCTCGTTAAAACTATCGAAAACTCATCCCTTCTGTATTGTTTTATACTTTTTCGGACTTAAGGGATTAGATGACGAAAAAGGACTTTCGGAGTTGACTTTACATACCTTTTCAGACTCTCTAAAAATGAAAAGGACCGAGTTATCTTTGTCGTTAGACTCGTTAAAATCATTAAATAGCGACAAACTTGTCTTTAGACGAGAACGAGTTTCACTATCGCTAGGCTCGTTAAAACATAGCGATGGGCTTGCCCGAAGGGCAAGTTATAGAACAAGCATATGTTATCCTCCTCAAGCTTGACAAAAATAAAGAGGTACTGGTCAGCAATGACTGGGGAAAATTGGGAGAAACTCGAGAAAACTTTGATGGTAGCAAGTCGCTCTTGAACATGACACTTTTCCTCCGTACCACAATCGGGTTGGGTTGTTTCATTCACCGGTCACATCACCATGGTCTCACCATACCATCCATATTTGGGGTAATGCTACCGATCCATCGCATAAGTGTTGCCATATGTTCAAGAGAAGTCGTTCAGAGAAGTCAACCGTGTCCCATCCACTGCCGTACATTATCCTTCATCCTTTCATGACCGCCACCCTGAATCATATGTCCTCAGATCGTTTTCCTCCATCAAAATCATTAGCTCCGTTCCGTGTCATTGATGTGGGATTCATTAAGTCCCTCCTTTGACGGATCGCTTCTTGTCGACATCAGCTCATTATCCAAGAAGTTGATCTAGGAACACCCCCTTCAGTACTTTGAAGCTTGCATGACTCAATGGCAAGTTTCTCACTTCCGGCGACAGGTATACATCAATGACCTTCGACCGAAATATTTTGCGTGGTGTTCGACGCCAAGTCCTTTATTCACACCACGTGAATTGTACTGCAGTACCTTGACGGTCATTATCATTATCGGTGATTCCTCTCGCGCTTGTTAACGGTTTACCTCATTGACCGGTAATCAAGCGATGTCTTTCCATGTTCGACTTCAGAACATTTCTCACATGGATCGACTTGTACTTAGAGTGAAGATCGAAGGAGTTTGAAGACCCCGGATCTAGTTTCATCCATCCGGGCTGCGATATATATTCAGGAAAGATAAAGACATTGACATGTACATCATTGCAGCAGATAATCATCCTACCCAAAGGATGATAATTTCATCAAAATTATCAGTCTACCATCAGACGATTGTCTGTTCTATGTACAGAAAAATGAATTTATAAAGCTGAGCATGGGAATGCCCGCCTCAGCTAAATCATGAAAGCAGTATGAAAAATAATGTATTGTATTGTATCTTATTACAGGTCTCCTCCCAGCATTGGATGAACTTCGGATCCTCCTAATAAAGCATTTCACCCGATAAACGGCCTCCTACTTTAGGGGGCAACTGTTATAGACATTTTTGTGCCTTACAGCTATAAGCATGAAATGTCCATAATCTAAGGGATCCAAAGTCCCTAAACATGTTGTTCCTACCCCTAGAGGAACAAGGCTAACAAATCACAGCAATTCACAGAAGTTCTCCACCAGAAACTGCTCAAAAACAAGTCAATTCAGGATCAATTCAGAGGCTCCACTAGCTGTCTGCGCTGAAATGCAAAGATTACACTGGCTAGGTGCACTGCAACGCAGGTAGAAGCACTACCAGGGTGCGCTGAGCGGGAAGTGACAAATGGCAAGTTCATTCAACGAGGTGGAAAAGACCCTGGAAGCTTCCAAAATCTTCTCCAATGACACTTGCCTCAATGAATTCGACTAGTGATGAGTAAGAGGCTCTTAGTCTCCAAGTGGAAGCAAGAACTGATAGAGGGAGAGGACACTAGTCAGATCTCAAGCTGACTCATCCTCTCTCCAAACATCTATATATGGATCTCTCTTCCATGAGATCCAGGAGGCTGGAATTTTGTTGTTGCAAAGAATTGCTGTTGGTTTGAGACTGGAATCATTGGGTGCTTAATGCTTTGAAGGGAGGTGAAGATAGGAATTTCATTTGCTGGGAAGGAGATGCTGGATTGGGACTCTCTTGGTTGTATCTCCTCCTGAACCTTGTTATTCATCAATAAAGCTATCTTGGTTTCTCCTACATACTGATGTATCTTTGATGTATGATTGCATTAGTATGTTTAGTTTATTTCTAATCCTGAACTAGTTATGAATATGAATCTATGTCTTTGTGTAATGTTCTCTTCTTGTGATCTTGCAGGGACCTGTTGAAGCTGGGCGAGCGAGAAGGCAAGTAGCTGGGAACTCTCAAAGAGAAGAGAAACCGGATCGAGGGACAAACGGAAGACACCAGTTAGTCCATCCATCTCTCTTCATTCTTAATTCATAAAGGAAGAATACTAGAATAGCTATGTCTGTTTGTTGCTAAGGCACTGTCACACCTTAGGTGGATAGGATCGACCTGCATAGGCATTTTTCCCCACAACACCCATGGTTCCCAGTGCTTCCAAAGGAAAGCTCAACTTGAGCCTTCTTCAATATTTCATGGCAGTCTCTTGCCATGCAATCCCCTACATCATACTTCCATAAACACATAACTGTCAGTGTATAAATAAATATAACAATACATCGGTTACCTTACCTTGTTATACCCAGCACACTGACTTGTAACTGAACTCGTACATGTATAATCTCTCAAGTTTCTCTGTTGATGAATCCAGGCATATATGAAAACCAACTTAATATATTTGTCAAACACATGTTTATAAATATAACATATATCCACATAATATCAGAGAAAATCTAGGTTAATAAGACCATTATATTCAAAGCATTCATTCGTTTGGAATTTCGGTTTCCAAAATAGCCAAAGGAATTCTCACCCAATTCCTTTCTTTTACCTTTACCTTGCTACAACTGAGTCTTACTATGTACTGTCACATCACCCAAAGGATAGTTATATAAAAAAATCAACTATTACCTTGTCATGCTAATACCAAGCATGTTTCCCTACAACTGTTTACACATGTCAGTCACACGTTCCAAAAATCAAGACATAATATCTATTAATTTGAAATCAACCTTTGCCAAGACTAACAACCATGTCATAATAAACTAATTGTCATTACTCATACTATTACAACCAACACCTACTTACACTCAAGTGCATATTAGTTATCTTAGCACATATGTGTTAGTACAACTATCTTAAGACAAGATCATTCCTTCATGAAATATTATAGACACATACTCATATCATGCAAGTAATCAAACATGCAAACAAAAAATAGAAGACATAAGCAAACTCATACCTTTATGTATCTTAGGGAAGCTATCTTGTTTGCACAATCAATCTATATTAGCATGAAATAACTTCACAACACATCAGCTCAAACATAAATAAGGTCATGATATCCATAACAATAACTAGCTAACTTGTTCACATCTTAAACTCATAAACAATTTTCATTCATGCCTAACAATCACATATGCATAGTTAGCCTAGATTAATACAACACAATATCACAAATATGTCGACTCATACCTGAATGTCATAACCCTAACCATTTGCATAGGCCAATCCAAATTAGCATGATACATATAACATCAAGATCTCAAATGCAATAACCCTAATCATCAGGCACATGACTACAATGCATATAACAACAAGTTACTACCATTCATGACATTTCGACTCTTGTGCATATAACTACACTGATCAAGTAGCATCTATCACACATGTTACCACAAGAACGATAGAATGATAGACATGCATATAACCACAATTCTTATAACAATCATTAACTATCATAGCTGCATGCCCATACATACAAACCTATATGATGATCTGCTCTTACCCCGAGGTCTAGTGTTGCAACCTCGCTTTGAAGATCTACATCTCCTTCTCTATCTCATCCAACACATTAGCATCATAACAACCAACAACATCATGATGACACAAAATACATATAATGACCTCACAATACATATCTATACTACTATGCATGCATAACCATAACCATAACAATGCATGCATAACAACATATAGAAACTGACATGCATAACAAATGCATATACAACTGACATGCATTCATGACTAAAACATCCCAATGACAACATCATCAACTCCTACATGGCAACACAAATGCAACCATAACCACCAACATGCATACATAACAAGCACATAGACGACCAACATAAGGAACACATATGAAATTGACATGTATGCATGAAAAACATATTATGCCCATCCATTCCAAGTGTTGAACCATACTCTGATACCAACCTATAGTATCGGATATCACACAAGGAGAATGGAAACCAGACACCACCCAAAGAGAATGAAACCATGCTCTGATACCACTCTGTAACACCCTCCTACCACATTTACCCAAGCTAACCGATCCACCAAGTTAACATGTGATGAATAGTTACCATCACATGATTCAACTCACCAAGTAGAGTTAAGGAAGTGGAACTGACATGAAAAGACCAATTTCACCTTCCACACATGCTACAGAACCTCCACGAGCTAACCAACCCTTCCAGGTCACTAACCCCTAAGGCAACTTACCTTTTTCTGAACTAGAGCTCCAATAGCTCCATTTCCAATCCCTCCAAGTGATTGAAAGCCTCTAGTCACTCCCATGATCCTTCCTGAGTGCGAATGTAGCCTTTTTATGCCAGTGCTATGTCAACGACTGCGAGATTTAAGGTTATTTTCTAGTGCTAGGACCCAGTCACTGCCCAAAACTACATGAAACTTCTAGAACTCATAAAAGAGATGAAGACAATGCTTTTGATAACAAACTTGATTAAGGACTTGACTGGAACCCTCAACCAGTGATTCCACCTCATGGCCGAACATCACTAACCATCACCATATTGGTCTCCGCCCAAGCTGTCTAGGGCTCTAGAGCATTTGTTTCAATCAAGGCTTCCAGGACTAGTAACTCAACCTACGGTTGTTTCCATACTCTAGAGTGTTTGTCCAACCAAGGCTCCAAGACTAGTAACTCAACCCACCAATGGCTTTAGCGCATTTGTCCAACCAAGACTCCAGGAATAGTAACTCAACCCAATATGTTATAGGGCTTCCAGAGCATTTGTCAAACTAAGGCTCTAAGAAATAATAACTCAACCTACAAGCTAAGGAATATGATAACCAACCGGAAAACAAAAGTAAAATCCACAACACCATGACTATATAGGAAATGGAAAGGCTATGAAAAACCAGTATCAATCTAGGCAATCCTCCATCCCTATGACATATTGTAACCAAATCACCATATGCATATGCCATGCATGCTAAAACTAGTAAGTAAATCATACATGCAACTCGGTACCTGCAAGTAAAACCCGTTGTAGCTGCTAATCTCAATGTCCTCTGTCTCTTTCCTTCTTGCACCAAATCCAAAGTATGCCACACTCCTCCAATAGTTCTCCAAAGAAACTCTGTGTCCAAGAGTATGAGAGAGAGAGAATAGAGACTGCTCCAAAACTGAACTGATAGAAGTTGAACTGACCAAAAGCTAACACTGAAAAAAGCCATGCACTGATCCTCATAAGCCTTTTTATCATTGAGGCCTCTATTTTATTCATTTCCCATTATTTCCTTCATTTTCCTCCTCACATGAAACATGTGACCTTTTGCCTTCCTTTTCTCATAATTTCCATTATTTTCATAAATAAAATGCCAATTAAGGTCACTTTTTCTTTCCAAAGCCTTAGCCATTACCTTTGCCAATTTCCATAGCCATAATAATCCAAAATGAAAACTAACTAGGATTTTTTTTCCCACCATTCAGATTGGAATACATGTCCCATGACCTTTGTCTTATATTTACAGGTTTCCAGAGATGAGGCCTACATTTTTTCGTCATTCTCCTAAGCCAGTCATTGAGGTATGGATGTGCATGTAGGGGCGAATGATGCCTAAGAGGGTCCTACCAGAATTTATGACCAGGATTTATCATGAGGCATTGGCGCTACTGGCCAATGAGGATGAGCACACGTTTGTCAAATTGGCATTTCCATACACAGGGATTGATTGGAGAAGGTGTCCCAACATCTTCTTCACAACCACTAAGCCTCTAGATGATCGAGGTAATATAAGTGTTGTCTTTAAATTAATCAACTAGTTTCATTTTATTTTTTTAATGAATTAGAATATAATTTATTCTAGCACATTATTTAACTTGTTTGATTAAACTGTTTAATGAAATTGTCTAATTATTTATCTGTATTATATATTTTGTAGATACCGACACATTTGATGTGGAGGTGCCTCCTCCCCCACTAGGTGTTAGAGGACATGAGGAGATGGGCGATGCTCAAGAGTGTGAGGCACGTCCTCAAGGGGGCATGTGAATTTGGGGCTATAGGCCTAGTCTACAAGTTTAGATGGTATACTGCGACAGATTGGCCAGAGTTCTAATTGATGTGGGAGTTCACCCTATGAGGCCTCGAGATATCACCGTGGATCCTAGTTTCATGGGTATGTACAGGGACTATCTGCACGAGATGATGTCTCTTATGTGGCATATAATCATAGCTAGTAGGGCACTGAAAGAAATGAGGAATGCAGACCAACATCATGCAACAATAGATACATCAGATGAGGGCAATGACGATGATTATCAGGGTGATGAGGGTGGTGGTCATGATTCTTCTGGTAGTACCTATGCATCGGATCATCTTTGTCAGGGTGTTAGTGATCCTTCTAGTAGTACACCTCCTCATTAGTTTCCTAATGATGAGATTCCATAACTAGAGGATGTGCCTCATGTTTCTCCTAATAGATCATCAGACCACTCACCTCCTCCTCCTCCTCCACCTCAAATTTTTCCAGACCGCCTTCAGGTTGCAGACATAGTTGACCATCCATCGTCTTCTACTATAGACTAGCCTGACACTATGTTTGTTTTATCGGATATTTGATTGCACTTATTTGACTTGTTTATATATATATATATATATATATATATATATATATATATATATATATATATATATATATATATATATATATATATATATATATATATATATATATATATATATATATATATATATCTATATATATATATATATATTGTTCATGTTTATGTACTTAATTTTTATGTTGGTGTTGATGTGTATATTTTTAGGGCATGTTAGATATGTTTATTTAATGTGCTTGCAGATAGATGTGTATATGAATATAACAATTATTTGACATGAGATTTATATTAATTTGAGGATGTGTGTGACGATGACGTTAGATTAAAATGTTTGTGTTTTGTTAGATGTGATCACGATGATGATGCCTTGTTAGATTATTAGATTTTTATGCTAGGTAATGATGTTTATAAGTGCTAGAGGTGTATATAATAAGATTATGCTAGTGATTTTTTTTTGAAATATGGCAACAAGAATATTCCAATTTAATTTTTCCTTGAATTAAGTTATGAATTAAAATTGAATTTAGTATTAAAAACTATTTGGAAATAAATAATTAATTCATTTTGAATTAATTAGTTGGAGAAATTCAAGCTAGAAGTCTTTCTGAAGTCATGCAAGAGTTATCCCTTAAATTAAGGAGAAAAGATTGAGTTATATTTGAGTTGTAATTAGTTAACTCAGTTTACTGAGTTAAGTCTAGTTAAATTAATTCCAAACTATTTGAGGAACTAATAGAGAGTTAACAGTCAGTTGATGCATGTGTGCACTCAACTAGTGCTACTCCAGTTAACTGAAGATTCCCTCATCAAAAACTCATGCATGTCTATTCTGAGAAAGACCCAGTTGAGTTAAAAATCAAGGACAATGTACTCTCAGTTGCATGTGTTTTCTTATAAAGAAAACTCATGCATGCAATCAAGGTATCGTCCTTGAAGATTGCATAGTTTTGAAAGTTATCATCCACTTGGTAGTGAAGATCATCCACTTGGTTGAAGGAGAATCATCCCATAGGAACAACGCAAGGAAATAGGAGCTTGGAGGGCAGAGAGGAATGCTGGAGAGAAGCCAGTATTTCTTGTGAGCATCTGTGAGGATTGTACTGAGAGTTGGCTAGCTATGAGAGCTAAGGCTTTTTATAATTCCTATGTATTTCCACCTGTATGATAATACAATAGTGTGGGGTTTTTAGCTGAGGATTTCCCCAAAGTATTTTCATGTGTATTGTGCATTGATTCTTATTCTTCTAGTTATATTGTTCAGCTCGATCTTTAAGCTTCCACAAATTGATAGTAGAAGTAGGTTATAGTATTCTGCTTTGATTTATAATGCATTATCGGGTTAACCTACCAGTAGATTTTCTACATGGTATCAGAGGTGGATTTGTAGAAATTATTCTACATGGTATCGGAGCTGTGAACAATATACTGGGAAGAGAATTCGAAGTTTGAAGTTTAGGGTTGCAGGTGTAAATCGAATTCATATCATACTTCAAGTTTGGCCAATGGCATTCTATGGCTTGAGACTCGAGTATGCCTTGGAAGGTAACTCGAATTAAATAGCATGGAAAGATAGAATGGAGGATGTATTAGAAGACAATGGCTTGAAGGAATTCATTGATCAAGAAATCCCAAAGCCAGCTTCAACTAATGCACAAGAGTTCACTGAGCGGAAGAAGTGTGTGGTGAAGGCGAGATGGATCATCCTTGAGGGAGTTCAAGACCATATTGTCTCAAGTCTCCATGGAAATGATACTCCATTTTCAATGTGGAAGACATTGAGGGACCTCTACCAGAACAATAGCAACCAGAGGAAATTGGCGCTCAAGGATAAGCTTCAAAGAATTAAGATGGAGAAGGGTAATACTATTTCCACATATCTGAACAAGCTCACCACCTGCAGAGATAAGCTTGGCAGTGTGGGAATAACTACTACCGATGATGATATGGTGAGCCTCGCTCTCCTTGGCCTTCCAAAGAGTTGGAATAGCTACCAAGACTTTTTGAATGGAAGGGAGAAACTGCTAGATTGGGAATGATCGTGGTTGGATCTTATGCAGGAGGAGATCAGGAGGAGCACACGAGATGGTTCTTCATCCAAGAATGATGATGAAGAAAATCTGGCCTTAGCAAGTAAGGCAAGGAAAGGGAAGGGGAAGGCTTCCCATTTCAAATCAAATTCTTCTCATGGAGGGAAGAAGGGTGACATGTCTAAAGTAAGATGCTTTAATTGTCATGATATGGGACATTATGCGACTAATTTCCCATTAAAGAAATCCAAGAAGGGATCCTTGGAAGGATCAGAAGGTGAGGCATTAGCCTCTCAGTTCGAAATGGACTTTACCCTCATCGCATGCATGGTGTCATCGATGATGGGTTGTGTCTGGTATCTTGACAGTGGAGCCTCATTCCACATGACTGGTGATAAATGTTTATTCAGTGCCTTGGAGGAGAAAGACCTCAAGATGTGCATAGAGATGGGTGACAACGGAAGGTATAGTGTTTCAGGAGTGGGCACAGTTGCTTTTCAAAGGGAGCATGGAGCTCCTCTTACCTTGACAGATGTGATGTATGTGCCTGGACTGAAGAAGAACTTGGTATCGGTCGTGATGTTGGAGGACAAAGGCTACGATGTTGTCTTCACTAAAGAAAAGGCATTCCCAAGACACATAGCAACAGGTCAGACCAAGAGGATAGGGATTTAGGTGAAGAATCTCTATAAACTAGAGGTAGATGATTGTGCAACATTGAGTATGAAAGAAAAATTGGTGCAAAGCCAAGACATTGGCGAGTTGTGGCATGGCGGTTGGGCCATTTGCATCATGGGGCTTTGAAGATAATGCAACAGATATCTACAGGACTTCCCAAAGCTAATTTTAAGCAAGTCGACACATGCAAAGGTTGTACCTTGGGGAAGTACACCAAGCCTTCCTTTCATGATCGAGACAGTCGAGCAAAGGATATCTTAGAGCAAGTTCACACTGATGTGTGTGGACCATTCTCGACAACATCCAAAATGAAGAAAAGGTATTATTTGATTTTCATTGATGACTATTCTCATAAATGCTGGATTTATTTCATGTAGAAGAAGGACCAAACTTTCACAAAGTTTTGTGAGTTCAAATCTTTGGTCGAGAAAGAGTCAGGGAAGAAGATCAACGCCTTGAGAAGCGACAACGATGGAGAATATGTCTCTCAAGAGTTTAAGGACTTCTGTGCAGTGGAAGGAATTAAACGAGAGTTGACGACACCTCATAACCCACAACAGAATGGGGTGGCCGAGAGGAAGAATAGAACTATTGTAGGGGCAGCATGGGAAATGCTGCATGACCAAGGCTTATCACTTCACTTGTGGGCTGAGACATGCAACACAATGGTCTATTTACAGAATAGAAGCCCGCATTGCATACTTGGGATGAAGACACTAAAGGAAGCTTTCTTCGGTAAGAGACCAGATGTGGGTCACTTCAGGATCTTTGGCTCATCAGTATATTTCCACGGGAAAAAGGATGCATGGAAGAAGCTTGAGCTGACAACAAAGTTGGAGATATTTGTGGGGTACACTGATATACATCACAACTATCGGGTGTACTTTCCTACCAGTCGGATGACAGTGGTTCACAAAGATCTCAAGTTTGATGAGAAGAATGCCATGCGAGTTTCCCTTGAGAGGGAGCTCCAACTACAGGCTGTGGAGGAAATATTGGTTCCTAAGGAGGAGGAGTCCCAGATTGATGCGGAGCAGTCGCATGCAGAGGTTCCGGGAGTGGAGACATCCACTCAAGCAGAGTCTTCCAGAGATGGACGGAAGTGCACAAGAGAATCTGACAGATTGTTGGAGGATGTGAGTGAGAATGTGGGAGCACCATCTTCTCAGCGCAGACGGAGGTAGTCACTTGAGAGGTACACTGGATACATGGCCCTTGCTGGTGAATGTGTTGAGACTGAGCCATCTTCCTTTGAGGAAGTAGTGCAGCAGCCAATTTGGGTTGATGCTATGGTGGAGGAGTATGACTCCATAGTTTGTAACAGTGTTTTGGACGTGGTTTGAGACCAGAGAACAAGTCAGTTGTGAGTTCCCGTTGGCTTTACAAGGTAAAGCAAGCTGCCGATGAGAGTGTGGAGAAGCATAAGGCAAGATTTTTAGCCTATGGCTTTTCACAGGTCGAGAGGATCATGTTGCTGCATTATATTTTGACAGAGGAGCAAGATGCTGACATTATGACAAAGGCATTATCAAAGTGTAAATTCGAGTTCCATAGAGACAAGACTGGGGTGGAAGATAATCCCTTTCTTGTTGAGAGGGAGTGTTGAAATATGGCGACAAGGATATTCCAATTTAATTTTTCCTTGAATTAAATTGTGAATTAAAATCGAATTTAGTCTTAACAACTACTTGGAAATAATTAATTTATTTATTTTGAATTAATTAGTTGGAGAAATTCAAGTTAGAAGTATTTTTGAAGTCATGCAAGAGTTATCCCTTAAATTAAGGAGATAAGATTGAGCTATATTTGAGTTGTAATTAGTTAACTCAGTTTACTGAGTTAAGTCCAGTTAAATTAGTTCCAAACTGTATGAGGAACTAATAGAGTTAACAGTCAGTTGATGCATGCATGCACTCAACTAG
This sequence comes from Pinus tabuliformis, assembly GCA_031772625.1. NCBI lineage: Eukaryota > Viridiplantae > Streptophyta > Pinopsida > Pinales > Pinaceae > Pinus > Pinus tabuliformis. The sequence continues at coordinate 537,472,225 of CM062817.1, read as the reverse complement.
TGCTACTCTAGTTAATTGAAGATTCCCTCATCAAAAACTCATGCATGTCTATTCTGAGAAAGACCTAGTTGAATTAAAAGTTAAGGATAGTGTACTATCAGCTACATGTGTTTTCTTATAAGAAAACTCATGCATGTAGTCAAGGTATCATCCTTGGAGATTGTTCAGTTTTGAAGGTTATCGTCCACTTGGTAGTGAAGATCATCCACTTGGTTGAAGGAGAATCATCCGAGAGGAACAACGTAAGGAAATAGGAGTTTGGAGGGTAGAGAGGAAGGCTAGAGAGAAGCCAAGATTTCCTGTGAGCATCTGTGAGGATTGTACTAAGAGCTGACTAGCTGTGAGAGCTAACGATTTATATAATTCCTATGTATTTCCACCTGTATGATAATACAATAGTGTGGGGTTTTTAGCTCAGGCTTTCCCCAAAGTATTTTCATGTGTATTGTGCATTGATTCTTCTTCTTCTGGTTATATTTTCCTGCTCGATCTTTAAGCTTCTGTAAATTGATAGTAGAAGTAGGTTATAGTATTTTCCTTTGATTTATATTGCATTATCGAGTTAACCTACGAGCAGATTTTCGACATTTTTAATGTGTATCTTAGATGATGTTTATGATTGTTAGATGGTTATCATCATGATGTTTATTTTATGAAATAATATTTATTATAGATTATGTATTGGTGAACTTATATCAAAATTTTTATATGAAATTGCATGCAAAATGACTTTAAAAAAAATGCAAAGACATTTTCATAAATTACAAATTTTAGTATGGTTGAAACTATGATTGCAAAATTAAGTTGATATAATAGGCTGATATGGATTTAGGCTAGTATAATGTATATGTAGTTGAGATTGAAATGTTTTATTTATCATTCACGTTCTCCACATTAAAATGTTGAAATATGATGACTCATAATATTTTCCTTTATGTATACATTTAATTATTTCTATTATTAATATTTTGTAAAATATTACATATCAAATCCATATTAAACATTGAAAAATTCACAAATTCCCTCATACATTGAATTAGAAAGCCACTATTAATGGAATAAGAATTCCCTCAATCTTTCTCACTAAGGTGAAAATATAAGAAAATTTTCAATTTAAATTACTTTACTTTTCTCTATATAAAGTATCTATAAAATTATGTTTTTTTTTAAAGGAAACCATGGTTTGTAGTCATTGAGTGGCCACTACATCCACTGGCAATAATCCACATAGATCCACCAAAGGCAGCCTAATATATCGAGCCTAATCCCAAGGGCATCGAGGAGATTTGACCTCATGACCTCACAATAAGAAAGGTACTTAGAAACGAGGGCTCGACCAATTGAGCTATCCCTTGGGGCTCTTTTTTTAAGGCAACCATGGTTCGAAGTCATTGAGTAGTGAGTGGCCGCTACGTACATGAGAAATAATCCACACAAATCCACTAAAGGAATCCTAATATATCGGGCCTAACCCCAAGGGCATCGAGGAGATTTGACCTCGTGACCTCCCAATAGGCAAGGTACTTAGCAACGAGTGTAGAAAATCATGTAGATTCACAAGCTCATGCAATGTACTAAAGAGCAGGATAATAATATACTTCTACTTTCAACCAGTGAAAGCCAATATATTGATGAAAACAATAAGAACAAGAAGAAGATAAATCAATGGCACATAACACAAGATGTATCTGGGGAAAGACACTGCTCAAAACCTCGCTATCTGTATTGCATATATTAGAAATATGAGTGAAGATACAAAGCTTGTACTCACTAGAACAATTCCGCACAAGTATGCTCAACTCCCTCAACTGACAAGCTAGCTCTTGGCCAACGCTTAGCCAATTATGTAGCTCTCCAAACCCCTAATCTCTTATATAATTCCTAGGACGAATAATCTATATTTAAAGGGAATTCATGCTTCCAAAACTGTGCAATCCAAGCATAGGATCAATCTCTGATGCATGCATGATATTTAAACTCCAGTAAATAATACCACTGATTGTACACTGTCCCTGCACTCTAGTCTAAACTAGGCCTTTCTCTGAACTGACATTTTTGGGTGCAAGAATTGTAGTTCAACAAACTCCTTCAACACTTAATTTGTTAACCCAGGGCTACGTAAGCTTAGAGGCGTAGCACAGGAAATTCCAAGAAATGATATGAACCTTCACTAAATCTATTCCTATCTTTCTTAATTATAGTTTGCAGAATAAAAAATATCACACGACAAATAATACCAAGAGATTTCTGGTGTTGGAATGAAAAGGAAAATACTTTGCGGAGACTCAATAAAAGGAACTTCAAATTTTCATGAACAATCCTGATCAATAAAAGATAAATATCTGAGACTAAGTTCAATGCAGTCACAGGACAAAGAAGTAATTAAACTACTAAGTAAATTTTTCTTCATTAAATATTTTCCTTCTTGCACTGAACCATCGTTCCTGCACCACAACAACATTCCTGTACTGGAACGACATTCCTATACTGAAGCAATGTTCCTACACTGGAAGTATGTATTGTGCCTGCACTGAAGATTTCGACCTTCATACAAGAGCTTTGGGTTCCTGTACCAGAGCACACTGTTTGTGCACCAGGAATTTGGTTCTTGCATCAAAGCAGAGGTTCATGTACCAAGAAATCAACGTTCCTGTACTGGGTTTCCAAACGACTTGCAGAAAATGAAACGTGTTAACTAAGAATGAATTGCAAGGTGAAATAGAGCTAAGGAAATAAACATTCATAAGAAAAAGACTCTTTAACTAATCACACATTCAGGAATGAAAGGAACTTCAAAAGTCAAAGAAAAATCCTTGCTAGAACAGGAAACTTCTTGCATGTGAAAAATAACTATCTGATCCAAATACAAGAAAGCTTCTTCCTGAGATGACTGTTATTATGTAAATCAGATCTGCACTTATTATAAATATAAGTTTTAGCTTAGAGGTCCCTTCAATAATTTCAGTGTTAAATTGAGTTACTTCCACAAGGGAAACGAGTGCAAGAACAAATCTATATAATGCAAACAATGTTTCATTAAAGCTCATAAAGATAAATTAATTCTAAACTGAACTTTCATACTAAGAATTCTTAGAAACTCCACTTAGAAATAAAACACAATTTGCAGAAGAAAGCAAATGAACTTGTAGGATGTTATCACTCAAAAATTTTCCTTAGAAGTTTTTGAAGAAGGGAAGGCTTTGAGGTAACCACAAACCAACTTTTAAGGATAGGCTCTAGCCAACCTATGGCTTAGAGAGGGCTCTCGCTATATAATTTAGCTATGTTTTCTTAGATATTAGGATAGTTCTAGAGTTCAGGGGGGTTTTTGATTTGTATGAGGATTTGGTGGTGGAATCCTTAAAAGAGGCTGATAGGTTGATGCCTTCAGGCCATTGGGCAATGGAGTCAAAGAAGGGGTAGCAAAGCTGGAGTTAAATCACTAAAGGGAATGTTCAAGGGGCAAGATAGTAGAGTGAATTACTAATCCTTGGACTAAATGTGAAATGAGTCTTAACGGGGGTGAGAGGGCAATCAAGAATCCTTAGACCGAGGCTAATATGGGGGAACAACAGTGAATCATGAGTAAAGGGCACTTAAGAATCCTTTACTATAGACCAGAGGAGAAACTATGAAAGTTAAGGAGTAGTTAAGAATTCCCTAGCTAATATAGTTTAAGAGAGAACATTAAAAATGTATAACACTAAGACAAAGTGCAGTGAAGAAAATTATGAAGTAATATTAAAGTTAAACATCCAGACTTCTGAAACATTTAAGATTTAATGAAAAAAATTTAAGGGAGATAAAACAACACAATATAATTACTCATTTGTACTTCGCTTTACAGATGAATTCCTTGAAATATCTGATCTATATTCATCAATCCAACGTGCTGGCCTGGTCAGTGATACAAATGCTTTTATAGTCTTTGAACAAAATTCTATTTGCAAGTATAAGAATCCACCCTTCATACTTTGAAATATGAAGTATATATACAAAAATATTTACAAAACATCTTAAAACAACTTGAGACTTAATCTAGGGAATAAAAATAGCTTCTTGCATGAAGATAGAGACAAATGTTGAACTGCTTCATGTTGTCCCTTTTATTGTGGTGTTGTTGGCTGTTTCAGTTGAGTTGGAGCCCTTTAAGCTCGCTGATATTTGTAGCATTTCTATGCTGGAATCTTCTTTACTTTCATCTTTTAATTGATACTCTTTGACCTCGCTGCTCTGTTTTTCCTTGTTTTAACTGGTTGCATTCATTTACTGTGCATTAACTTTCTGATGCAAATTTATTACAGAAAATTTGTCATTTTTTCCCACCATTCTGCATTAGGTAGTTTTACATTTATTATCCCTCTGTAGATTTCATCTTCCTCTGTGTACTTTGCAAAATTTGGTTTAGTGAGGAACAAATGTTTCACCTCATGCTCTAGGAAAAACAAGTTCTCCAATGTGTCATATAACACTTTTCCTGTTGGCAGGGCTTTAATGGCTGAAGAACTTGCTTGTTCCTTAGCCAATTTTCTTAGTCTATCTCCATAGTCCAGTTGGGGCATGAGTTTATCATTGATGACCATAGGACTGGGAAGACCATTCTCCCTCAAAATCTGAAACTTAGCCATGAACCTATCAATGGCTACCTGCATGTTATGGAAGTTCTCTTCTAAGTTAAGCATAAGGTTTCTTTTGTAAAGAACCTTCCTAATCTCCAAAATGGCCTCAGATCTATCTTCTATGTTAAGCTCATGGAGCTCATATCTGTTTTTACTATTTATGAAGTGGATGAGTCGATTGGCATCCTCTGGTTTATTCCCCAGTTCTTCCTTTAATTTTTGGATGGCTTCAGTGGCTATCTTCACTAATTCTATCTGCTCAAATATAACTTGAATTTATGGCCAAATATCATTGACATAGTCAATGAGATTGGCCCAGAGGATTTCTTTGGTTTGTCCCAGTGGTTTCTATAGTGTTAAATCCTTCTCCAGGATTTTGATTCTCTCATCCATTCTCAGTGCCTTTTGTGTTTCTTCTTTTTCCTGGAGTTGGAAAAGTTTACAATAAGTTTCCAGAATTGCTACTCTTTCCTTTATTCTCTTCATCTCTGTAGCTTGGATATACATCTCTTCCATGGCTTTGACTAATTCTACTTCTTTCTCTCCCCATGTACTTGTTGTTGTTGTAGATTCTACTGTTACTGGAAATGTTGTGGCAGGTGGAGCTGTGGGTGCCAACAATGTTACCAGTGTGGAAGGAAATGTTGTAGATACTATGGGGATGACAGTTCTAGAAGTTGTGGCCAAGTCACCTTGCTTCAACTGAATTAAAGTGTCCAACTCCCTCTCTGTCTCCTTGAGTTGATCGTTCAGCTTCAGGACCAAGTCCATGAGCTCTTCATCTCCTTCCTGTGCTTCTAGGAATTCCTTTATCTGTGGGTGATGCAGCTGGGGTATCTTTAGCTACCTCTTGAGTGCAACAATGTCATCATTTTTCTTTTTAATTAGCTGCTCTGTAGCTTTTACATCTTTGGGATCGTGTCCCAATTCAATCACTAAGTCCTCTAAGGAATTGATTCTAGTATCCTTGGCCTGTGAGGAGGCCTTCTCCAACTGAAATTGTGCTGATATATTGTTTAGGGAGTTCTGTAATTGGTAGGAAGCAATGGACTTCCCTATTAATGTGGAGTATATCATCTCCCCTATTTGCTTGTGCAGTTCAATCTTGTCAATGGGATGAATATCCCCTGCGAGTACTTCAAAATCCACCTTTTTGAAATCTGATGCTGCCCTTGGCTGCTAAGTGGTTTTCTTGATGAAAGTCATCTGCATTTTCCCCTCTTTGATATCAAAGGCTAACATTAGCCTTGTTTGATTAGTGGGGGTCATATTCAGATATTGGGCATATGTTTGGGCCTTAAGCCTCTCATTTCTGGCTTTGATCTCTTTGTATCTTTCCTTAATATCTTGGTCCTTATCTACAGGCATTCTGAAGGAAGATACCTCAACACTTTGTTGCCTCATCAACATCTGAGTCTATGATGTGGAAGGCTCCTGCACACTCCCAGATGGAGTGGTGGGCCTGCTTCTTTCAACCTCTGTGTTGGTGACCTCAGCTGAGTTGTTAGTGAATTCTTGCTCAGAGGCTGGATTGGGCTTTTGCCTTTTGTTTGATTCTTGCTGTACATTAGAAGTAGGCATTCCTAAAGTGGAAGCCCCTTCTCTGTTCCTTTTTGGGACCTTCTCCTCATTCTGAGGAGTTTGCATGACTGGATGGGCACTTGAAGTAGTTGCTGGTTCTTCTGATGGTTCTGTCCTGGTTGACTGTTCTGGCCTATTTGATTATTCTAACCTATCTGATTATTCTGGCACCTGCAGGAAAGAACCCTCATCAAGTTGTTTTTCCAGATCTATTAATGTGTTTTCCACAACAACTTCAGTATTATCCTTGTCTTGTAACGTGTTTTCCACCAATTGCAATTGGTTGGCATAATTTTCTATCTTAGGGATGCGGTGGTGGATATAGGGAGCCATCTTGTTTTTTTGCCTTATTTTGCAGATGAAATCCAAGGGATCATATCTCCATATGAAGCTCTATTTTATTTTTAATCTCTGAAGGATCAGGTTTTCCTCCTTTCCAACTTCTCTGCTATTACAAATAAAAGGACCCAATTGGTCTTTGATCTTTAGTTGGGCTTTCTTTTTTGGCCTTAACAAAGTTTACCTCATCTGAATTTAGTACCTTCATGTAGTACTCCAAGGCAAATAACCTCATTGGGAGGTATTTAGGTAGTTTATCCTGATTTCAGTGTGGTTTTGGTACAAGTACCAATCTCCCACCTGATGATTGATGTTTAGATGAAGGACTCTCCTAATCTCAAGACTGATTCTTGGTGGAGGGGTTCCACTGAGCATGGTCATCACAGGGTCGACAAAGGAATCTATGAATTCATTGTATGAATAGGGGAAGGAATATTGATAAATCAATGGGGTCCAAAAGATGACTGATCTTGGTTGGCCCTTGGTGTCCAACTTTTGCAAGGTAAGTGGGAATTTATCTGCTTGGAAGTATAGGAAAAGGTGATACAAGACGGAGGAGTATTTGAAGACTCTCTCATTACTCATTCTGAGGAACTATTCATGCATCCTGTCAGCTATGAATGTGGCAAATTCATAAATGGTCGCAGGACGCTGTCTTGGGGTATAGATGGACATGAAAACTAGGATGATTTTCATCAATGTATTCACTTGTGGAGTAGCCTAAAACATAAGATATCATGGATACAATATTTTTTCCCCAAGGAGAAAATATGGTTGCTACATATGGAGGGGGGTCTTTGGGGGTATACTTCTCTTCTATGATGAAGGTTTGGATTAATTGGGCCAATCTTGCAGGGCTGAGTTTGGCATATAAGTCCAACAGGTCTCCAATTGAGAGGGGAGTCAAGTTTTGGCTAGGCTGGAGTTGTAGCATCTCATTTATAGATTCAGCAGTGATAGTGAAAAGTATGGCCTGGTTAGGGGACATGACTGCTCTTTGACTGGGGACATAGTTGGCATGGCACATATGTACAATTTCAGGGAAAATGTGGACTTGGGGGAACTGGTACTTGGGAAAATTTGACTCCCAAAGGCCAATTTCATCAGCATGGTTTAGGAACTGGTCCCTACTTTGGCAGTGAATTTTGAGCAGGAGCTCTATGACAGAGGTATCTTTTATCTGGAAATATCTATCAGCTAAGGGAAGGTGGTCCAGGTCTAAGTGGGGTGTAGAGATGGGTCTCACATCCATGGCAATTGGGGCAGCCATTCTCAGTTCTTGTGGATTTGAGTATGGGGGAGGTGATTTACAGTATTTTAGGGCAATAGTGTTCAACACGGAGTAGGTTTGAGTCCTTGAGCTTCTTTGATTAATTTTTAGCTTAACTAAGAATACTTAATCACTAGTTTCTTTGAAATTGACAGGGTGTTGGGTGAATACTAGTTTAAATACCTGGAAATGAGGTAAAATGGCTCTGAACAGGGCAGCTGGCGACTGCAAATGGTTGAAGGGGTTCTGTATAGGCTGCAAGGTTACTTGGGTAGTCTGCAACGTCTTTGGAGTGTAATTGGACGTGGGTTGATGACTTCTATATTCGCAGGTGGTGTGCATGCATACAAAGGTTTACAGTTGAAATTCCAGTGAAAAGAAATGATTTGGGGCTTTTTGGCTTTATGTTCGAAAAGTCAGTTTTGGTGGGTACGGGGTGAACAGTGGTCATTTTGTCGTGTAGCGGGCGAGCGGTAAACGATTTCTATCGCACCACTTTTGGGCGCTTGGTGGTATTTGGGAGGGGCCGCCTGATTCCATTCATCAGCTGACACGTAGCATTAGGGGCTACTGGATAAACCACTTTTTCAGGCGGGTAAGGGACGAACTTCGGGTTGGTCCGATATGGACGAGGGCCTTGGATGAGGAGGGAGACGATCGCACAGTGATCGGGTGGGGAAGCTGCATGGAGGCTAGTGGGGGGGCCCGGTTGGCACTTAAGTGCGGAGTATCGGGGTTAATGATGGCTTAAAGAGTGATTAGGCCATCGGGGTGATTAACAGAGGATTTAAATGGGGTTTTGCTTAACATAAGCACAGATCGATTAGTTAGTGGGTTTTTTGTCAGGTTGACTATATATTATAGTTTATATTTAAACTAAGGTGTAGGGTTAATTAATATGTAGGAGTTACATATATACAGGGAAATGGGTTTTATTATCAGGATTTTAATATAATAAATTAGTAGTTAATAAAGAATGGGCACAAAAGGGACACAAAACACTAAGCAAATGTTTTTTTGTGATTTGAATGCTTTTCACATATTAACATTAATACTTAGGGTAATGTGTTTCGGTGGGTTTTTGATATGAAAATACTTTATGTGGGGGGAAAAATTCTTTTCCTAGGAAAAAGTGTTTTATTCTTAGGAAAGGAACATTATTTAGGAAAATGAATGAACTGAAGGGGGGGATGAATTTTTATGAGGGGAATTTGGTACTTGATATCCATAAATCATTGAGCTGAGGGTCTGGTCCCTTCAAAAGTTAGAGAAATGCTCTAAGCCTCTTTGACTTAAAGGTTTTAAGTACTTTGAACTTGATTTATGGGAAATTAGTTAAGTAAAAGGTGAAATGAATGGATGAAGCTAATTAATTGACTTTGAAATCCATTTGCATGCTTGATTGTTCATTCATATCTGGAACTTTTATGATGAGAATGATAAATATGCTTTTGTCTAATCAATCATCATACTTCTGCAACCTTTCTCCTACTTGCCCATCTACTTTTTCTACCATTTTTTCTTCACCTTATTAGGGTGCATTTAGACTAGCAAACCCTTATTAAAACATTTTCTTTTTCTTTACAATAGTAAACTAACTAAATCTAACCTTATTACATCCAAGGGCTCAGATTAAATAGTTGAGCTCCTTTTATTTACTCTACCTATCTAATTATCTGCCAAGGTTACACTGTTTGGCCAGATTTTTATTCTCTACCTATAGACATGAAATTGAAAACATGAAATAGCCAAGTTTAAACAATTTGACTATCATGGATTGTGGCAAGGATCACAAGTTGCACATAATCTTTTATTATTCTGCATAAAAGTAAATAAGAGTGGCATTTTGGATTGCTCACTTTCATGGTATTTTTCATTTTCTCAGGGTTCATATTTTTTCATATTTTTTGACCCTTTTGTTCTTTTTGTCCTTTGATTATTCTTTTAGGACATACCCTCTTTACATTTTTTAATTTTTTTGAATATGGAAAACATTTGCAAAAGAAGAGGTATGTACAATATTACAAGGTTTAGTCTTAGTCATTCAAAATTATGACTCCTATTGGGATAGGAACCTAACAATGGCTCCACTTGGGGATGGAATTTCTTGGTGAGATGTCAAGAACTTTGTAGATTAGTGGCCTTTTGAATTGTGGTGATATTACCCTGCAACATCTCCCTTTTATGCTTCTGCATTATTACTATTTATGACAATAAAACTTTTAAAGTTTAGGGCCTTCTCTCCGGGCTTCAACTTCAAAAATTACCATCCAATCAACTCTAGGCTTTTGAAAGTAAAGTATGTACATACGATAAGTGAAATTAGTAACTAGGTTCAATATAGTGTTTGAGCATTTGACCATTCACTGGTCCTCCTCCTTCTTCAGTACAATCTAGTCCTTTAAGGAAGAAAGCATTGTTCCCTCTGTAAGCATAGATGATATAGGGGCCCTTCCATAGGAAATCAAATTTCACATGCTTACCCTTATCTTCCCTTCTCGAGCCCCACTTGATTACTTTATCACCTAAGTATAAATCATATACTTTGGTCCTTCTATCAAAAATCATTTTGATATTTTCCTGCACAACTTGAGATTTGATGTAGACCTCTTCTCTGGTTTGCTAGAGATGAATAGTCTGGTTTATTCTCCTCTGGATATCATTTGGTTCAGATTGCAGTTCTTGGAGCATCTTCATCACTGGTACCCCCAAAGAGGATGGAAAAACAACTTCCATGCCATACACTAGCTGATAGGGGGATGTACCAATTGACTTCTTGGTGGTCAGTCTGTCAGACCATAAGGCTTTGACCAACTTCTTGTTCCATGTTTTCTTGTTATCTTCCAATAACTTCTTAATAATGTTCACCACACTTTTGTTTGAAGATTCTACCAGTCCATTTCCTTGAGGGTAGTAGGTTGTAGAATGACCCAGGGTAATGTGATACCTATTGTAGAATTCTATCATTCGTTTGGATTTAAAAGCTGCTTCATTATCAGTAATGAGCTTGGTTGGGCATCCAAATCTAGACAAAATGTTGGCTTCAAGGTATTTAATAATAACAGTATCTATGGCTTGCCTTGAAGGTATGGCCTCTATCCATTTTGTGAAATAGTCTATGGCTATGAGGATCCACTTATGTTGGGAAAAGGAGGGCAGGTGAATTTCACCAATGAAGTCTAAACCCCATTGTTGAAAAGGTATTTCAACAGTGATTGGTTTAAGGGGTAATGGTAGAAGTTTTATTTTTCCTTCAAAAAATTGACACTTGTGACAAGAGGTCACAAATTTCTTGACATTAGAGAATAAAGTTGATCAGTAGAAACCTGCCCTTAAGATTTTATCTGTAGTGGCTCTCCAATAGAGGTTTCCACCACAATCACCTGCATGAAAGTCTTGTAGAACTTTGTCAGCCTCATATTTTATCAAACAGTTAAGGAGAATTCCTTCATGATCTTTCCAAAACAAAGCATTATCAAGTATACAAAATTTCAAAGATTTCATTTTTAAGAACCTACCTTTGGTTCTAGATAGTCCAGGAGGAGCTTGTAGGTTTTGTAAAATGTATATGATATCAACATACCATGGTGATTCACTAAAGTCTTGACTGATCGGTGGAGTCACCATCTCCTCTTCTTCATCTAGTGCAACAATAAAGTTTATGTCCAAGGTCTGACAGTTCGACTCAGCCATAAGTTTAGCTAAGCCTTGGCCTTTGATTAACTTTGTGGGTTTGATCTCTATATCATACTCTAAGATAGTAGCAATCCATTTTCCCCTTTTCCCATCAGGACCTTCCTGAGTCAGGATGTCTTTGACTACAGAATTTGGAACACAGGCTACTATATGAGAATACAAAATATATACCCTAAAAAATTTGATAGCTTTGACTAAAGCCAATGCTTGTTTCTCCATTATGTTGTATTTTAAGGGAGCATCTCTTAAGGCTTTGATAAAGAAAGCAATAGGCTGTTCATATCCTTGGTCATTTTTCTGTAGTAAAACTGTAACTATTGTATGCTCAGAAGCAAAGGAAAACAAAATGAAATCCCTATCAAATCTGGGACTAACTAATACCAGGGTTTTTGTCAAGGCTAGCTTGATGTCTTCAAATGATTTCTTAGCTTTGACAATCCAACTTAGGTTCGAATCCTTTCTCAACATGTTATTTAGTTCTCTAATTAACTCTGCTAGGTTAGAAATAAATATTCTAAGGAAGTTAATCTTTCCTAAAAAGGCTTGTAGTTCTTTGATAATCCTAGGGAGCTGTATCGGCAAGATGGCTTCAATTCTTACAGGATCTATTCTTATGCCATCTTTAGAAATGATATGTCCTAACAATTTTCCTTCTTCCAATCCAAATAAAGATTTCTTGGGGTTCAAGGAGATGCCATACTTTTTGAATTTTATAAAGACCCGCCTTAGATGATCTAGATGTTGACTTTCTGATTTTGAGAAAATAGTAATATCATCAAGATATATTACAAGGAAATCATGGATTTCTTTGGAAAAGGCTATATCCATAGCCCTCTGGAAAGTGGCTCCTGCATTCATTAGCTAAAAAGGAATTTTGACATACATAAAGGTGCCCCAAGGAGTGGTGAAGCAGTCTTGGGTTGGTCGTCAGGGTGAACCAAAATTTGATTGTAACTAGAAAACCCATCTAGTAATGAGATTCTAGTTGACCCAACTACCCTTTGTAAGATGTGGTCCATTTTGGGAAGAGGGTAGTTGTCTTTTAATTGATTCTTTATTCAGGTTCCCGAGATCTACACAGAGTTTGATCTCATCAGTTTTCTTCCTGGTTGGGACCAAGTTTGAGGCCCATTTAGAAAACTTATTGGTGCAATTATCTTGGCATCATACATTCTCCTAATTTATTTTTCTATTGAAGGTAATAAGACAGGATTAATTCTCCTAAGCTTTTGTTTGAAAGGTTTTTGATTCTCTTTGAGAGGAATTTTGTGTTGGATTATGCTGGTGTCATAGGATTTAAGGTCCTCATAGCTCCAAGCAAAGACATCCTAAAATTCTTTCAATAACTCAATATATTTCACCATTTCTGTTAAACGGAGTGACTTTCATAGTTTGATTAGCTTGGGATTGTCTGTAGTGCCTGTGTTACACTCTTCAATATCAGATTTCAATGGTTCCATTTTAGGCTTCCTAGGAACATCATTTGAATCGAATAAGTCTTCCAGAGGGGTTAAACCTTTTGGTAAGAAATTATTCTTGAGATTAATTACTTTTTTTTCGTCATTAATCATTTCATCAATCTCAATCTGTTCTAGGTTGTCTATATATGACCTTGTGAACTTAGTGGGATCAAAACTATCTACTTCATTACCTTCTAGCTCATTTATTATTACTTCATCGCTAGAGTTAAGATCTATGGATGTATCAATGTCTATGTTACTATGTGCAAATTCTTCTTCTAAAGTTAAGAAGTTTTTTATCTGTCTATCATATGAGAATACTTGCCAATTCTGCACATTATCTGGGATTGAAGGTCTGTGCCTGACCTTAGCAGTGTACAGATGGTTAGGTTGGAAGGGTAACCTGCAGGTATTGGCAAACATTGCTAAACTATGGGCTTGCATATTGTGATTCCTAGGAACTACTGCAAGATGTGTTTCTAGGAAAGTATTGAGTATTTCTACAATGGTTTCTCTATAATAACCTAGTCTAGTGTCTTTAGTCATATATACACCATTAATCTGATTTACAACTAGCTCTGAGTCTCCTATGACTGAAACTCTTTGAGCACCTAAATTCCTAACTACCTTGAGACCTAGAATCAAAGCCTCATATTTGGCCATATTATTGGTACATTTGAAATTTAACCTATAGGCATGGCCCTCTAAGTGATTGTTTTCTAAATTATAAATCCATACTCCTGCTCCTGCTCCTAACTTATTTACAGAGCCATCAAATTCTAAATGCGATAAGATTTCATGTACATAGTTCTCATCATCAGTATCTGTTACACAAAATATTGTCACCATGACATTCTGCAATCAGTGTGAGTCTATCACCGCTCATACTTTCCTCCTTTGCAAGACTTACACCTCACTTCTTCATGTCAAGCCTTGAAAAATAAGAGAAAGCCCTTAAAAGTCTCTAAAACTCTGGTTCCGCACTTTCTCTTAGCATTACCTGCGGTCCCGCACCTATTGGTCATGTCCCTTGCGTACCTGACCGCTTAGTCTCTGTGTAATGGGTGCGGACCCCTATAAAAGTCAAAAAGGCGCAAGTACATTCTTAAAAACTCACTTTGGGTCATTTTTGGAAGCTTCTAGAGGGAATCTTAAGGTGGCAAGTTCACTCCTTTAAGGTTCATGCATCCCATACCTTAAGGAGCTAACCCCTTGATGTGAGGAGCTTATCCCTTTGAAGGAGGACTCTATCCCTTCATAGGTGGACCTGTAACCTCCTTCCTTTGCATTATAAAATGAGGCATTGGGCTGGTTACTAAGGAGGTTGAAAGCTAAAGATTTTTGAGGTGAAATGCTGGTGGAACTTAGTCTTCCTAATTGAGCTTTTGTGAGGAAAGATTACATACCTTGTTGATCTCATTTGGAAGAGTTTGAGGCTTGTCAAAGTAGAGGAGATTCTTGTTTCAGACCCTGGGAGGAGCTTGTACAACATCAAGGAACCAAAGGTTGTAAAGTTCTTCTATTTTCAAAGTTAATACAATCAAGTTTATTTTTCTCAATAACCTATGTTTTATGGTTTATTTCATGGATTCCTTGATCACCATGATGAATATGATTGATTATATTAGCTATGCAAGTGTTATTTGATGTGTTATTGTTTGTGATTTCAGGTCTTAAAAGGAAACTCTTTTGGACGATCGAAAGCGTGGCTGCCATAAACTAGTGTTGGACTTAAGGTAGGGTCTAAAACACCTCTTGGTTTTTATTAATAAATCGCAATATATTTAGAGAAAGGTAGATTTTCTGGCCAATTTGTTGGCCGGATAAATCGTTCTTGCGGACAAGAACGATCTCTCTAGTATCAACAGATATCTAGCAACAAACAGGACAAGCAAATCTATTTTTCATCTGACCCAGCCTCTTTTGAAAGTATCCAACATGTCAGTAAAACAACTATCCCTTACAAGGATGTTGGGGTAGGATTGGTTAAAGATTCTGGTTCACTAGGAACATTTTCCTTTCTTCCTCCTAACATATCGCCTTCTACTGCAACCATTCATATGATTTCATCAAACACTATTGCTTTTGATGATTCTTGGATCATACCTTCCGAATCTCAGGTGGATTCATTTGGTGATGCGATGCCTTTGAGTCCCTATGAAATTGCATATCTGGCTGTACAGTCGTTTACTGACCCTTGTTAAACTGAAATTGATCTAATGAATGTGGTCCATGGAGAATCACTTTCAATATCAACCTCAATTCAACAACTTTTTCCGAGCTTGTTGATACTAATGAGCATATTATTCGTGAACTTTTGTCTGTTGATGAATTACCATGGGAATATCTTCATCATCGATCTTCGTTCTTACCTGAGCTTGATCTTTTTGAAAATGATTTTTCATCTATTTTTACTACTGAATATGTCAAGAGAACCACATAATCCATTGCAACATCCTGAATCTGAGTTAAATTTTGGGAAATATTTTTCGAATGGTTCCTATTGAC